>JACEGR010000151.1:0-375646 GCA_014170235.1 Listronotus bonariensis | reverse complement strand
AATCAAACAGTTTTGATGCACTGAATGCTCGTATCTCAGAGCGGTCAAACCGGTGGTTGTTCGATTAGTTCTGGCCAAGCCAGTTTGGATGTCGCGCCAGTAAAATACTTATAACTTCAAAAATAATTTAAATTATAAAAACCTTTTGTAGGCATTCTTAAAATAAATAAACAGTAAAAATATGAAAACATTTTTTTTAATTTCCACACCAGAATACCCCCTAAAAATATTACAGAAGTAATAAAATACATTCATGTTGTAAACTATTTAGAATTAATACAAATTATACTTTAGCAAGTATAAATAAAAATACAAACAGGACACAATTGTTAGGTCTTATTTTAGTACTACATTGCAACAACTTTTTTTTATAACCAAAATAAGAACATTTTGAACAGCGGCATATTAAAAATTTACATTTCGATTGCTAGCACCTAAAAGACGTATTAAAAGCAATTTCTTTTGGGTAATTTATTTATTCAGCCGTGGTTTTTTATAGGTTACGGCTATTATTAGAGTTGTTTTTCTCTTGAACATAATCAAACAGAAAGCACTTTTAAAAATTACTTTACGACAAAGGAAGTGAATAGTCAGTCGGTGTTTTCATATCCTACATTACAAGTCCTCTATCCATTATGATACTAATATTGTTAAGACTAATAAGTTTTTCCTTGTAAAAAAGAATTTTCTGTTAAAATACAGTGCATTTTAATTAAAACGAGCTATTTTCTATAATTCCGATATTTCTACACTTACAGGAAAATCCTAAAACAAGTCAATTTTTAGTTTTTACGTATTTTTTGCTGTCAAATGGGAAAAGGAGTCAAATGAAACCTTTTCTTAGAAGGTTTTTAATTCTTTCTTTAACACTCTTTAATTTTGTAAAATTAATTCAGTAAGTTTCAAACAAATATGTATATCCAAAATTTTGGGTTATCTAGCTGTACAATGTTTTTTCTTTCGTGGCAATCTAAATTAAAAATTAAACATATTTAGAAGTTAGATGTTAACAAATAGAGTGTTTTATGAAAACGTCTATATTTAAATTAAAGAAGAAACTCGGAATTATGTGAAGAGATTCTTTTTGCCCTTCAAAATCTTGCATTTTTAACTTACAGCAGATCACAAAACCTAAAAATTCAACTACTAACTTACCGTGAGTAGCCCAGGTAAAATACGTTATTGATAAGGTAATTTATCATTCGATGAGAATGAGCTTTAAACAATATTTAACAATTCGCAAAAAATAAATAAGTGTTACGTGTCATTGTGTATCAAAATTTAAAACAGTAATTAGAATAATAAGCAGAAATCATATAATAAACATACAACCGTACTGATTAATTAAAGGGCAGTCTATGGAGGGTCCAAAAGTTAAGGTTTTTGTTCGAGTAAATTTAAAACCAGCTTAAATGGAGTAGAAAATTTAAAAAATTTTAAGCATGTGTCCTCCCTTTAAAATTACAACGCCAGAGATTGATTAAGTACTCTCAATGACGCGGCAATAAAAGAATAAACAAAAGTTGTCTTGCCTAAGACAGTCTTAGAAAGAGAGCTGGTAACTATTTTTAATCAGGTATTTAAGGTACAATGATAGTCATCTACAATAATTATTTAACATATCAACTTTCTGAAAAAATCCTTGCTTTTAAAAACTTGCATTTAAGAAACTTTATTGACGAAATTTCGTATTAAAATCGGGCACAGTTTTGTGTCAAAGTGTGTCTTAAAAATTCCAAACTTTCCGATAAAAGCCTTATTTTTAACCTGTATAACGTATGTTTTTTTTTATTTTTACTTTTTTTGATATTAAGAAAAAACAACGCAAGTTTAAAATCAACTGACAGTTTATATCTTTTCAAACCAACCTTGTTTATGTTCATACTTATGTCCTTGTGTAGGCAAAAGCTCGATTTCACAGCCGTCTAGTCAAGTTTGGCTGTAGAAATATCGCGATTATTGAGCAAAAATTTGTCTTTTTTGTAAACCTGTTTTCTATTTTTAGAAGTCTTGGAAAAAATTCTTATATGTTCGTATTTGTTTTTAAAGAAAATTAAACGATGTTAAGGATGGTGTACAACATTTGGAAATAAAGCGACCAATTGCAATTAAATTCGACACTTTTAGTGTCAATTTCAAAAATTCTTATCTTTGAAATTGTTTGGTCTAGCGCCTTAAATTATGGATTTGTTTTAGTACAAAAATTAAACTACAAGCTAGAATTATTATTTCAGAATTTTAACTTTAAAAGTTTTTATGTAATAAACAATAACTTAAAAAATGTTCTGTTATTACAGATATAAAGATGAACTTTTACGTTATTATGTAGAATCACAGCCTTTCGTAATCTACTTTTGAATTACCCTGTATATTAAAAAGTTTACACATCCTGAACAATTCTAATATGTGCAATTATTAAATAGTTCTTAATTTCTAAGATCTTTTATGTGAATGTGCTCTGAGTGGTCCTATTCATTTTTCCCAAAGCCCTTAGCTTTTTGCACCCCTAATAAGTTTTTGAACGTTGTGTAATTGCCCCCAAGTTTACTTTTTACCCCTGTTACAATAGGTATCGGTGACAGTAAACGAGATATATTCTGTTCTTTTTATAGGTACAATTAAGGGATGTTATTTGAATCCAAAACTTTAAAAATATTTAACTCGTCACCCTTTAGCCAGGTCTGCGTTTTTATATTTAAATAACATTAAAAACGCATTTTAAATAATTTTCCTCGTGCCTTAAACACCTGCTCAAAAATGCTTACCAGCTCTCGGACTATCTCCTTTTCATGCATTAGCAAAAATCGACCATGAAAATTTCGGACTGACACAACGTGTAAAAACTATAAAGCAATAAAATTCCCAATATGCGATCTCCAAAATATAAAAAATTATTAATAGTCCTACCTTCTTGTTGTCCCGAAACTTAAGATATCCTGCAATGACGGTCTGATCGGGAGTTCCTGGAATTTCAGTCACAAGATCTCTATCATCAATCTCTCCATCTGAGTCCGATAATATTTCGATATGATGACTTCTAATACTTCTTGCTGGACTACTGCAGCATGATTGTGTCAGTCTTCTGGTTGGAAGTGGTGAGTTGTATGCACTCTCACACATTTTGATAAGATCTGAAAATTAAATATCATAAATTTATTATTTTTTAGAATTAAACTACATTATACATAACAAACAGAATATAAAATTGTTTGGTTGTTTTCAAAACAAAAGATTCTACTTTACCAATTGTAGTATAAATTTAGTAATTTAAGAAAACTGGCAAATTGGTAGAACCCTTTTAGCCAAGTATTTTAAAAATTAACTTATTATTACAAAATAACATATAAACCAGAACAAATTTTCAACACTCTGTATCTCCCAAATCATCAACTTTTGGACTAAGGTACGTTGATATAGATCATATTTTTATCTTAGGAATTTGTAGCAGCAATTTCTGCTTCCCATTTAGTGACTTTTTTGTTACGCTACATTAAATTGAGTCAATGAAGCTGTAAAACAGGTAAGTCCTCGGATTTATTTATTTTTTAGAATTTATATATTTTTATGTTACTTAAAATCAGAAACCACTCAGAGGGGGAAATTTAATTATTTCTATTTTTTAAACAATATAAATGTTTTGTATACATCAGGGTGTCCACTTACTTTACCGACAATCTATAGGAGGTGATTCTCCAACGAAAAATACTTTATGTGAACAAATGTTCTAAATGTTCTACTTTTTGAACTAGAGGGTGTTAAAATTTTGTTTTTTTACAATATTTTTTTAACACTACAGATATATTTAGAAAACATCTTTCGTGCATTAAAGGACAGTTTTTGACGTACAAGAAAAAATGCTATTTCGTCAGTGTTGTCCGTGAGGGATTTACTACAAATATAAAAAAAAACGTCACGGCATTTTTCTCAAAGAAAAAAAAATTCTTTAAGTTTTAAACAAATTTGGTCTTCTGACCTTTTTTATTCGATGTGCGGTTTTTGCATTAAAAAAATATCGGCATGGTCAAATCGCTATTTATTTAGTATACAGAATCAGCTAAATAACATAACACATAGGCAATGTGAGGCCAACAGAAAATCCAACGTAAATACCTGCATGTAAACATTTCTGATTGTATTAGTCACATACATCCTTTTTTGTTGCATCACTGGCCGATATCCCAATTTGCCTAACCAGTATAGTGTTTATGTTAGGAGTACTTAGTTTGCTTTATTAATTATTATATAATTTAACAATTATTTTAAAAAAAATATTTTCCGTGTATACACTGAAAAAATATCCACTATATTCAAGAGTAATGATCTTGACTAAATGCAAGCTTACATTCATATATCCGCAATAACAACTAATCTTGTTCGAGAAAACATATACCCCTTTAATCAATATTAAAAATTTATTTAATTTAATTTTATATATTATTTAAATAAGTATAGCTATACTGGGCCGAATATTTTAGCTTTCTTAATATAAAACAAACTGGGCTTTATTTAAGTATAGTAATCTTTTAATGAAAATTGTAATTGCGATTTGCTTAAGAATAACTAAACTTGGAATAAGTATAAGAATTATTGCATTAATTATATGCAATTCTCAGGTTAAATCTAAATTATCTTTATTAAAGAATAATTATTTTTAATACAAACACTATTTTTGCTTAGATTTAAAATTCGATAAGTTTAAACAAAGCATATTAAATATTATTGCAAATAGTTTCATATCTTAGAATACATTTTGAGTTCCGCCCGGGAATTACATGGATTGACATAAAATAAATTAGAGCCAAAAAAAAATTAAAAAGTGTTTCACATTTTAAGACTGCTACAAAACTAAACTACAACATATTTTTAAAAATTTTAGTTTTTCGATATAATCAAAAGAGTCAGATTTTACAAAATAGTTTAGTCCTATAAGTCTTCCACCAGTCTTAGTATGTGACACAATTTTTAAAATTTTCTTGACTCCAATGTATTTTATATCAATCAATGTCATTACGGGAAGGACGCCCTGAATTTTATTTAAGGTATGAACCCAGTTGCAAAAATAATTATTTGAAGTAAACACAATAAAAAACACATAATTTAATAATATTGCCCTAAATATTTCAAATGTACACTAAAAGTATAATACATTTTATATTGTTTTAACTAAAATATTAGAACTTAAAAAAATATTAAAATTTACAAGATATGATAAACTGGATACTACTCTTGTTTCATAAGACCTTCTTGGGACATTTTCCATATTTTCAACAAGTTTCAAGCAGTAAAGACAGATAGAAACTCTTTTTGTGTCAGGCACCTGAAATTAACAGAATGGTAAAAATATAATTTGTTTTGCTTTTAGTTTAATGCTAAATATACTACCTAAGCTATATAAGCAAAACCTTTCTAAAAAACATTAAAACATCCTTAGTTTTGTTCCCTGTACGAACTGAAAATACGAATACTTTTGGAAGAATTAAAAAAAAGCACCAAGAGATTTTAAAAGTAATCTAACATAAAATAGAAGAGCCATGCCTTATAAACAAACAGTATTATACTTAAACACATTTCATAAAATTATAACCTGAATTCACTATTTCTTCCTTCTTTTTGCACTCAATTCTTGAGTTTTCTGCTAAATTGGTACTTAATATTTAGTTTCCACCTCTAAAAACACCATTTTTCTATTTATTTTATCCATTTTTTCCATAAAATAATAAAGCTTCACTTTCAGTGGCAGTGACAATGACAGACTGCGATTAAAATGTTTGAATGCGAAGCTTTGCGATTTTATAGAAACAAACGGTTAAAATAAATAGAAAAATGGGGTTATTAGAGGTGGAAATCAAATATTGTGTACCAATTTACCTTTCAATTAAGAATTGAGTGCAAAAGAAGGAGAGAAATAGTGAATTCAGGTTAGTCTTGGTTATCAAGTCTAAAGATGAATATTTCGAGAACGAAACGAGTCCGACTTAAAATTCTTTCACATTCGTGATAAGCGCCCACAAAACCCCGTATACCAAATTTCATTAAAATCGGCGATGCGTCCGGTTTGTAGATAATTACCATCAAATTTGTGCAAATACATTTGCCCGTAAAAACGGATGTAAATAAATAGTTCAGTCTAATTTGTACAAATGGCATGCACAAATCAACTTGTGCAAATTGCATGAGCGTGAAAACCCACCTTAAAAGCATATTCCTACCTATATGGATTTTTTTTAATTGTTTAAACACGTTTAGTTATTCTAACCTATAAAAGTATTTTGCACCTGATATAAAAAATGTTGCGTACGTACTTACCTTGAAAAATGGGGATTAAATCCATCATTTCCCATTCAGTGAGCAAATTTTCCAATTCCATATTCAAATCGACATAAACATTCACACCCGCTATACACCATCTCGAGTCTCGGACACATGAAAAATGGCGTGATCAAATCCCGCCGCAAAGCGCGTTGCTATTGGTCGAGGTGAGCGCCACCGCACCGCGTGTTCTTCGCGGCACTTTCAAATAGAATTACTGTCCAAGCAAGATGCTTAAACTCATTCTAAGTATAGCTAATATTAGGTCGATAATGTAGAGGTTTTAGGTAAAAGAAGTTACACTTGAGTAAATCCTAAAGCAAATAATTGGTTAAAGCCAGTCAAAATATTGAGAGAACTGTAGAAGTAATTAAAATAATATGAGTTTAAGAGTTATTTAAAAATACTAATTTTTCTTCATCCAAAATTTAACAAGTTCTTGATTAGATATAAATCTACCTTGATTAAACAAAAACTTATTTCGAATTTCAAAACGAGCATGTTTTTAAAAATAAGATTAGGGTTTTCTTGTCTTAATATTGTTATTGTGGGCGCAAAAGGAGTTACAGGTGATACAAGATAATCCCGTCAAGAGTGGTTTTAGTTTTGGATATAAACTAGAATTTTTTGTGTGTACCTTACGGAAGACACGTAAAAATTATTTTTTAGACGTTAAAAAAACATGTTTTGATGCTTAGGAAACCTCTCCTAAATTTTTAAAAAATATTTTAACTGGTATAAAAGTTATGATAAAGTTTTTTTTGCTTATTTTTTAATGAAAAATTAACCCTTTAAAGTTTTCGAAAGAGTTTTTGGACACCCTGTATAAAAAACAATTATATTGTTTAAACAATACAAATAATTATTTTCCCCTTTTGAAAGGTCTCTAATTTTAAATAATATAAAATTACAAGAAGTTAACCTAAAAATTTAAATTTGGAGACGCGACTATATGTAAAAAACTATAAATATTAAATATATAGGTCAAACTTCATTGATGGATGGTAAAGCCTAAGCACCCTCTTTTTCCCTAGGTGACAATAAACCAATAAAATTATCTTTTCTTCCCCATACGCCAATCAACTTCAAACGCTTCTTAGCTCAAAAGTCTGAAAATTTACTTCATCTTACCCTTATCTAACACTTTATAACCTTGGGGTATTATGTAATGATATTAACGCTCTTGTTTTATCCCTTGTGTGGATACTTGATATTAAAGCTACCTTGCCCTAGTAAATACGAGCTTAAATCTTTCTAATAAAAAGTAAAACAAACATGTTTAAAAACAAAAGAAACAAGATAGGGATTAAAGTTAGATGCTAAAAAATACAAAATATTTTATTTTTTTGGTAAAAAAACTATTGTTAGTATACCGGGTGTCAACGAGTCTGTTAGACAAGCCGTAACTTTTAGAGTATTAAAAATAATTAAATGAGACTTGGTATAACTAATATTTCTTACTTTTTAGTTACTTCCGGTTTAACCGGAGGTGACTCCAATTTTAAATTTGTAAATGGAACACCGTGTATATTTTAACACTTTTGGATTCAAGTCTAAGTAATAAATTGTCATTGTAAAACGTTGTAACGTCTTCTAAATTTTTTAAAAGCCATTTGTAGTATTGCATCTAGGTGGCTATCATTCTTTAGCTTGTCTAAAAAGGGTTGCAATTTGAAAAATAATAGTTAGAAATAAAAATTTCAATTTTCCAAATTGTTTTATTCCTATCTTTGATATAAGTGATTAAAACTTTGCGGCTTGTAAACTTTTTTAAATGTCACATTCTGACTTGGAATTATCCCAGGAATTCAATTCCAGTTAAACCGGGAATGCGTAAAAGTAAAAAATATGCAAAAACTCTCCTCTTCCTATACCATTTATTTATACCAAATCTCATAATGGTATGTTTAACACTCTAGGAGTTATGGCTGGTTTAATAAACTCGTTGGCACCCAGTATAACCATGCTTACTGCGTTCTTGGACCTTTGGTAAAACTAAATTTTTGTGTATCTTACTTTAACGCCCAGTTTTACAATTGCCACTTAAGATATGGTTGAGTTAAACTCAACTGGTATTAAAACCTGCCCGTAAGAAACATATTGTTGGCATGTAAATGCCAAAAGTGACAGCAATATACGAAGTGTTTTCTAACTACGGTTCAAAAATTAAGGGGTGATTTCTTATGTCTTTTTATAAAAAAGTTTATATAAACATATGTCTGGACTTGCTTCATTTATGAGATACAGGGCATTAAAGTTTTTTAAAAAAGTAGATATTTCTTAAATATCTTAAAAACACTTTAAACGATTTAGATGAAATTTGGTAAACTTGTTTAATGCAATAATGCACTTGTAATGCTCTATCTAGTTTAAACGTAATAGATCCAGTGGCACTACAGCCAATATTATTAAGAAAAATAGTACGCCACTGACCTTTTACAAGGTTATTACATTTTTTTTTCAATTAAGCAATTTTAAATGCAGCTTTTTAGTTTCCTATTTTTTTGATCTAGCTTTGTTTTTAAAAAATAAAAATTAAAGCCACTTTTATTTCTTCTAAAAACTACCCGAAGACAACATGGTAAAAAAAAATTAAACACTTTCTCTCGAAAACAAAGCAAGATACGAAGAAAATACAACAACCTTTTGGTTGCACTTTTATTTGCTCATTTGGAAAAAAATAAAACCTTATAAAAAGTGTGGCGTCCATTTTTCTCAATAATATTGGTTGCGCTGCCCACTGATACGCCACTGGACCAAATAATCCTTATTTAAGTAAAGCTTTACTATTACATTAAATAGATGTACCAAATTTTATCCAAATTGGTTAAAGCGTTTTTAAGATATAAAAAATTCCTTCCCTTTTAAAACCTTTCACGCCCTGTATCTCAGAAATAAAGTAACTTCGGACAAATGTTTATAGAAACTTTTTTCATAAAAAGATATAAGAAGTCACCCTCTTATGGTTTGTACCGTAGTAAGGAACAACCCTGTTTTTTAAATGGACAAGGTCTTGTACTAGAGTGTAACTAAACCATAATTTGTGGCAATTGTAAAACTGGACATAAGTGTCAGAAGACAAATAAAAATAATTCCTTACTGTTGCAATACTATGCGAAATAAAATTATCGTTTTCTGAAAGCTAAGAGAGGCACTTCTTTTTTCATGTTGTTCATAAGGTCCCTCTCCACTGACACGTGTCACCTGCTTCACAGAAACTTACCAAAGCTGCTGTACCGGATCCATGGCAAATAACACAGAAAACAAGTCTTCCCATTAAAAAATATTAAGAGTCTTGTCTCCCCCTTAGGTATGTATATCTTTTAAATGGGACAAGTTATCAAGATGGTTTAAAATTTGAGTAACTACTACAATAGAAACTACGTTTTGGCATAAAAAAATTTCGGTTAGGTTACATAATGTTTTTTAAGAGAGCATAAGATATAAAAACCTTTTTTTAATGAAAAGCGAACTTATATAGTACCTTGTTTTAAAAGACTTTCGATTTTCTACTTATTGCTGTTTTATGTTTAAAAATCAGTCCAGTTTTTCAAGAGCTACAAGCGTTTAAAGTTTAGCTTTCTTCTGTTCACTTTTGAATGGGACAAGATATCAAGATAAGATAAAATTTAAATAAAAGGGTATAACTTAAAGCCGTTCCAAACTTATAAACCAATGCCATTAAAATCCATTGTTTGTACAGTATTTATAGTGCCTCGGTCAGTAATGAAATGGACTTCATGATAAGAACCCTTTTTAAACCTTTTTAGAAAGGTTCCTTTTGTCGAGTCTACCACTAATATTCATCCCACCATACATGGAAGAGCCGCTTTTTGGGTGTTAGACTGGGCGAACGCGTCACCTCTTTTGTCGGACAAGATTCGTGACTGCTACCCTTATGATTTTTAGTACAATGTTTAAAAATTGCATGTAAAACATTGTGGTAAACTTGTCTGACAAAAAAGTGACGCGTTCGTCCAGTCCGACAACCGAAACATTTGACATTGACAGGCAGGGTTAAAACGCCGCTTTCATATATGGCGGTATGAAGATTCGTGGTAGACTCATCCAAAGGAAACCCTGTAAAAAGGTTTTAAAGGGGTTCTAATCATAAAGTCCATTTCATTACTGGAACGGCTGGACCGAAGCAGAGAGCATCTAAAACAAGCTAATTTTTTTAATTTTACTTTTATTTCTTTTTATTAATTAAATAATATACACATTAATTTTCGCCTCCATAAAATTAAAACCTAAAAAATGTCTTCAATATTTCGTGACACAATTCTTAGGGCTGTTTTTAGCTTAATCCTCTTATTTACTCTATTTAAGCATAATCATCTTTACGCTTAATTAAATAAAAAGCTGAGTCGAGCCTTCAGGTGAATACTTTAAACTTTTAAAACGTTGCGTCCCCAAATTTATCCCTCGCCTTTAAAAAGCGAATTAAATTCTCCTTAATAACTTGGCTAATGTTCCTTTAAAACGTTTACTTCTGTCAAGTAGAAAAAATTGGATAATTTTATAAGTTTTAATACTTTAAAAATCCTTAAAAAGGTGGTCTTACTCTACCTATGCACGTAATAACTTCGACTCTGTAAAAGATACAAAAATAAATTAAAATAAAAACTTTATTTTTAACCAAAAATTTTTTGACGGTATTTTATATATACAAGGTATTACAAAAAAATGGTATCAAAACAGTTAGCAGTGCTTATTTATTTGGTGAATTTTTTAAAAATTTACTTGATTTAATTCGTTATATTTTGACAAGTTTTATTTAGTTATATACCGGGTGACATAGAATGTTGTTACCTCTCATTTTTTTTTAGTTTTTAAGAAAAACTAATATTTTTTTAGTATGTTTATAGCACGAATTGACATTTCTTGACATTATTACAACCACAAAATCGCTTCCGGTTTAACCGAAAGTACCATCAAATTTCTTATTTTATATACAAGTGCCTATTTTATTTTCTATATTTGCATTCTGTATAAAATTCCCTGTTTAATGATATAACATACAGGGTGTTTCTTTTCAAAATGGCGGCTAGAAAAGATTCTTAAAGAAAATCAATTGCCGCCATTATTTCTGTTCAAAATATATTTTTATGCTTAAACTTTCACAAGTATTGAATAATTCCATTCTTTTTAAGTTAGATTTCGTTATTTCACTTTTTAATGTAATTAATGAGAGAAAATTTAAAATTTAACAAACACTTTAAATGTAAACAGTCCTATTTTATTTGATTTTAAAATTCCACACTAAAATCTTTTTCTAATGACATATTGCAACATATTGGTTATTTTCGAGATGGGGATATAGATCATATATTGACGACATCCGAATAACGGAATGAATTAAAAATTGATCTATGGCCGCTATCTTGAAAATGAACAATATGTTGCGATATGTCATTGGAAAGAGATTTTAGTGTAGAATTAAAAATAAAATAAAATAAAAGTATTTCCATTTAAAATGTTTGTCAAATTTTGAATTTGTTCTCATTAATTACATTTTAAACTGAAATTACGAAATCTAAGTAATTTATTAAAGAGAATGGAATATTTTACTACCTGTGAAAGTAAAATAGGTCATTATTTTATTTTCACAGCCTACTTAGCAAAAACATATATTCAACACAGAAATACTTGGGGTTAAACCGGAAGTGATTTTCAAATTGTGCTGTAATAATAGTGTAAAATTTTTATTAGTCTTTCTTAAAAACTAAAATAAAAATTTGGGGGGTAACAAGATTCTGTATCACCCGGTTTAATGGGAAAAATGGAAGAAACGGAACAACAAAAAAACGAAACAAAACGCATCAAGTCAGTAGGCGCGGCAAATAACTTTGGCGGCGGTATTTTTATCCCAACATTTGTTTGATCTTAGGCGGATTGTCCACCAATAATACGCAACGTAAGGTAAATACTGCGCATATACATTTACCACATAAATCTTTTAAAATATTAGCTTATCTTCGTACACCATGCTCAAATAATATATGAGTTGCACGACATTAGCTACGTGCGATATTTTGAACAAGTTTGCCGCAGTACTGATCACTTGTTGGTGGAGATCAGCAAATCAGGAAAATATATATGGCAAAATAGAGCCATCTACCGAACCACACAAACCAAAGTAAAATACCAAAGCGAAATCGCCTATACAATTTACCGACATGTGATATTATCTGCAAAATCGGAAACCGCATGTTGCTTGTATTTGGTGTCAACGGTGATACACTTAACAATGCCATTTGATAACGATTTAAAAGTAAATTTCTTTCAAGATGTAATCAAGGGTCAATTATTTCTGTTACAGGCTTAAAATTTTCGGTAACTTACATCTACACTAATAACAACTTAATTTAACTATAAACAATAAAAACTATATAACTAATATAAAGTGCCCAAAGTATAGACAAATGCAAAAGTCCCAATGAGTAAGAAGCAAATAATTATACAAACATCTACCATTTCGTTACAAAAGGCTTAAAAAAAATAAACACTCATCGGTGCAGAAAAAGTTTCTAAAGAAGTGTCTGAAATTCTGGTACAGGTTTTAAATATACAGTATTAGCCATTCAAATTTACATAATATGTGTACAGGCAATCCGTAGAAAGGAGACAGTCTCACGCGAATATCGACATGTAAACATTTTGAATTGGGTGAATGACTAATAGTGCTTGTTTTGGTATTGCATTATTGTCCGATATACCTTTAAAATAGCTGATGCAATATAGATAATATTATTAAAAGAAAATATTCTAAAATATTTATAACCGACATATACCACTAATAGGTTTATCGACATGCTGTTTTTAGGGAATTTTTGGAATTCATATAAGGTCTAGCAGTAATAAATTCAGCAGTATTTTGTAATTACGCATGCTCAGTAGTGGTTTTAAATAAGGGAAACTTTATTAAAGTTACTGCTGGACTTTAATTGTGCAAAAATATAGTCGGTCGTTTCCCTTCCTTATTTTGAGATTTAAAAACCGTTAAAGTAATTTTTGTTTATTTTTAAATTTTGTCTTTAAAATATATTAAAAAGTTCAGACTTCCCCATTTTTAACTATACAAAACAAATAAACAAAATATATCATAAATAAAAACAAATAATATTTCAGTTTTAGGTTAAAAATAATACAAGCATGTCATGTTGACCAATAACCCTTTTTCACATAGGCGCGTTATGGTTTAGCAGTAATAAAATAAGGTTTTTCCCTGATTACTGCTAGCACTATTTGCCTATTCCAATAATTCCCTAATATCTTAAAATCCAGCACTAATGATTGTTAGTGTACCATAAGTTATTGATAGAATGAAATGAAACGTCAAAATTTGGCCTTTACCTTCCCAATTTTATCAATTAATATATGATAATATAAAAGCATATAAATAATTTAATTTGTAATAAAAGGCAGCCAATTTAGCAAATTTAAGTAAATATAATAATACTGTATACACATAAAGATATTTATAACGAGCTTACACACATTATGCTCAGATCCCTTATCTGGAATTCTAACAAAACTTATAAGCCACAACATTATTACCGTTAATTTAATCCTAAAACCTATTTATTTTTATTACAGAGGCATAACAAAGGTCCCCTTGCTAAGTCCATTAATGCGAATGTCTCCTACAGATAGTAAAAATAATATAAAACTATGGATCCATCTGGATTAGTCACACTGCAATATTGCGATAACCGTTTAGTTAAGGGTAGAGAGTAAGTTGAAGTTAAAAATGGTAATTTATGTAACAAGTGCAAAAAGTGTTTTTACTCTTTCTTGGGGTTTAAGTCCTTTTAAAAATACATTTACTTCTCTATTCTTCTTTGTTGTGACGATATTAGTTGGCTTGTCGGTACATCATGAAATAAACAATAGTATGAAGGTCACAAATTCGACAAAAACAAACAGCCTTAACAAACCACAGCATAGATAAACAACACACATTTGATTTCGACAAAGTAAAAATTCTGAAAACAGAAAGTCATACTAAAAACGCGAATTTCTAGAAATGATCGAAATCCAAAAACAAAAACGCCATAAACGCAAAAACAGATACAAAACAACTTAGCAAAATATACCACAACATTATAAAATAAACACCCAGTAAAAAACGCAAACCAACATAATAATAAATACTCTAAATACCAAATAAAAATAGGACTGGTCCCTCAAACAATAACAAATAATTAGTTGGAAAACCCGTCATCCTTGCCATAAAACCTTCCTACCTCTGTTACCTAAATTATTAATTCAACCCAAAAACCCCAAACTGAAATATGTACCCTGGCTCTAGCTCTCAGTTCATATCTATCCTTAGTGTAACAGTGCAAACATGTACAAAACCAAAAGAAAAAAAGTGCTTATGTAAGTGAAATTTTACAAACACATAAAAAGAGCAGTTCCCGAAAAATTTGTTTAAGGTAAAACATTAGTTGTTAGCTTCTAGATTTAGATATTTATTACTGTCATATTTTTAGCGCTTAGTGAAAAACTGTATTTCTATTTCTGATGAAGGTCAAATAGTACCGAAACGTCAATAAATGCAACAAAAATAAGAAAAGAAAAGTATTTTTTTAAAAGGACTTAAACCCCAAGAAAAGTAAAAACACAACTCTCTTACGTAGGTACTGGCTTAAGAATTTACCTTAAATTATTTAAATATTTAATTATTAATGCTAAAAAGCAACGGCACACGATGTTACCAGGCGGTCACCTATCTAAATACTAACCGAGCCCAACATTGCTTGACATTTATTGATGGAAGAAGAACTGGTATGTTAACGCGTTAAAGCCAATAATTTAAAAAACTGCAAAGTTTAGTAAACAAATACTTTTGTTTCTAATTTTCATCAAAATAAACGTCTTAGTAACCAGAGGATCATTATAAAAAAGATCATGTAAATTGGTGCAGCAAAGGTCTTTAACAAAGTGTCTGAAAATTATAGTTTTGCGTTTTAAATATATACATTTTTCTTAGAAAACCATAAACAAAAGGAAATAATATAATACACTTTTTTTATTGAGGTAGTTAAAAAAAAATCTAATTTCTTTTTTATTTTTATAAGCAATATTTTTGCGATTTTAAACCAACATTTATATCGCACAGAAATCTATATTAAAAGTGATTTTCCTTTACAACTGAAAAACTCGAATATCAATCGTTTTTTATAATCTTTAACCTTAACGAGCTTTAGAATTGCCACTACTTTGCTAATTTAAACCATTTCATATTTAAGTAATAATAAAATTACCAAGGGTGAGCACAAATTAAAATGACTTTGTATAAAAGAATGTAATAATTTTATAATACATTTTTACCTAAAATAATAAATTATATACGATTAGTGAAATACCTAATAAAGAACATATCAGAACTAACTCAGTTTTGCGATATATTTATGTAATTATTAACAAAAGAAGTAAAAATTTTGGAGTATTTAGGACCGCAAACTCGAAACATATTTCCAATAATACTTTCTCTGTCAGACGATTCTCGAGAGGACTAAATTATTTACCCGGAGGATTTCAGAGCTCAAGAGCAGCACACTACTGAAAACCGCAACTACTTGTATTATTCAAACCCTGCGACACTATTATTGGACAAAAAATACTTCAAAATGGCCAAAGAACTAAAGGCGGATTTTAGAGACAAGAATATATGGAAATTCAGAACATTTCAAGGCACTTTTTACTCATTATTATTAGCTATTATTGACATTAAAAACTAAATGGTTTTAAGTAGTAGTTAAAGGGTAAAAAGTTAAGGAGTAATGTAAATTGTTAGAAATTTAGTAAAGACTAAAATTATCTATTATGGCGAAGATGATTTATCATGTTTACTGCCAGTTCTTAAGAGGGCTCTACACTCGCTACCCAAAAGTCGTGAAACGCGATTATGAATAGTTTCGCTGCTTTTTTAAGGGTAATTATAAAGCCAATATTAAATGCGTGTCTTCGCTTAGCGAACGTATACGGCAGAATGGGCAACAAACGTATGCGTTCGGTTAATATAGACGTATACTTAAAATTATTTACGTTTACACTAACCGAACGCATACGTTTGTTGCCGATTCGCCCGTATATGTTCGCTAAGTAAAGACACACATGACCACATACGCCAAAAATGTGCTTACGTTTTATTCGGAAGCTATCTAACGTCCACATTTGGCAAACGTATGCGTGCAGTGGTGTTCGCCTCGGTTTCGAGAGTTATTTGCTTTTTATTGATAAGGTTTATTTTTATCGCATTTACATATGTTTATACGTACACATCCCAACAGTTTTTGCATACGTTGATCTATGAAATTATTAACGTCTACACTTTCCAAACGCATACGTTTGTGTTGATGTTCGGCCGTATACGTTGTTTGGTAAGTGAGTACACACCTATAAATGATTTGTTTATTAAATCATTTATGTTTCCAAGTGTATATTAATCCCGCCAATCGCGGCTGTGGATCAAGTAACCCTATTTGCCTTTTACGATTTTGGGGATTTTTCGTCGCGATTTTAGACACAGTTAGTCTGTCACTTGACAGGTAAGATTTTTAAATAAATGTAAACGTGTCGCTGTTGTTTTAAAGAATATGGTTTTGTTGTTTACTTGTTATAACTTCAATATCTTTAAAATTAAATGTTCGCGATTGGTAACTTCGTTGGGACTTAAAATACGAAATAGTTTATATTAGCATATAGGATGCATTTTGCACACTCTTTAAAATTAAAGATTAGAAAAAACAATTTACATTCGGGTTTTTGAGTTATTAAGAAAATTTTTATAGAACACCCTGTATATTTTTTAATTTTTTAAAAGGTCTATTAAAGAACTTTAAAAAAGTCCACGTGTGATATGTCCAATTTTTCATAGCTTCGAAAATCTGGCCATCGTCAGGTTATGGCTGTAAAATAGTATTATTTAATAAATGGACATGTATATTGTACTACCATTAATAATATATTAAAAAGATCTTAAAGAAAATACCACATTTGATATGCCTATCTCTTATATTTTTAGAAATATTGTGATATAAATCTAAAAATTATGGTAAATTTTTATTATATCTTTAGGTCTAAGCTATAAGCACTAAGGTTATAATACGAAAGATCTTAGACCAGTGGTGCCTTAGATAAAATGGAAATTGTTTTTTTACTATTCTTAGTTTAAAATAATCATATTAAATATTTTTATTAACCTCTTTATTATATCTAGTAATGGTAATGGTGACATACAGAGTGTTTTATTTAAAAAAAATGCTATTTTACTATAAAACTCCTAAGGATAGCAATATTTTCAGGTATATATGTTTTCTTATGGACATTTTGCATTGTGATAAAATATACAGGGTATTCCATTAAAAAATAAATATTTTAAATTGTAACTAAAAAAGATTTGTTAATTGTTTTCTCTAATCTCTAATTTTTAGTTGCTAATTTATATGCTTCGTATCTTGAGTAATAATAGAGTTATTAATAGCGAACATTTTATTTGGACGACCCTGTATATATATTTTTAACTATAAATAAATAACTTATAAAGTAACTCACACAAAGGTGCCTTAATTTACAAATGATATATTTATACCTTACAAAAAGTAGTGCGATCGCCTCTTGAACTTTTACTTTATAGTCAAAAAAAAACTATATATATATATATTTATAAAATGCTCTTAATTTCTGATTTAAACCGTGCCAAAATCATGTTGCCTCTTCCATTTACATAACATTAGATTACCTTGCTAACGAAAATAAAGATTAAGCCTAAGGAAATTTTAAAGAGAATTTTTAAATTTGTCTTTTATAAATTTTATTTTTCTTTACTCTTAGTGCTACTTAATATTCATATTAAATTTCAAACCAAAAAAAAACCAGAAAAATTCTGAAAACGAGTGCAGTGGTTGTATAAATATTCGCATCGCAATAAAGATTTGAGACGAAACTTCGATACTTTGTCTGTAAGTTTTATAAAACTTTCCAAATAATAACTTTAGAAGTTTACGATTTTCTTGGGAGTTCAGGTCAGTAATATAACCACAAAAATATCGAATAGTTTTGAATAAAAATAGATACATAGCACCCAAAAGATAGTTTTATCCAAGTAATAAATTAACTCCCACCATACCATGTATTTATGTATCTACATAGACATTTTTTGAGTGTTTATCAAGTATAAAAAAGTAATACTTATATAAGAAAAATACCGGTTGATTCTTAACGTATACCTACAGAGTTGGGAAATTATTGTTAAGGACAAATAATGATTATTAATAAAAAAATAAAATATTAGCCTATTGTTGGTTTTAAAAATAATATGGATAATTTTTATAAGACCTTATGCTAATCGCCTAAAAATAAATTCACAACTGATAGTAAAGTGTACTTTTAGAAATATCAAATAATTATCATGGTCTATTTATAAAGAGCGAAAAATTTGGCCGAATAATTTTACAAAGCTGTGTGAAAACTATACCAAGTTATTTCTAAAACAAAAAATAGTTTACTTTTTAATATTTCTTTTTATAATTCTATTATTCTATTTAAATGGGAAATAAATTATTTATTAGCAATATTTTACTAACTTTTTTTGATTATTAGGCAGTGTTTATTATTAGCAATAATTTCTTATGTATAATCGTATACGTTGGGAATCTATAAAATATATTTTGTGGGAATTGATGATACTTACCAAATAGTAATTTATTTAACAAGTGCATAAAGTGATACTTTTTTGACGAATGGGAAGCTTGACAGAACGAGCCGTTTGTCGATTGCGGCATTTCCATGAGTAGAAAAAGACACTTTAGGCATGTGTTACATATTATATTTTTCAACGACCGTATAAAAATTTCCCAAAGTTACATTTCATACATGATTTATTTATTTAAACTTGTTAATTTGAATTTTTGCAGGACAGTCATTATATTGCAACAAAAAATTATAGCCTCATTATTTTTTAATAGACAATTATCCTTTTTAAAACTATGCACTTATGATTTAATTTTAGAAAATTGCATGTACGTACATTTTGTAGAAATAATACTATAACAGTATAAATTCATTTTCAATTTCTTATTTATCCAAATTCATTATTACTATTATTTTTCAATAGTTTCTATTAAATTATTCGCGAACTGTCAAATTTTCAATCTTGTGACACCTGAACTAAAAACATAATGACGAAATCAAAGGTAACCTGACCGTTTGGTTCAGTTGATGTCGTGTTTACTGTTACATTGCATAAATTGATATTTGAGTTTATGGTAGTAGGCATTGAAACAAAACACTAAATTAAAGTATAAAAAAGCTTGAAAGTGTTAAAAAAGGTACGTTTTTGTTTCCACTTTATGTAGTGTACTAGAAAGAAGTACTATATCTTTATGCTAACGATTTAAAAAACAGCATTTTTTAACGGTCGTGAAAAAATGTTTTTTTCTTATGCTCATTTCTATCAACTTTTTAAAGAGATCCCTAGCGCTGGGTAGAGAATAACTTCTATATAAATATTCTCTTCCTAGCACTAAGGATCTCCTAAAACATTTGGTGGAAATGATCATTAGACACTCAGGTTGTGGGCATACAAAAAATTTAAAGAACAGGTGAGTTTACTTATCACTATATTTAACATATGTATTTTATCTTACATGCTACAAATAAAAATTGACATTTGAAACAGTTAAATTATAAAATATTTATATTTTCTCCAGTCTTAATTAACTCGAGCAATAAGTCTAATAAATACATATTTATTTTTGGTAATTTTTGAACTTAACCCCCTTGCTTCTCCTCTATTTAATATTAGGCAAATAAGATTTTTTGACCATTAGTCCAATTTTTCACCTTTGGTGTAACCCCATAAGAAATAACAGAAGCGATAAATTTGGGCTCTTAGGAGTCAAGTTAATATTGCCACTTCTTAAAATTATATTACTGAAAATTAATTATTTGCATGCAAATGCAAATCATTTTAAAATTATATGTAAAGATGGCCTTTTAGGGGTATTTCTCTGACCTGGCTTCTGTAGAGAAAGGATTGGTATTCTCTATAACGGATTGACGTACTTGTTATACATATGTTTTCCGCACAAAATTAATGTCTAAATAGTGTAAAAAACTGAGGGTGTTGTAATTATTTCATTTGGTTGAAGACCCTATTATTTATTAGCTACTGTATTCGTGTAAGCATTAAATTAATAAAATATAATATAAATAAAAGGATGGTTATTTCTTTGTCACTCAGAATAACTGCAGAACAAGTTGCACTTTAATGTAATTGTATATCTTTCCGTTTCGATATCCCTAGACTAAGAAAAACATGGTTTTCCTGTTTTCGTTTGTTCATCTGATATATAGAATTTTTAGTAAAGTATATGTGATATTCTAAAAATGTTTCCTTTTTTACAATCAAACTAAACTTAAATAATTTAATGTTTTCTGGACTAACAGACGTTGAACAAAATTAATATCCAAATAAATCACCATTAATTTTTTTAATGTGTTTTTAAACAAAATTAAAAAATTGGTAACATATTGAACCTGACAACAATAATAAGCTATTTATTTTAAACTACATGACACAGTTAGTGTATAAAGTACTAAAATTTTGTTTTAAACAATTAAAAATGTAAACAATTTAAAGGATAATACTAAACTTTAAAAAAAACAAATAAATATATTGAAACTGTTAAGTGAAGTTACACGCTACAAACTACCTACTCCTAACATACACTATAGAACACAACTTTAGCCATACAAGCTGTATATAATTTTACTAGGTATATTTTTTAGATCTAAAATACTTAAGCCATTCAGTATTATTGTTTAAAGTGCAAGAATATTATCCTGTATTCCCGTTTTGTTCATATAAAAGTATATTTTCCTTCCTTGGTTGCACTTCTACTTACTGTTATTTTCTTCTCATAGTTTTTACGATTATTTCTGCTCTTTTATACGGATATATAAAGACTACATAAACTGAACAAAACACTACGCCATTTTTCCTGTAGTTTCCCTAAAGTTCTAAGAGTTTTTTCAGGTTTTATTGAATTTTCTTTTTCAAACGATATGTTTTTCGGTAAACAGTGTTTTATTTTTTCAATTTCCCTGCACTCGGTGCCTGTTTTTCTGGAAAATGGATGGAAATAAGAGTCTATGTAAATAAAGGGTAACTTATACTTTTGTTAAGCTTTAATTGTGTTGGGTGTTTTGTAAATAAAATAAGGTTTATCAAAAGGCCTGGTGCGGCGCAGTGGTCAAAAAAATTTTACTAGCAGTTTTTACAATAAAGTCAACATTTAATACAACGAATTAAAATAATAGTAAGCCCTAGCTTGTATGAATGCATTTTACTAACGGTGGTGTTTCCCTTAAAGGGGTGTTATCAAAAATGATAATTTTTGAAGTAAAAACATTCTAGCGGTAAGCAATATTTTTGAGTTGTTCATGGCTTCACTTAAATTTTTCTTATATTCACCTTTTTTTCAACAAAGTACATTATGTTTTTAATTAAGGTTTATGAATTTATACGTTTCTATTTATAAGATCGGGAGGGTTGCCTAAAATATTAAAAAAAGAAAATAATAACACTAATAATTATTAATATTTAAATAAACAAAAGGAAAAAACGAATATAAAAATCATGGATATATTAATTTTTTTTTAATGGCTCTAAAAAATAAAATAGACTTAAAACTTTTTAAAATGGCACATTCTGACTTAAAATTGTTTTAGGAATCCAAAAATTACAAAATATACAAGGCGTATCATTTAAAAATTTAAACTTGAAGCCATTTCCGGTTAAATCGAAAGTGACTGGGACATGAAACATATGCGTTAATACTCCTCTGCTTATACCATTTACCTATGCTAAGTCTTATTTTGACATGTCAAAAACTTTAGAAGTTATAACCTGTCTAATAAATTCGTTGACACCCGGTAAAATACAGCGTGTCTACTTAAGTTCGCACTATAAGGAAAATTTTTTTAATAATGATTTAACGAAAAAACTTATTCTTTATAAAAAGTTCTGCATGGTCTAAAACCTAGCAATCAGATATTAATTTTTTGCAGTGGTATACGAGGTATGTCAAAAAATGTTAATAATGTTAGAAATGTAAATAATTAAGATTTCACATTTGTAAGTAATTTTTTCATTCTAAACATCTTTTTCTTATAAGAAAAATCGGTAAAACTGGTAAAAATAAAGGTGTTTTTCTCTTAAGCATAATCAAATTTTTTGACATACCTCGTATACTACAGCAAAAAATTAATATCTGATGATTGCATTTTAGGTTTTAGGCCATGCAGAAATTTTTAGAAATAATAACTTTTTGTTGTAAAATCAATAATTAAAACAAATTTCCAATAATGAGTTTGTTTTTTTAGTAAATAGTTTAAATTGCAAATTTGTAAGTAATTTTTAATTCTAAATAACTCTTTCTTATAAAAAAAATCGATATTGTAAAAAATAAAGGTACTTTCCCCCTTGAACAAAATTCACATTTTTCGACATACCTCGTATACCACTGCAAATAATTAATATTTGATGATTACATTTTCGGTTTTAGACCAAGCAGAAGTTTTTATAAATAATAATTTTTTTCGTAAAATTAATAATAAAAAAGTTTCCCATATGGTGCGAACTTAAGTGGACACGCTGTATATCTGACTACATTAAAACCAAATTTGTATTTCCTAACTAGTGCTGAAAGTGCCACTTTTTCTGGACGAACGACGCATAGCAGACTACGGTCAAGCAGTCAAGTGCGGGAAAGACACTTTTGGCACGTGTTAGGAACGCTATTTTTTCTACGGGAATAAGGAAAACATAGAAACAATTTTTTTATTATTATTATTTTAACACAATGCTGCCTAATACCTTACTTATGTTTTTCATTATTGTTGGTAAATGTACAATTCGTGGCATTGTGCACTTGTGCAGGTTAATAGCCGACTAAAGGAGTTTTTTTGTTGTAAAAATATTGGGTCTGCGGAATGTGTTTTTTATCTCCTAAGATGGTTTGGCAAAAGCATAAAAAAATTTTAACCTGGAAGTGCATAAAAATCCTTTTTGCGACTTTGCTAATATTTCAGCAGCTTCAAAAAAGCTTGGATTTCTCTTTCGAGCCAAAAAGTATTTTTCCGCTTCTAATTTATACACTTTATATGTGTCCCAAATCCGACCTCCCTTGGAATATTGGTATCATATCTGGGGCATGGCGTCCCCCACAACCCTAAGCATTCTTGATTCTATTCAAAGAAGAGTCTCATTAATGATCCTTCACTTACAGAAAGGCTCCCTCTCTTGCCCATTGTCGGGCTGTGGGGCATTTATCGCTTATTTATAGGTACTTTCATGGCTTCTGCTCTGAAGAATTGTCCAGTATAGTTCCTCCACCCACGGTTCCCAACAGAGAAACTCGTGGTTCCGCGCGTATGCATCCTTATACGGTCCAACTGGACAGGCCCCAAACTTCTCACTTTGTTCGTTCTTTTATCCCTAGAGTTTCTAGATTGTGGAACCTGCTACCCGCGGAGGTCTTTCCTTCCCCCAAATCTTCAAGTATTTAAATCCCGTGTCAACAAACTCCCTCTTACCTTGCTTAAGACACCCACGGTACGTTAGTATTTAGGCTGTTAGCCTTCGTGGTTTGTCCAAAGATTTAAAAAAAATTAAATTTTTATTCTTTTTCGCACTACTGCAGTTTCCGAACTAAAAGGCGTGCGAAAAGTAACCTTTTCGCATGCGAGTAAGAAAAGGCTTTTGGTGGCCTATTCAAAGGTAAATAATAAAAAATTTCAAAAGAAACAATTATTATTTCTTTAAGCTCCCTTGTAACGTAATATAATCATTTTTATTTCAAAGGTCTGTTTATTCTAGTTTTTAAAGCAACGTAATAAAATACTAAATAAAATGCAGCATGCTTTTATGACTGCGTCATTTTAAACCAACATTACGAATATTAGAACAACGGCAACCAATTTGGCTATTAGATTTTAAATTTAAATAGGGTAGTTGCAAAAAAAATAGGTAAACTGTCAACAAAAAAATTAAATAACGGTTTATTGGGGACACAGAATATTATGCATTATACAGTATGTATCAGCCAAATAATATATATTTCATAATAAATAAATGGGGGTATTTTCAAAAATTTTGTTATACCACAAATGCCTGAAAACGGTTTTTATTTTTAAAAGCGAATATGTTGCATTGAGGAAAAAAGTCAGAAGGTTAAATTTCTTTGAAAATAAATGTAGATTTTTAACATAATTTTTATTTTTGCAAAATCTCCAGTATACATCCCATTTGAACGCCACTGGTGGAAATAGGTAAAAATCTTTAACATTAAAAAATGCCTATTGGTGCTTAATAGGTGCATGGCAATTTCCACGAGAATATCCGAAATGGTTTTGAAATTATGATAAGAAGATGATTTTTGTCCTAAATGTTTAATACCCTGGAGTTTAAAAGTTAGGAGGTTCAGGACATATATTCATATGAACTATTTTTCTAAAATAAGCCAAAGAATTATATCCTGTATTTTTAGCCATCAATTAAATAACACCCGGTATAAAAATAATTGATTTTTTCCCAAAAAACTGCTTTAATGTCTTTAAAAGCAAACTTTGTTTATATGCAGTTTTTTTCTTATTTTTTTGTTGTAGAATCGTTTGGTTAAGTTTGTCGGTTGAGTTACTAAACACCCTGTATGTATGTAGGTAATTTGATTGAAATTGATGAAAACTTTGATGTCTATTGGTGCCTAAACGGTGAGGTTTATCGACTAAAAAGTACCTTATTTTTTAACTTTTTGATTGTCTATAAAATGGCGCCCCCAGCTTTGCGATATATGTCAAAATAAAAAGTTATGATGTAAATAAATTTTAAGTTTTAGGTACCCTTTAGAAGTATTTAAAAAAGTACTATTGTCTTAAAATTTTAGAATCTGCAAGCTCGATTTGTGTGCCAAATATCAACTGGATTGGTTAAAAAATAAATGCAATATGGCAATCAAACCAAAATAAAAAATTGAACTTTAACGACTTGTAACTCGAATACGAATGACATTTTGAAAAAATTTTAAATGAATTCTACCTTTATTTTGTCAAGTAGAATAACCCCTTTAAGTTTCGTGATCGATTTTTGAATCACCCTTTATATATATTCCTTAGTTTTGGACATGCAACTAAAATTTAAAATGGACAGGAGTCAGACACAAAAATCATGTTTATCAGTGTATTTATAAAAGAAATGCACACATTGACACGAATTAATTTGCCGCGATAACCAAACGAATATTTCGCGCCATGGGTAGTAACAAAATTCGGCTCTTCTATTACATTTGCGCAAGTACTTCGCTACTTTTTGTGCCTTCTTCTTGCAGATTTCACAACATATATTTTTCTTTTGATATATAAAAATATGGATTCTTCCATCTCTAAAGAAGAAGCAATACTATTATTGAGCTTAGAAGATGGGGAAGTTAAAAAGTAATGTATTCTAATCATGTTTTGTTAAATATAATTTGAGCTTAAGGTGTAAATTTTAAATTCTGTAGTACTTAAAAGGCTGGAAATTTTTAAATGTTTTAGTATGAATAAAAAAAAAGGAAAACGATAAAAAGCGTCTTATATAATATCATACCAATAGAGGTAAATTTTGTGCTACAGTTGAGGTCTTGTATTGTATAAAATTGGACATTTCTTCACAAACTCTATTAATCTTTCTGTTAAAGAAGTTTTTGATTCGCAATAAAAACGACAAAAAGCGCGGCTGGTCACGAAAGAAATTAAAACTGCATAAGCTTCCTTATCGCCGACCAAAATTTGCCAACGAATATTTCGCGAGGCGAAAGTGCATCGTAGCACCGAATTATTCCCGTCAATCGGTGCATTCCTTAATAATGGAGTAATTAGATAAAATTATTTTACACACTTAATACTTATTTTCCAATAAAGTGTTAATAATAAGAAAATAAGCATAAACGATCTTAATATTTCTTCTGACTGATATAGAATTTAAAAGATACTAAATGTGTATCATATTATTTACGATTGCAGTTAACATTTTGAACTTTTACATTAACATTTTAGGTTTTTTAAATTTTTGTTGTTTACAAGTTTTTAATTGTATAGTAGGCAAGTAGTGTAAACCGGTTGTACTAATGACAGAAATTTCCATTTTTGCTATAATAATACTGTAAAATGTATTAATATTTCTTACAAACTAAAAAAAACTGGGGGGTAACAACATATCGAAAAAGTAAGCACGTTTTAGCAGATAATATGCGTACAGTATTTAATTTCCAACGTATAGCACAAAAAATATTTACATGAAATCTAAGCCGAAAGAAATATTATCTGTATGGTGTAGTGTTTGTATGTTTACCGACTGTGGTCCTATTGTTGGCCATTTGCATTTGTCAGGATCGCTCGCATCTTTTGACAAATCGAATAAAAACCTACTTTTGGCATACTTGAGCACTCGCACAATTTGCGGGTATTCACGTTAAATAGCGAGTAGTGTTTACCGCATGCAACGAGTAAAAATCGTTTGCAAGTTAGAATCGTGACCTAATGGTGTACGTTTCTATTGATTTTTATAGTTTTTGCGTCAAATTGTCATTAATATTAGATAAAATAATTGGAGGCATCAAGTTGCAAATATCCAATATATTAGTTTGAATTCAAACGAGCGCAAATTTTTTAAATATTTCCATTGTAAAAGAATGTAACCTTTATGAAAGCTCAGAGGTGAAACACATACAGTTTTACAAAAGGACAAATGGACCAAACATTTTTAAATTTTAAAACAAAATTTTGAGAGAACTGTTTGCATGGCCAAAACTTAGAAATACAAAATTTTACTCGGATTTGTTTTATACAGTACATACAATTATATTAAAAGAATTAACTTTTATGTTAAAATTTGAAGTTAAGGTAAAAAAAAATGTTATTTTTATTTTTTTACCTTACGCATTACAACTTTAATAATGTACATAAGGAAGCAAAATTTAAAAGAATATTTAATAATTTTTTATATTGTCTTTAAATTCGCTGTCTTAAGCCAAGTATTTTAAAAAGTGTTAATGTGTAATGCAAAAAAATTGATAACATTTTTTTTAACTTTAGTTATTAAACTTATATTTATTTGTAAAATATTGTCATATTTTTAAAAATAAAGGTACTTTGCTCCTAGTCATTTTTCATATTTTTAGTTATAACCCATTAGAGCAAAATTTTACATTTTTTAGTTTTAGACCATGCGACCAGTATTACCAAAAGAAAGTTTAAAGATTCTAAAATTGTTGGTCCATTTGTCCTCTTGTAACATCTATCCTGGAACACAGTGTATAATATACTGGATTTTATTGTCTTAGTTTTTTAAAAGTTTGACAGTAAAGTTTTATTATAAATTAAGACAGTATACTCCAAAAACATGCTTTACAATTTATTTAACATACTATAGTTTTCTAAATAAAAATAATAGCATAAAACTACGAATGTTGCACAAATACAATAACAATCATATTCTAACAAACAACATTGTCCCAAACTAATTTCTGCTAATGTTATTAAAAAATGTCTTTTATAATATTTTTAATATAATATTCTTCTACGGCACCTGTAAGCTTTTTTATGTTATTTGCTATTTCCTGCTTCTGCAAGACACTCTGTTCTTTTGGGTTTGCACTTGTTTTTATTAAAATAGCTTTTTTAAAAGATGTTTTTCTTTTTTCATAGTTTTTAATAATTGTATTTTTTTTAAGGGTATGTTATTATTTTAGGATGCTTGTAAAAAGAGTATTATTTACGTATACATTTAAATCGTTTAAATAAAATTACGAAGGTGACTTAAGAATGTATTTATTTAGAAACATACGCAAATAGAGTCTTTGCAAGGTTGCGCATACGCACAGTTGCAAATGTCAAGAATTGAGAAAGATACTTTAAAATTACATTAAAAATGATACGTTTATCAAATTATTTTTCAATTTTCCATTTTAAAGAAAATAGTCCTTAAGCTGCTTTCTCGTCAATTTTTATAAAGAAATTCAGCCCACTACCACTAAGCATCAATTTATAAACACGCATGTGAACACTCTATCACCCAAATTGCCATATTTATGATACAAAATTTATTTTTTATTTTCTTCCCCTCTTTCAAGACACGAAAATTTATAACCCTCACCTTTTAGTGAGAAAAATGATGCTGTAGGACACATTGTTAGGAATAAGGAAAGTTTTTATTTAATTTTATTGGATAAAAAATTGGAGACATGTTGTGATTTATGCAGCAGCATAAGGTTATATCTTTATGCTTTTGAAAACTAGTATTTCAAGATATATGAAAATAAAAGTAGCTTAAAAGTCAAGTTCCTAAAAGTTATAATTTATTATCGTTAAGTGTATATTAATTTCTGGTACAAATTTTATTTCTTGATTTCTTTATTTGATCTACGGTTTTTGCGTAAATAAATACACATTTTTTGGCATAGTCGAATCCCTATATATTTAAAGAATAAATAAAGAAGTGGATTTTTAATTTAATAAACCCAATATGAAATGACTATGCAAAGAAATGGTTTTATTTATTTTATCGAGAACCGTACATCAAACCAATGAAAGTAATAAATTAAATTTGTTCAAAACTAAATGGGCACTTAAAAAATATTTTTATTTTATAAAAGTGCAGTGGCGTAGTTTTTTTCTAAAAAATATTTACCGTATAGCTTTTATGACGACACTGGTAAAAATTATTTTTTTCTTGTATGCCAAAAATGTATTTTAATGCATAGAAGGCATTTCCCAAAATTTTAAAGAATATCTGTATTGGTAAAACAGTTATTAAATATATATTTTTTTATTTTTAACAACCCGTAGTTCAAAAACTAAGACGTTTAGGACATATGTTCATATAGTTTTTTTCATTTTTTTTTTGTAGAATCGCCCTTTAAAGTTTGTCGGTTGTGTTACTAAACCCCTTGTATTTACAAAAACTATTTTTTTACAACTTTACCATTTTGGATCCTAAAAATAAAGATTTTGAAGACAGTTTATATGAACTTTTTTCTCATGTTGATGAGAGGACTCTAGTACAGCAAGGTTGGCACCTCAGTTCACGGGCACCCTGTATATGTATTGTTTAATTTATTTTAATATGATAGATTTTAAAATACCTAAACGAAAAAAATATATAATTACACAATGGTTAAAAAAGTAACTCATCGATATTTCTAAAACTTAAGTGTTGATATTATTCTTATTATTGTTTTATACCAAATTAATGTAATTTATATAAACGAATAGAGAAGGGTAACAAGTAGGTTAAAGAGCAGAACAAACTGCTAAAGTTTAGAGTCAATTTTCATGTTGTGCAAATTTTTATGTTTTTTTAAATATATTTGTCATTAAAATCAACAATTTATAATATTTCAGCACAAAATATTAAATGGTATGCCACTGTAAAAAAGACAATTTAATTTAGTCCTGCAACTAATATTAACTAGGAATATCTTGGCTATGTAAACTACCAAATCTCTAAAAAAAATAACCAATAATTGTTAGATAAAGAAAAAACCAATTTGACAATAATATGTAACTGTTAAATAGTTTTTACTAAAAATAAATTGTAGTTTTGGGCCAATTTGTAAGCATTTTTTTTATTTCTTAACCTTATTTTTTTTAATATCATTTTAACAAGCAAGTTCAACCTTGGAAACTGAAAAAAAAATTATGTCCAAGCCCAAGGGACAAATTTTTGATACTATTAAATTTAATGTGTTAATAACTTTAAAACAAAGGTTAAATACTTTTAATAAAACATTTTATTATTATCTAATTTTCTAAAACAAAATGGTAATTAGGTTGAAACAGCTCAAAATTATATTTTAATTTATATACATACACATATTATTACAGCTTGTTTGCCAAAAATAAACCTCAAATGTCTGGCTAAATAGTTACAAAATAGTAAATATTAAATAAGACATTCAGAACCCATGCCTTAAAACAAGTTCATCGAGGATATATATGTAACTAGATTTCTGTAATATGATTTTAAAACTAAATTGGTTTATTTTTAAATTAAATTATTTAGATCATTAACTGTCCATTTAAAGTACAGCGTTTTAAGTAAATACCTTTTTAGAAATATATAGAAATTAATAGTTTAACGTCTTTTCAAATAAATAATAATGTTTATATTAAAATACTTTTCTGTAAATGAAAAAGTTAGTTTATAGGATTTAATAATATCATGATCCACAAAATATTTAAAGTGTTTTATATTTTACTCACAACACTTTTAATATAAAGGGTAATTCCCAAAATAGACTAATTTTATAAAAAATAAAGTTTTGTGTTATTCCTACCTTAAAATTTAATTAAAATCCAGTGGCGCCCAAGGGGCACCTAAAGAGTTAAATATAGGAAATAAAATGTACGCAACTGACTTTTTATATTTTCTTTAAATTGAGCAAAAAGACATATTTTTTTGTCTTTTAATAATTTTTCCTGGATTACTTAGTTTTCCAGACAAAAATCAACACTAAATTGCATATTCCTTGACTATACAATCAACAAGATTTTTTTTATTTTTTTATAATATTTATTAGTGGCGTAACTAGCCTCTGATTTTTTAAAGGAGAGAGGCGGGCTTAAGCCCCAGTTTTGCCGTATATTTGTGGCCCCCTAGCCCCTCCTTATTGCGCCCCTGATACTTATTTACAATGATGTAATAACCCTGATTAAGTAATGATTTTTTCTATATTTCTATGGTGGTCCAGGAATATGCAATTAGGTTGATTATATTCTTTTTTTCTTGAACAATAGGAGACAGAAAAGTTTTATGTTTTTTTGTCTAGTTTAGATAAAATATTTAAAAAATTACTAGAGGTGGTAGGGGCGTATATTTTTTTACAGAAATATTTGTATGGTGCAGCTCAAGACGCCGCTAAACTAAATAAGTTTAATCAAGTTAGAAGTTAATCAGCCTCTTGGTAAAATATTAAAAATTATAATAAAAAAGGGATTTTTAAACCTATGTTTATATATAGATTTCTTTTTAAAGAATTTGGTTTTAAATAAGCCCATATGTTTTAAAGGAAATTGGTTATTTAAATTTTTATTTTATATTAAAATTTAAATTTTTAATTTATTTAGATATATTAATTTTTTAATATTATATCTAAATAAAGTGAAAATTGGCAAGTTGTTAATTTAAAAATGTAGGTATATATAAATAGGACACAATAAGTAATTATTTGCTTATTAACTTTTAATAAATATTAAAAAGATGTAAAATATTATTAATTTTATGTTAGTCGCCATGTATATTTTTAATATACCACCCGCATAATTTATAAGACTTGATCTTTCCCGATGTGCGCATGCCTAGAATATTGTTTACAATTTTTACTTACTTGATTATAAGGTAAATGGAATTTAAAAATTGTATTCTATTCGCCACACCAGTAATAAAAACACACAGCAGATATACTAAAAAATAGCACAGTTTACACTACACAAGTAAAATATGTTAGTTTAAACGGTATTGGTTATAACGGTTTTACAACTTTTTTATTATATTTTTTAACTAGGTTCTAATGTTAAATATGTGTTACGGATATGCTATTATTTCTTCACTACAAAAACTTTTTAATAAGAGGTTACTTTAGGTAAAAATTTATTAAAATCGTCTTATATTATAATACGGGTAAGTGTTACTTTGTAAAATGTTTTATAAAAAGGTCAAAAAATGCAAAACTTAAAACCAAAAAAGTATATACAAAGTTTTTACTCGTCCATTCGCGCACCGAAAAACTTTCGTTATCTTCTCGGCGTGTTTTTAAAGGAGCGATTCGACGCGACTTTGCGAGTTTAACGGGCGTCGGTGTAATACCGAATGAGCGCCGTTTTGAACGTCGAAATGTTTCGGATGCTCGCAGATTAGAGGTGCGCATGGAACGTGTAAAGAAAAAAACACATTACTATAAAATTATACAAAGGTCTCTATTTTTATAGTGCCGTTTTAACCCTTTATTTTAAGATTTAAAAGATGGTTTATTTTATCTTAGAAGTATTTTCGGGGTAATACCACAAGCGTGTTGAAAATTTTCCATAATTCTAAAAAAACGTGTGTTTTCTTTAAAATGCACGAGCTTACTTTATTCGTTGTTTAGTTCAAATTTGTTTTTTTTAAGTAAACATTTTTTGTTTTAAAAAATTAAACCTTAAAAAGAATTAAACCAAACGCAGAAAAATCTTCTTATTTTGATTTAAAAAGTTTTTTCTTTAATTGTCAAGTGAGATATAATTATTGACATTTTTAACATAAACGTGCATTTACACTGTAAAAAAATTCTTTTTGCAGTTCGACTATTTTTTGCAATGTTCTTTTTCTTAGCTTTTTTTTGACAAAATGATAAAATTTATTTTTTCCTATCCTTTCCTATCAATTCTTTTTATATTGAATGGCACACAAAAACGTCATTTACTCAAAATTTAATAAATCATTGACTTTAAGTTTGAAAAAGTGCAATAATTTTTATTTTTAATGTACTAAACATTCTAAGGACTAAAAAAATGAAAAAAGTTTTAAAACATTTTTATTTGAATAAAACTCGAATATTTTTAATTTCCTCGAGACATGAACCGGAAATTAAATAGAAACTATTTGAATTAATAATAAAAAACTATAAAAACGTTTAATGATAATTTATTAATTTAAGATGTAAGATTATTTTTGTAGAGCAGTAAATTTCAAACAAAACCATTAGTTGAATGTATTATATTTTTCTTTGTTTACGAGCTATAAAAAATCTTAGTAAAAAGTTTCTCAAAAATAACAATAATTTAACCTTTAAATTTTTATAACTTTTAAACGGTGAAGTATCTAAAAGACTTTTTGGAGAATATTAATTATATTTTTTTATGTAGTAGAGACCGAGATATATATGTTTTTTTTAATATTAAAGTCAAAACATAAAACTGAAAGGTGAAAGACGTTCCTATTAAAATTTAGAGCTTATATTTGGTCATGGTTTTTATAAAGTCTCTACCAACCAATTTTCTAAAGTACAAAATAAAAAAGATAGTTGATTTTTTTAACCTACCCCTACATTGTAGATTCTATTGTAAGAAAAAAATGTTATTTGTTTGAAGCAATTCTAATTCAAGTTCTTATTACCGTTTACAAAAGTCCTTTGAAATATATGTAAAATAAAACTGTATTCATATATTTTTAAAACCGCTCCAGCTACATTTACCAAATTTGGTATCTGGAAGGTTTCGAGCATAAAGAATTAAATTTGCACCGTTGCCAGATTTTCCTGTTTTGTACTACACGTACCTTTTTGGTTTTTTTAAATGGAATGTCTTATTTATTTTTATTGCAATAAATTGCGCGGGCTAAATTTAATAAGTTTACAAATTTATTTTTAGGCAACACCACATTTTGGGTAAAAATTTTAGATACACTCAAATATTTCTAAAACCACTTAGGCTGCGTTTACAAATTTTGGCATTTGGGGGTTTCTGGGCAAGTAGAATTGAACAGCGATACTGTTATTGTTGCTAAATTTTTCACTTTTGCGCTACATGTAATATTTTTCGTATTTTAAATGAAATGCCCAATTTATTTTAATTGCAATAAAGGGAGCGTACCGACTTAAATAAAATTTCAAATTTTTGAAATTTATTCTTTACCAGTTACCGAGATATGACAACACCGCAATTATATTTAAATTTGGCAACAATACTGATGTTACTGATTACTTAGGCACGCCAAAACACCCCTAAAAACGAAATTTTGTAAGCATAGCTTTAGCGATTTTAAAGATTTTTAGGCCCCAAATTACTTTTTGCTGAAAGTGTAGTATATCATATCTCAACAACTAATAGAGACAAAATTTTGAAAATTTGAAAACTTACTAAATTTGTTATGTTCATTTTAATGCAATAAAAATAAACGGGGCATTCCATTTAAAAAACTGGAAAAAATATGTGTAGCACAATATTGGTAAATCTGGCCACAGTGCCGATACCACTATTTAATTTCACATGTTCAAAACAACTTAGATACTAAATTTGGTAAATATAGCTTTAGCGGTTTTAAGGACATTTAAGAAAATGCGATACTTTATACTAATCCAGTATGTGCATTGCATTCATTAAATATATTTGTAATAGTAGCTTTAGGAGTTTTACATATTAAAATAGTTATAAAAAAATCTTGTGACGACTTAGTTCATTTATTAATCATGATTAAATTACCTAAAATAGTTTTAATATGAAGCTAAAAATTCACAAGGTAAAGCTCAGTTTAAAACTCCTCGAAAAACGCATAGACTGGAATAATTAGATACAGCCCTAATGTAGCCATACATAAAATGTATTTTAGTCCTATTAGTGTCCTATTGTATGGAGACATGCGTTCGTAGATTATAGGCAATAAGCCTTTTGTAAAGTATGTGCCCTATCATTTATAAATAAAAAAGTTAGCTTTTAAAGAATGGTTAGACTGCTAACAAATTTATGCATATTACAAATACTTCCTAGTTGGTCTTTTTTTAATTACGTTACGTGTGTGTCACGGTTAAATCAATAATTATATTTTAATATTATCACTATATTATTTAATAACTATTATTCGTTTTGGCTCCCATAAGTACGTTTTATGTTAGCAAAAATACCCTTTAAGCACAATTTTTAATGTGTGGAATGGTCCGCTCGTGTAATCAACTCCTCGTATATAACAATTAAAACAGTGAGAAATATGCATAGGTAATCCTATAATACACATATTTTAATAACTGACACAATTTGCTCTCTCATGGTATACGTCTAATAAAAAGTTTAAAATTATAAATAATTTTTAAGACTTCAGTAAATCAAATAAAATAACTAATAGAATATTTACTTTTGTAGAAATAAAAATACACATACGCCATAAAAAAGTTTGTTTATAAAAACAATTGAAAAATAAACTGTATTTAAAAAACTGTTTACATTTCAAATCACTTTAAATGTATGTATGTATATATGTTAACGCCTCGCTTAAATAAAAAAGTAATAAAATCTTGTGATGATTATAAACAAACATATTTGTAGAGAGTTGCAAATGCAATTGTAATTCTTAATCATTGGTTGTTTGTGGTTAATATCGATTTAAAAGTATTTAAAATATATGTTTTTAAGTAACAAAACACATTTAATAATCTTTTATTCTGTTTTTGTTTAAATTATTTATATACAGGCTGTCCAGTAACTTTTACGAAAAACTGTAAGGGTTGATTTTAGAATAAAAAAAATTTAAAAACAAAATTATAAACATTTGTCCTAAACATCTTTGTGTTTAATTAGATATTTTTACCAGGATTTAAAGGAAAATTTTTACCATGCAAAAAATATATTTCCACCTGTCTACCGTGCAAAAGCAAAATAGTCTAATCACAAAATTATTAATTTTTATGTTTTTACATTTAATGTGCAAAAAAGTTTTACAATATGATATTTAAATGGAGTTTCTAGGGAGAGAAGGTAAAGGTTCGGACTTTGACAAAACAGGGTATTTTTAAAATGGAGAAAATATAAAATGCTGATTTAATTAAAACTGTCTTTTTGCGAATACACTCTTTTGCCTTTGCAAGCTAGCAGTGCGTTTAGGAAAGGTTAAGGATAATTGCTTTTTAATAAAAAATAGTATTAGGCTACTGCCTTAACCAAAAATATATATTTTTTAATTATTTTTTAATTTGAAAAACATTTGATTTATCTACTTTTTTATTAATTATTTATTTGTATTGCAACTTTTACTTTATATAAAATATTTGACAAAGCCAAAAAATTATTTGTAATTATCTACGAAAAAACCGTACATTTAATAAAGAAAAGTTAGAAGATTTATATTATGAAAATGCAGTAGCGTACTAGTTTTGTTTTTTAGGTATTTACCCCAAACTCTTAATGGGCGACACTGCTAAAAATTTTGTTGTATGACAAAAAATGTCTTTTTAAATAAAAATGTCTGCAAATTTTTTTAAAATATCTTAATTGGTATACAACTTATCAAATAATAACAATATATTTTTTTAATTTTATGAATTTTTAACACTTTCTAGTAAAAACATTAAGACGGTTAGGAAATTCATATAAAGTTTTATTCCAATTTTTTATTACAAAAACACCCTCTTAAAGTTTGTCGGTAGAGTTAATGGACACCCTGTATATTATTATTTTAACTCTAAATACGGTTATAAATGCTAGCTTAAAACAGAATATGAAAATCAACAACTTAAAAGCAAAAATTACAAAACTATGCCAACTTATTGTCCTAAGAAAAATTCCAAAGAGCAATCGTCATGCTTACTTGAATTTCTCAGCGGAAATTTATTAACAGATTATCTGTTGTCTCTCCCAGCAAACAAGTGTCCAAGCCTGTGACAAAAAGTTTTGTCCATGGTAAAAACTATAATTGTTTTGGGTAAAAGATTAGTTAGTTATTTTCATCGCCGACAACAAATTAAGATACACTAATGCTTTCTCCAAATCGGTTTTGGTATTTCAATTAAAGTAACTAATAACATTGCATTTCGGTATACATTTATTTATGGGTATATTGTTTGTTCTCATTTAACTTCAACTTAATAAAACATAAAAATCTGCGATTTTATCTAATCCCAAAATTATTAAACATTCGGTTCAATAAAATATTTACAAAATGTATTCTGTATTTTGGTAAAATTGTGTAATCTATAACTTTAGGTAACTTTCCCCGTCTCAGCACGTTATGATTTACATTTTATTTGTTTCTTTAAAACTTTTTTCTTTGAAGCTTAACGAAAAAAATACAAAAAATAAAAAAGTTTTTATAAAGCAATCTATCCTAATTTATATTTTTAAGGTCTTAGCCTAAGTGTGTCTTTAAATTTGGTTAACAAAAACGTTGGGAGTAGTCTATTTCCGCCACTTTGAACTATTTTAAAAAAGTGAAAATATCTTTAAAAAGTGTATTTTTATCATAGCAATATTTTCGTAAAATTTCATTTTTTCAGCGCCGTTAGTTTTTGGGATATAAAATTAAAAAAAACACATTTTTTTAATATTTGTACCGCTATATCGTCCTAATATTTAGTTTACTTTTGACCCCATGTTTATATAACAAACTACTCTTTATTTAAAACAAGAAATTCCCTACCTAAATTTTGTAGTTTTTCAAATAGGCATGTCTTAAAATATTTTGACGAATACAGTGTCCCAAAAAAGCTATTGCTGTGAGGTTAGTTTTTTAAAAAATTGTTTCTTGGGACAGTTTGAATATTAGTGTATATATCAAAATATTTTTAAGACATACCTATTTAGAAACCCTACAACTCTTATATAAGACTGGTTTTCATATCTTGTTAAATAACATTTTTATTGAACTTCATCGGACCAAGGGGCCAAACGGAAATGTTTATCTGCCAAGGGGCTGAAACTGTCTGCCAACTGGGGCAATGTCTTCTAATATGCACCCAAGTAACATAATATAAAACTTCGCTTTTCCAAAATGACAAAAGTTTTGTTTCAATTAATTAACCTCTGGTACCTGGTACCCGCCAAAGACGCTATGAGTCAATCTTCATAGTCTCCCATCGCTTCTACCTATGTTGGGAGCATGCGCTGACGAACTTTCAGCTTGCTGTCGCTCACCGGCTTTACTATATAAAGTTTTATACGCATGTGTTTCTTTTTAAAATTACTTTATTTAAACTACTATTAAACAAATTATATACCGTAATTATTTTAAAAAACATGTTTTTTTGATGTTTAGTTTTAGTATGGTACATTGGCTAGCACAAAGATTCTTAAATAAATTTATTCTTTCCATGCAAACCTATACTTATTTTTATGACCGTAATTAATAATTACTGATTAATTGAAGCCAAAGCGATTAAAAATTGACACTTTAGCCCTGCTCATAAATTGCTTCAGCACTGTGTAATCGAATGGCATAAAATATTGATAAGATCCTATTCTACCTAGGTGTAAGCCAAACGGTAAATTTATTCGGTTCATCTTTATCCTTTTGAGCGTATTTCACGGTTTTTCTGTTCTTTTTCTATAAATTCGTTTTAAATTATCCTAATTTAAAATGTGTTTGCTTTATTTTAAATTATAAAAACAAGACTTGCAATAGATTAAACAATTATAATCATTAAAAACCTATACAGGGTGTTAAAAATTCGAGGGCACCATTGGGATCTCGGGGACGCTAAAAAAACAAGGTTGGTTAAATTGGGGCGTATTTTGATTAATTCAAAATTCACTATTTGCCTTTAAGAATTAGGTACGTTTTTATTTTAAACGATATTGGAAAGTTTCATTTGAAGGTAAGCAAACATCCATTTTTTCTATCACTGCCCATAATGATTTTATTTATTTATTTATAATTTAGCTGACAAGCTACAAGATCTAATATAATTTACATACATTTACTTATACGTGATAAAATAAAGCATTTAATTTAATTAAACGCCTTTATCAAGTTCATGGTTTTCTTCTTTTTTTTTTGTAGCCTCTTATAAAAAATGGCTAGTTATTTACCAGCGAACTAAAATTTTTCCCAACGTTTGGGGAACAATCGATATTTGTAATGACGAAATGGTGAATGATAATGGTTTTTGGTGCAAAACGTCGTATATGATATGTAAAGTGTGATATATCGTTAAATTTAGAATTAAAATACGAGCCTATTAAAATTAAAACCAAATATTTCGCCTATTTAAAAAACAAAGTTAATAATGGTGGCTCAAAGACGACATTATTTTTTAAATGTGTCATTTACTTTAAAATACCCCTTCAAATAAACTAAAAAAAATGTTTTGCAAAATTTCGGGTTTTTCGAATAATTCCGGAACGGCTGTAAACTTTTTATGCGCTACTTAACCAACTCTGTATTTCTTACCGTTCTCGAGATACTAATGGTGCCCCTCAAATTTGTAACAGCCTGTATACAGGGTGGTTATTAATATATAATATAAACAAAACAGATTTACTCCAGGTCATATAAAGAAAAATCTCCAAAATCTTAAATGCAAGAGAAGTTAAGGTATACCTTATTTGGTGATCTCTTGACCTGATCATATTCCAACTGCCAAGTTTAAAGTCTTTGATTTTTTATTTCCGTTGATATAAAAGCTTGAAAAAAAATATGATTTTTATTTGTTTTTATTTATTTATTTTTTTGAGTATATAATTAAATTACCTGGAAAAGTGTGCTCCTCTGAACTAGAGCACGTGAGCCGCAGAGATTACACAAAACCGTGTACTGCATAACTAAGTATGATTGCAGCAATGATGCATTCCTAAATAGTCTAGCTTGGTCGCCGCAAATATTGTATGTTTATTTATTCCTAGAGAAGAAAACATAAAATAACTTTATGTTCACAAATTTAAAAATAGACATTATATAAGTTACTTTCAGCTTACGGTTTAAAAAGTCATATTTTATTTCTTTTTAATTTTTATGTAATTACCCATTTTTTCAGAAAATATTTAATCCCTAAAAATATTTATTCTCAAAAAATATTTAATCCCTAAACCATCAAAATATTATTTTTCGGCCGGTCGACAACATAGTAGTTCCCCTTTAAATTCTTTTGTCGACGATATTGCCGCGGCACACTTGATAGGATGCGTGGGTGAATAATGCGTTTGCTTAAGACTTCGACAAGTCAGTAGTCGATAATCTATTGAGCCACAGCTTGGTATTTGTCCTTTCTATTTTAAATTAAGAAACGTTTCCCTAGGGGTTCAAATTGCCTAAAGGGCATAGCCTGCATAAGTAGATGAAAGTTTTATCTAAGTTATCAATGTATTAATCTCTAAAAATTATTTACCAGTAAGAGATTAATATAACTTTATGACATTATACGAAATTTTAAATAAAAAAATATATAAAATATGCAATAACAACACGAAAAAAATATTACCTTACATATTAAGGGGGTATTCTAGCCTAAAAATTTGAAAAATTGGACAAAATTGTTTTTTTATAATTCGATAGATAAGGTACTTAAAATCATCTCTCCAAAAGATTTTTTAAAATTTAAAATATTTTTACAGTGGTGACGTGGCAACTAAATCGGTTTAAGGGAATGACTCTAACAATAGGCGATTGGAGAGCGGGCTACCCATATGAATAACTCTCTTTTCTTCTTTCCATGATACTAGTAGTGTTCTTCATCATGTAGGTAGCTGGGATGGCTGATTAGGAGAACGTATGGTATATGTACCATGCTATCAGTTACGCTGCCTGAAACTTAACCTAAAACTTTAAACGTTTTTCTCGAAACTACTTGTTTCGATACGGTTGCCACGATATCTCAAGTTCTAATCAACCGATTTACTTAAAATTTGGCACGAATATTTTCTAAAGATCTCTTTATTGCCTGAACCAGTAAAAAAAAAAATTATTTGATATATTTTTTAAAAATTTAGAAAAGCCTAAAAGGTAGTAAAAATCGATCTTTATTTTTGAGAAGCCATCATTTTATAAAAAAACTTTTTTAATTTTCCTTGGTTAAGGCCATAAGTTAATTTTTTATTTTTTAAATTATCATGAGGGTAGAAATCGTAGCAACCACGACATGGCGTTTTTTATTCTCCCTTTACTGCAAGGACGCATAACTTTATGAATATTTGTTTATTTTTGTTGAAATAATTTTGTGTACATTTTATATTTAATATATAAGCAATGATAAAAAAATGGATAGTAGAAATATCAATTGCTCATATTCATTGGGTCTTTACACTAGAATACCCCCTTAACTTACTGCTAACCTAAGTACTTTAATATACAGCGTGTCCGCCTAAGTTCTCTAAATATGGGAAACTTTTTATTATTAGTTTTACGAATAAAAGTTATTTTTTATTAAAAGTCTGCATGGTCTAAAACCTAAAAGCAATTATTAGATATTTATTTTTTTTAGCAGTATACGAGTTCTCTTAAAAATGTGAATTTTGTTTAAGAGGAATATACCTTTATTTTTGAAAATATCGAAAATAATTATAAAGGAAAAATTTTTATAAATAAAAATTACCCTTAAATATGCAAACTAACCAATTTGCATTTTTATAAAAAAAAAACGATAAAAATTTAAATTCGTTCCTTTGTATATACTAATTTTGAAATAAAGTATCTAAGCTTTAAAAGCTTAAGAACTGTTAAAACAGCGAAAAATCACAGAAACGCTCATTATCGCATAAAGAATTAAAGAAAATATGTTTTCTTGTAAATAAACAAGTATCCATATTAAAAGTTATTTTTATTTTTAACTGTTTTTCTCTAATAATTATTTTTGATATTTTAGATATACTAGTCAAAATAATAAATATCTAATTATTGCCCTTTAGGTTTTAGATCAAACAGAACTTTTTATAAAAATAACTTTTTTGTAAAATTAGTAATAAAAAAGTTCCCCATAGGTAGAGAACAGACACATTGTAGTTTTGCTCAAATTGAAAAACAATACAGCGGGTTTTTTAAATTTTTTACCAAATTTAAAAAAACTTTTTATACTTATAATTTATATTATTACCTTTTAAAAACAAACTTTGTTAAATTCGTTCCTAAAATATAAAATCTAACAAAATAATTTCTAAAAAACCTATTTGGATGTGTGATCACCATAATGCATAACAGCGACACTAAACGTACATTTTCCCATTGAAAGAATAAGAAAAACAACATAATAACCCTTAATGTCATTCTAATGCACGTATTTTGAATGGCACTTTTTATATTTAAACTATATGTACCTATAATCCTGTAAAATATTATTTGAAATACCATTTTTAAAATTTTAGAGTTCAATATTACTATGAAAATTCAATAATGGATTTGTTTGGTAATACTATCTATAAGATAGCTTATAAATAAATACAGTGTGTATCAATTAAATGGAATACATCCCAAACTAAATAAATGATGGCAACTTCGAAATAACGCTCAGACAGGTCAATTAAAATGTTTAGTAACGCAATTTTTTAACAAAAAAATTATACAGAATGAGTCAGGCAACGATGATCAGTACATTTTTATTTTAATAACAACACCCTGTATTTTATTTATTTGCTGGATTCTTTAGAACGTTTTAAACATTCTAAATATAATTTTCGGTAGCTATCTTCAACTCTATCGCAAAAATTAAATATGTTTAAATTTGTTTCAAAAATTAAAATTAAAAACAAAGTAATGCTACAACACCCTTAAGAACTTATAAACAACAAACAAACACTAATGTGCGTGTAAGAGATATTAAAAAATTCCCGCCGCAAACGACTTGGCAACATTTTAATTTCAAATAATATAATACACCTTAATATTGTATATTTTTTTAATTTTATATTTGAAAGACGAATTTTAAAACGGGTTACCATTTTTTTATTATTATCAAAACTTAAATAGCAAATAAGTTTTTATTGAATGTCTTGCAGCAAATTCTGCAACAATTCTATTGTTATGTCTTTTGCATTTAATCTGAAATCATTTAACATTACCGAAACAGTTAAAGACATGTACAGAACATTGTACTTAAAATGTTCCAAAGAATCCAAAAGTAAATATTATACAAGGTAAATAAGAACATTGGTGCCGACCACCGTTAAATGAGTCACACTGTTTAATTTTTTTTTGTTAAAAACTTGCGAACTATAAATTCTAATTGACAAGTCTGAGGGTTTTTTTGAAAAAGTTATTATTTATTTATTATAAAATGTACTTTATTTGGCTGATACACACCGCATTTATTTAATATTTAATACAGTGACCGCTTAAGAGTTGGTCACTTATTAAAAAAATATATTTTGAAATTAAATATTAATTAAAAACTTTTTGAGTAACCCAAAAATAAATAATGACATACGGCTCATGAGACTCCGTTAGCAAGACCGTGCAAAATTTGAAATAATTTAAAAGAAATAAATTTAAAAAATCGTTTAATTTACGAATCTTAATTTTTCTTTTTTAAATATGAACTAACTAACTAAACTAACTAACCTATTTGATTTGTTATGATCCTTGTATTTTGTTTCACATTTAAAACAAGAAAATTAAAACAATAAGATTTGGCAAGGACTCTATGTGTAGACCTGCTTTTTATAAGAGCTACATTGTAATTTAAAAATCTAAAGAAGATAAACAATTTCAGTAATGTGTTTTTATCTGTGTTAAAGCCTACTTATGTTGCAAAAAATTTGATATAAAATGTGAAATATAATTTTTATATTAGTAAGAGTTTAAATATTGAGTGCGTCAACTAAATTTATTTAAAAAGTCTTTTCCATTATAGCTTACTACATTTTGATTGTAATATAGTAATACAGCTCATAGAAAAACAGGTGTACACACTTAGAGTACTTGACAAATCTTTTTTAATTTTTTTTTTTAATGTAAAGTTAAATACAGAAATCATAATAAATCAAATGGGTTTGTCACTTAATAATAAGAAAACTTATTTAAAAAACAAAGTTTATAAATTATTTTTTCATTATTTTAAAATATATATTTAAAGTTTTACTCATCGGCCTAAAATAAATTCTAAACACCTTTTTTAAATAACATTTTTAAATTGCAAGCCACCTAACCTCACTTTTTGATATTTTAATTTAATTTTTATTAATTATCTTTCCACCGGACGTCTATATGAACCGGATGTCATTATTGATTCTTTGGTTACTCGATAAGCAGAGATTGCCAAAAAAGTTTTTTAATAATTTCAGAAATAAAGTTTTACCCAAATATTATGTCCAACTCTTTGGCGGTCACTGTATGATCTGATCACTCGACGAAACCTATAATTTTCCTTAAGCTCAAATCTAAAGCGTCCGCTAATACTATCGTAGGCCATTTTACCTCAGCATACTATACTTCAAGTCCTTTTAGGACCATTACAGAGATTTACAACCAAACTGGCCAAAAATGGCCTTTCGTTTTAAACTCTTTGCTTAATGTGCCGTTTTTGGAAGTATTTACAGACCGATATACGTGGATTTTTGTGGCCGAAGCTGTTGCATTTGGAATTCAGACTGAATTTACTACATATTGGCGTATAAAGGTGCCAGTACTTTTTAGAATATTGGCAAGAACATTTTTATGTAAATTTGCTTACAATTACCAACCAACAAACTGTAAATTAGCTTTTAGGAGAGCAATTTAAATAAAACAAAAGAACTTTCCAATTATATTTATTAAAAATAACATTAAATATTTTTATTTATTTTTATTTTTTGACGAAGAAATTATTAATTTCTTAAATTTAATTAACAATAATCTTTATTATACAGGGTGCCTCTGAAAGGTCTGTACTGTACAACATGCTCTTACAAATTTATTGGGCCATAATACAATGATTTGAAGCAATTTAACTTGGTCTAAATCATTTCCGAGATACAGGGTGTCAAAGCTTTAATTTAATTTTAGTAATTTAAAATATTGGATTTATTAAAAAAATATTGTTTCCATAAAATTTGGTTTGGGGGCTTTTTCAAAGTGGGAAATCAAAATCTACTCATATTTTTGTTGTAAAATATTGAGAAAGCTACCTGCAGTCCCTTGCTTATGTTAAAATTGTCATAACTTTTTTGTCCCGGTACACTACAGATCTAGCAGAGAATTTCAATTTTTTTATATATTTTATATAAAAATGTATACCTAGTAAATATTGCTACGGACAACCATATTGAAAATATTTTAGATTAAACGTTTTATTCCACACAAAAGATTTTATTCCCTCTTTATCTAGGTCACATTGGTTTATATAAAAGATCTGTACAAAATGGTAGCATAATTTTTTACATCCAAATACAACTATTAAATGCAAATTAGCTGAGTTAAAGGTTAATCGTTTGCGAGATACAGGATGTCAAATTATTAAAATTATTTGAAAACTTTGACACCCTGTACCATGCAAACGAGTAACTTTTCGACTAAGGCAAATTGCATCAGATCGTTGTATTTTTGATCCAAAGAATTAGTGGTAGCGTTTTGTACCGACCTTTAGAGTGTGTCGGGTTGCCTAGACAAAGTGTAAAGGAATGCAATGGAAACTTTTTGTATGGAATAATAGTTTTAACCAGGAATATCTTTAAAACAGTTGCTCGTAGCGATGCTTACTAGGTATTTCTTTTTTCAGAAAATATGAGAGAATAGGATAGGAGTTCTTCGCCAAACCTATAATATATTGGAGCATAAAAAGTTATGGCAATTTCAACATAATCAAAGGACTGCAGGTGGCTTCCTCTACATTTTAAAACATAACCATGAAAATATTTTGATTCCCTACTCCAAAAAACTGTTTAAAACCAAATTTTGTAAAAAATTGTTAAAGAATAAATAAAATATTTTAAAATAACTAGAATTAAATAAAAGCTTTAACACCCTGTATCTCCGAAACAATAAACTTTTCGACTAATGTAAATTACGTTAAATCGTTGTATATTGGCCCAAGAAATTGGTGATAGCAATATGTACAGACCTTTAGAAACACCCTGTATAACATACTACTATTTTAGTCTTACTTTAAGAAAGCTGACAATTTAAAAACTTATGATATACACGTTACAACTTTGCACTCTTACATATGTAACATTAGTTTAAAATATGTTATACAAAGTTGTTGTTGTGCTTAAGGTTAGTAGCACTTGGTAATCCCGATTTCTTAATAAATTTATTTAAGTCTTATATCATATTAACCGAGGTGTGTTATCACGGGTTAGTAGAAATTGATTCCTTATAAAAGTAAAATGACGAAGCCAAGGTTTTTAACATTGAAAAAATATACTTAAAAAGCATGTTTAGCAAATCATAGTTTTTAAAAATTACAAAATATTTTAAATTTCATTTAAAGGTATTAATAAAAGATATATACATTTAAAAATATTTGTGCTTTTACTAGCAAGTATTTTTTGTAAACTAAAAAATATAAAAATATAATTGGACGTTTTATATAACTCCTATATTAAATAAAATATATTATAATTAATATAAGAATATAACTATTAAACTAAAAGGTTTCTTAGCAGGTTTTTTTATTTTTAAACAGTCTACAAGTTTTTTTTTCTGCGGATTTATGTTTTTTAGGTTTTAAAATTATTTATAATACAACTTCAGTAATGTAATTGTATATACCTACACGACTTAAAACTTTTTTTTATTGAATCAGTGCTGGTTTTATTTTAATTATTTTATCTAATATATTTTATCAATAATTCATATACAGCGTGTCTACTTAAGTTCGCACCATATGGAAAGCTTTCTTATTATTAATTTTAAGCGAAAAAGTTATTCTTTATAAAAAGTTCTGCATGTTTTCGAACCCAAAATACAATATTTTTTTGCAGTGGTATACAAGTTATTTTAAAAATATAAATTTTGCTCGCAGGAAAGTACCCTTATTTTTCATAGTATCGAAAATTTTTATAGGGAAAAAATGTTTAGAATTTAGGAAACTTTTTTAGTAAAAACTTGTTTTAAGCATTTTGTTTTGCAATAACGAGCGTTTCTGTGACTTTTGATGTATTGGCAGTTCTTAAGCTGTCGTTATATATTGCATTTCGAAATAAGTATGCACTAATGTATAAACCTAAATTTTCACTCTTAACACATACAATTTTTTTATTTTATTATATATATACATATATATATATATATAATTAAAAGGTAAAGTTCTTTGGGCATATGGCTCATCAATGACTATAAAAATTAATAAATAAAAATACCCTGTAAAAATTCGGCCACTATGGTTGGTTGTTTAAAAATTACGGAGTCTCCAAAAGAAAATGGAATACCCCGGGCCCGACCAAGACGGTGACACGTGTTTCGTCTTCGTTAAGACTTGTCAAACCGCTTCAGGTCGCTAGACGCCTTGATGAAGACCCGACTGACTGTAAATATTCTTTCTGTCGATCAGAACTAATAAATACAGACAGCAGTGCCATCTCACCAAGAAATTTAAAAACAACCAGACATAGCATCGAGAGGTTAAAGGTGGCGCACTTTTTACCTACTTATATTTATATATTATATAAATTTTCGATCTAACAAATAATGGTACTTTTCATTTAAACATAATTTGTATTTTTTGATATACCTCGTATACTACTGCAATAAATTTATATCTAATGATTGCATTTAGGTTTTAGGCCATGCAGAACTTGTTATAAGGAATAACTTTATTTCGTTAAATTAATAATAAAAAAGTTTTCATATGGTACTACACGCTGTATATTTTGCTATTTAACGGTTTCAATAAATTAGGTCTCAAAAATTTCGGCCATTGAAGTAATACCATCTAACAGTCCTTAACTCATCCCCTACACAACGATGCTTTTAGTTTATTCCCAAGTAATTTACATTGGATGAAAATGAAGTAAAAAGGAGAAATGGCGCACACTTGTTCAGCAGAAACAACAATGCAAGTGAAAAGTGACTCATTGAAATAGGGACAAAGGGTACAATCAAGAACACTACCTTCTCTTTCTTGTTTGCTTTTCGATTTGTGTATGACAGGGATAATTTATAGAAACAGAAACCAAAATAAATAAATAAAAACATATATAAAAAATATAAGTTTGATTAATAAAAGCTAATTAAAACTTCCTTAATAATTACTGTCATTGATTATTAATATTAGAACAAAGTGAGATATTATATTAGCATATAATGCTTACCTCAAACCTCTGTCTAGTACTTGAAACATAATGTGTATTTCCAAGGTTTGGCATAATAGTTAGTAATATGGAATTCCTGCTGTAAAATTTAAAACTAAATGTACCTGTATGGTAAATAAACGTAATATTTAATCCAGATTTTTTTATTTTATTTTCCAGGCGACATATTTTTGTAAAACTTATTATTTTTTATTAAATCTCAGAAGACAAACTATTTAATTAATTAAAACTAGATGTTTTACTAATTGTGTTTTAGCTTAGTATTTATTAATGCCAATGTATTTATGTACGTTCCATTAGTATGCAGTGCATTTAAAATAATAGTAGTAGTAGTAAAAATATATCAAGGGTTTCTTAGAGCTGGTTTTCCCCTATAACTTTTGTATCTTTTGAGAATTTGAATTGAATTCGGTATATCGACATTTAACAAAATTGTGCATTAAATGATCTATTTAGTTATTTTCTGAACCTTTTAAATTATTCGGAATTGATTTCCACTTGTAAATTTTAAATGGCACCACCGACAAATTTTATTCTGTTTCGAAAGAATACACCATTATGAATACAGTGACACCCCATATGTCATTTTACCAATAAATTGTATCTTTTCAAAAATAAAAATAACATTTTTAGTATATTTTTAATAGCTAAGTATACAAATATTGGAATTAAACGAGGTGGCTCATCACAACCAAAAACATATTTTTTAACTAGCCTGCCAGCCTAAAGTGACTGCACGTGATAGCCTTTCCTATGCCTGATATCCGATAAAATCCATTATCTCTACGCTTGAGAGTCCTCGATGACCCGGGAGTGACCCATACACTTCGATTACCTTGCAGGAAAGCCATTGTTTGACAACGATAGGACTAACTTTGTCATTATGCCCTTTCTCGGTTATTGTTGAAGTCCGGATGTAATACAAATGGCCTCATATATGTTGGTAAAGTGAAAGTGAAACTTAACGTCTACATACGTTTATAACTTAAAGTATTTTAAAAGAAATCCGTTAGGAAAACTTTTATTTTTAAAACATAATTTCTCTTCCTATTAAGTTGTTAATATGTATATTTTACTGTATATTTTATAATATTTAAAAGGATCTTTTAAAACTCTTAAAAAAAATACAACATGTGATATAGTCATTTCTTTAAAGCATTTGGTAAAGAAACACCCTGTGTATTGTTACAGCATTAAATAAATATTTTAAAGGGTTTTAAAAAATATTACATTTAATTATGTCTATTTCCTATACTTTTAAAAATATGGCTTTCCAAATCTGAAAAGTATGTTAAATTTCCATTTAATTCATAGCTGACACAGACCATCTCGTACGGGCACCAATGTATTAAAAAATATTATCATGGATTTTTTTGCACAATCACGTTTAGAATACACCTACTGATTACGACGACCCATGATGCCAGCTCGAATTTTGATCAAAATTATTTTAAACCGCAATTGTGTTGATAAGTTTTTTGCATCAAATAAAACTTTATTTAATTTTTTGACTAATTTAACACCGAAAACGACTCTACACTTTTTCGAAAAATTCATAATTTTTAAGTTATATTCATTTAAAAAATTAAAAATGGGCAATTAGGCCCAAATTTATCATTTAAATAATGAATGAACGAATAAAAAAATTCACATCATGTATTTTCTAATGGAATTCTCAAACTTCTTCTAACGATTGCAGAGTAAGTGATTTAAAATTTTTGAATTCCTAGATACTTTTTTAATTTATTAACAAAGTGTATATTCTTGTTTTTAATCCTCAAAAATTTTTGCACTTTTTCTGTATAGATATGGTCTCCATATAAACCGTTCTCAGATCGGCCTCATATACTCTAGACCGGGATATACACGGTCATGCAAAACTGTCACATCTGTCAAAAAAGCCAAAGCTCGCGCGCAAATTTGACCGTGTGTATTAAAAAACTGCCACATCTGGTTTGGCATGCGACTCGATGTCCGAGTTTGATTTTGCGTGGCGAGGGTCATGCAAACTTGTGCATGTGTAGGACACGTCAGTTAACGTTTTAGTTTAGGAACGTCATTTACGGGGTTAAATTGTTGGGTTTAAGTGAACAAAATGGCTCTTTGGAGGCAGAAAGATGTATTGAGTAATTTTATAAATATGTACCAAGGTTATCCATGCTTTTGGAAAGTTAAAAGTAATGAATGCTGATCTGATACTAACCAGAACTGACAGGTACATCTGAATCGTGTGTAATAAAAGCTTCATTTGACATTTGCCTTCATGCAAAAGCGTTTTAGGTTTGCATAACCGTGTATACCCTGGTTAAGGTTATCACGACAACTACCTTAAGGGCTAAGGTAGTTGTCGTGGTAATCTTGAAATACACCAGAACGATCTGAGGGCTGTTTATATAGAAACCATAACATACAGGAAAAGTGTAAAGATTTTTGAAATTTATAAACACGAAAATACTTTTTGTTAATAAATAAAAAAATATATAATAGCTCACTTTACAATTGGTGCATAACCTGAGCGTAAAGCAATAACCCAAAATATGTAATTTTGAGTAAAACACGAAAACGTGTTTAAGAAGAGACATAGAGAAAAACAAATATTTTAATATATTGTAAAAATAGTTTGTTAACTATGTTTTAGAGAAAATGCTTCAGGTATTTTTTAGATTTAAAAATTGTATTGAACTGTGCAATTTATGCAGCTTTTTATTGATTTATGTCACTTTTGCTTTATTGATATATGGATTTATTTCGTTTTGCCCAAATAGTAGTTGATTTATTGCTGTTTGCTCAAACTGATTATTTTTTTTTTTATTTGTGCAATAGGTTAAAAAGGTAAAAAAACAAAATATTAAGCAACAAAGACGTTTATTATAGATTTTACATTAAATGTGTAAACCAACGCTTATCTCTGAGACACCTCCACAAAGCTCTTCTTCTTGTTCTTCTTAAGACCTCCATTACTATTCTGTAAAAATGTTTTTATACCACAATAAGTCCTCTTCTACTTCCCAGCCTTCTCCAAACGCTTGCAATAATAAATGTTTTAGTGATTTTTTCTTTTTTCTTTAAGTGGTCTTCCAAGTTGTAACAGAGATCCATTGAAAGCTGTGAGTAAAATGCTTTAGCCCTTTGTTATGAACGCGATACTTCATGATTGCTTTGTTTTTTCTTCAGTATCTTTTTCAGTTTTAATTTTGTGTTTCAGACGGAGTGGCTAGGCGCAACAATCAGATGCTGGAGATGAAAAACCAATATTAAATTTTGTCCTAAAATTTGGTTAAACATACTGAGCTACAATGATCTTTGCACTCATCTGAACATTGCAAGTTGTACATTTTTTGTAATTTTGCAATGCTTAGGTGCAGAATTAGGCAAATATATCCTTTTTTTGATTAGTTCTATTGTAATGGCTTTCAGCCTTTCAGTTGTCCAATAAATTCCAGCTACTTTTCTTTCTTTGCTTCGATTTGTGTGATATTTTATCGCCCCCTCTGTTTCTTTATAACAATATTTATTTCTTTCTTTTGGCAAAAACTAATACCTACGCTCAAATGCCCAGAACCTTGTTGTAACTTTGTAGCACACTCTGGTAGGCCTAGCAACCTGTGTACCACTTTTACACCAAAATGTAACATCATCTCACTTTAAATAGCCGCAAATATGACCTTTATAAATTAAAAATTATAGAAACCGATTTAATGTTTAGTACCGAACTGGATTTATGCCTGTTTGCCGGCTAAAATTTGGATTTAATGCATACGCTCAGTTCAGTTAATTTATAATGGGTAATTTTATGGGATTTAATGCAATTTGATTGTTGCCCTTGAGAAGATGATAATTATCAAACGCAGCGATTTGGTGTGTCCATCTCAAAAAAGCAAAAACGGATTTAATGCTTTTGCTCAGTCGCTCCTCAATTGTTACGTTCGAAAATTCCAAAAATTTAAAAAATAAACCATGTGATTTTTTTACATTGTCATACATTATTTAAATGGAAAAGTTAGGCCCAATAGCCTATTCTTAATTGTATGAAAGAATATAACTTAATAAATGAATCGTTTATTGCAGAAACCCACCAAATGACATTTTTGGCGAAAATGAGATTTTTAGCGATTTTCAATTGTACTATGCAAACGTTTTTTATGTAAAAATCAGTCATTTATTATGCGCCTCTATGTGTTCAATTTTATAAGAAAAATTGTGTGTAGTGCAGAAACCTATCACGTGACGGTTTATAATGTGTTTCTGAAGTAAATTTTATGGTTTATATTTGAGGAGCTTGCGTTCAAAAGCGGCTATATCCATTTTTTTGCCGATATGCTTTTTTGCGATTTTCGGCTAAGTTCCACAAGATCTATCAACCGCCACGATCATTTGCGTTTAAAACGGGTTATTTTTATTTTAAAATCGCATATAAAGTCGGCCTTTTGCATCAAAATCGGCTATATCCTCTTTTTGCGATCAAAGGAGGTTATATTCAATAATTCGTTATATTCAGAAAAATAATGCATCTGGCAACTTGGCGATATCGCGATCGTCTCGCGTTAAGTATTGGTTGAGCACCAGATATCATCCAAATGCTCTTTGCAGAGTGGTACTTGTTTGATTCTGAAATGATTGACGACGATGCACGTGCAATATGAATGATGAACGTATTACCTTAGAGCAAGGAAATAAAGGTTCTAGATGCCGTACGAATAAAAATATATTTTCTGTTCCAGTTTTATAATAAAAATATATTTTTTATCGTTTTATTTTTTATTTTTTTAGAGTTTTTAAAGCTTTGCTATCAAAACCGTCTATATCCATATTAATTTTCAATTTTTTTCAAGAACTATTGACATTTGCGAAAAAAATTAAATTGTATAATACTACTTTCCCAAAATACTACAAATAAACGTGATTTGCTATCTCTATGTATTAAAGCTAACTGACAAGAAGTTTTCGTCGATTCCTGAACAATTTTTCTAAATGAATATAGCCGCTCTTGAACGCAAGCTCCTCATTTGGTAACCCTGTATGTTTACTTTATCAAACACGTCTTGTTGTAATAAGCACGAGAAAAATCCTAGAAGTTAGTAAAACAGACCTTTTACTGACCAAAGATACAGGGTAATAAAGTTTTTGAAAAATATTACTTTTGAACCACTGTGTACCTTAAAAGTTAAGACATTTATAACATACGTTTATTTAAACTTTTTTTTCTAAAAACACCTATGAATTCACACTCTTAGAGTTAGGTATCTAATTTAAAAACACTCTGTATAGCTTAGACGTAGCCAAACAGGGAATGATTTTTTTAAATCCAGATATCTCAAAAACGGCTGCTTAAATCAATTTTTACCAAGAATACCTTTTAATGTAAAATATAATAAAGATTATACATTTTTGTTTAAAAATTACATACAGAGTGGCACAAAAACTTATTTTGTTTTTAATTTCTGCAAGATAGCGTAGGTGGTGCTATCTAGGGTAACAACAAAATTGATTGCAAATTCGAATTTCTCCCAAAACCCCCTTAAGCCAACAATTTTAAGAATACATTCTTTACTAACACAATTACTTATAAAAAAACTAAAACCGGAACAAATTTTTAACACCCTGTATCTTTAAAACCATCCACTTTTGGACTAAGGAAAGTTGGGTTAGATCATCATATTTGGGAGAATTTTTTTCCGTGCCATTTAGAATTTATTTTTATTTTTTTAATTGAAGTATTAAACTGTTATTTAAGTATTATTTTATTTTTTAGGCCAAAAGTGCAAATGCAGTTGGCGTGTTTCTGAAATAAACGAATCAAATATTATTTTTCAAAAAATTAGTCAAAAAATTAAATAAAATTTTATTTAATGCAAGAAAAAAATTCTTAACTGTCAAAACAATTGCTGTTTAAAAAATTCTGACCAAAATTCGAGCTGGCATCATGGGTTGTTGTGTACATTTTGGACGACATTTTTGGTATGCAAATTTTTTAATTGCTCTTATGCTTTATGGTAAGCCACACTTTGTCTTTACATAAGAACGTCACCGTGTAGGTATTTTTAATTTACGCGGACAAAGATTATTTTGTTCTTTGCCATTGCTTTCTTAATCCCTGTAAATATATTCACATAATTTTATCTGTCGTGCCTACACCAATTTACTTGACATTTTTTTACTTCGAAACATAAAAAGAAACTTAACAACAATAAAATCTCCGAAGACATAAAAAACAATAAAGCTCAGAAACATATCACCCAAGTAAGAGCCCGCTTCAATTGCCTCCTCTTTTAATTTGGCGCGTTCCAAGACCGCTCTGATTGATGGCTACAGCCATCGATTGTCAATTGTTCCGTCTAATAGCCGAGGCTCCGCGCAGATAAAAATCTTTTCCGGTTTCGTAATTGCTATAGCACAATGCTGAAATCAGCAATGACAAAAGGGATAAGTAAGAACATGTACATGGGGGAGGAATTCTGTAAATGTAAAATTATATTTGAAAAGTGAGTGAATAGTATTTTTACATTCTTAATAATGCAATGAATTGCATTGCATATGTGTGTCGTTAAAAATGCGGTTTAAATAATTGTTGTTATAGAGAAAACTTTTGGGCAATTCAGATTAAGTCGCACTATCGGATACTTATTGAACTCTTTCGGGACATTACGACATTTTTGGCTACTGTTGTTATCACATTAGATAGGTGCAATAATCCATAAAAAATTAGTTATATTTTTAGGTGTAAAGTTGCATTTAAACTAAATTACAAGATCAACATAATATATTAAAATTAAAATACAACCAAACAACACTAACAAGTATAAGAATAAATCAACCAGAAATGTTAATAAGAAAATTACGGTGTCGAAAGAGAACAAAAATTAAACAGAGCTGTGGAGTTTCATAAAATTACTGATGGTTATAAATTTTTTGTTTTATTTGAAATATTTGGGTTGTTAGAAAATAAAGCCTTATACTTTTTTGAAATATATTACGTTGTTTTTAAAAGTGTTTGTTTTTAGCCAAGACAAACCAAAAATTGAATTAATTTTTTGTAAATATTTTTCGCCAGGTTGGATCTAGATACCCATTTTTATCAGCTGATTAACTGTATTGCAACATTATGATTCTTAATACATACTTTAAGTTTGGGACAAAATAGGATCTAATTTTTAAAGGGATTTAACCATTTTTAATGAGGACTAGGCCACGTAACCAAAATTCTTTTCATGCTTGAAATTATTTTAGGTGACACCCTTATACTCAAATCTTATCCGATCTCAATATCTTGTCCTAATTAAAAGTTAAGGCGGAGAGGACTGTCAGAGGATGTCCAAATTAAAGCTATACTTCACTCGCTTGTAAGTCTGCAATGACTGGAACGATTTTTAAAAATAAAACGGTTGTGGGTAGATATTTAAAAGACCTTTAAAATGAGGTGCTATATAACATTTTTTTTAAGTAAATAAAATTGCTAGTGCCCCATTGGCACTAGATATCGTGACCAAAATTATTTTCATGAAAAAGTAGTTAAGTGAAACATTTTTACCTAAATATTATCAGATTTCGATATGTCGTCCCATTCAAACTCTTTTATTTTTCTCGCTGTAAAGTTAACATTTATTGAGATATGTACCATTAAATTTATTTTAGTAGGCGTAAGAAACCCAAAAACAGAGTTATTAATTTATTTTTATTAAAAATTTCTTGATAACAGTTGGCTTTGATTTTAGGACATACATGAAAGCGAGTTAAAATTATAGCGGGTGATGCATCGCCGGGCGGGACATAGAAAATCCCATGTAATTTTTCATGGGGTCAATTATTGGCTCCCTAATTATTTTAGTGAAAAAGTCTATTAAAGTTTATTGAACAGCATACAAATCTACGTCCATGGTAAAAACTTTAGATTTTTCGGTTAACCCATTTGCTAGTTAGATGCTAATATATTTTTAAAAATTGTTACATTATTATCGCTTCATATTTATGAACAACAATAAAAATACCAGTTAGCGTGACATTACGTTGTCATTTTGAAATTTAGTGCTTTATTATTATCAAAAAATCGTATAGTGAAAACATTAAAGTTGTATTTATACAAACGAATTTAGTTAAGTTAAACTAAACTACAGTAACAAATTTCAAGAACTTATGACATTTATAATATTTACATGCTTTAATAAATTATTAATATTATTACAATAATTAATATGTTGGAAATAAACTTAAGATTTAAGACAATTTTCAAATATTCCTCCATTGACTGCTAGACAATAACCCAGACGTTCATAAAATTGTCTTCTTACATTGGCTAACTGGTAAATTGAAATTTTATTGCATTTTGCAGAAATATCATTTTTTAACTCATCTAGATTAGAGTAATTTTTATCCTTGTATATCATGGTTTTTAAATGGCCCCAGAGGAAGAAGTTATTTGGCGAAATATCAGGAGACCTGGCTGGCCAATTTATGGTGTGATGTAGGCCAATAACATTTCCATTAATAGCATTGTGTAAATATTCCCGAACAGCCAGGATATTATATGCCGGGCAACCATCCATTTGGTACCAAATTTCCTGATTTTTCCTGGATAAATCATTTAAAGCGGGTAAAATTAGTTCTTCGAGTAGTTTCAAATAAAATTCTGCATTCAAATTTTGATTAAGAAAAAATGGTCCAATAATATGTTGTCCGAAAATTCCCGCCCAAACATTTACTTTCTGTGGATATTGCGTCCTCGTTTCGACAAATCTGTGTTGGTTTTCTTTGCTCCAGTATCGGTAATTTTAATGATTAGGTTCATTGTTTAACGTAAATGTGCACTCATCAGTAAAACAAATATTTCTTAAAAATTCCCTGTCCATGTTTGCCCTTTCCATCATGTCAAAACAAAATTCCTGCCGTCGTATTTCATCCCCATCCCTTAGCTCTTGATGTCTTTCATATTTGTATGAAAATGTATTTATGCCTTTTCAAAATCCGGAGCACTGTTGATTGATCTTTTCCTATGATATCCTGAAGTTTCCTTGTACTCACCTTCCCTTCATTTTCTTCCACGTGCAATAAAATTTCCAAGTCTCTATCATCTCTTACATTTTCTTCTCTTTGATACTCCCTAGCTTCACATCTGCAGTTATTTATCACTGTGCCTTTGGTCTCAAATTTTTTGATAGTCCTATCGACTGTTGATTTTCTGGGTATCGGTCTATTCGGATACTGAGCAGCGAACATGTCTGACACCTTTTGGTAACTATTTCCTTGATAGTACCATTTCATCATCAATATTTTTTCTTTAGTAGTAGAACTCATGGTTACTCTTTTCACTCTACGATTTTTTAATAATAATAAAGCACTAAATTTCAAAATGACAACGGTATGTCACGCTAACTGGTATTTTTATTGTTGTTCCTAAATATGAGGCGATACTAATGTAACAATTTTTTAAAAATATATTAGCATCTAAGTAGTAAACGGGTTAACCGAAAAATCTAAAGTTTTTACCATGGACGTGGATTTACATGCTGTTCAATAAACTTTAATAGAATTTTTCTCTAAAATAATTAGGGGAGCCGATAATTGACCCCATTAAAAATTAAATAAATTTAATAAAAGTACATGTTTTCATTTTAAGAAATAGAGTTGAGATACATGATTTTACAATGAGAAAAGCCGTAGCAAAAATAAAAATTGATCTGTGATAATTAAAGAATTTGGAACTTCCATTGTCTTTATTTTATTATTCACAGAACGCTTCGGGCAGTCCTACATCTGTCCGTTTTCAAGCGTAAACTGTTTACAGGACAGAGATAGGACTGCCCGGAACGTCGTGTGAATAATAAAATGAAGACAATGAAAGTCCGAAATTCTTTAAGTAACACTACTAAATCATTGGCGCATTCAGAGTACTCAGCCGCTTAGCCGCTGGGTAAGCGGAGTGTCAAGACTGTCAAATTAAATCAATAGGATGGCTTTATGTTAACAGTTTTGACACTCCGCTTACCCAGTGGCTAAGCGGCTGAGTACTCCTAAATGTGCCCATTGTCTACTACATTCAGACAGACGTTAAAAATTGACATGTCACAGAATTTAAAAAAACTTAATTTTTACTAAATGTCTTTAAGCCCATGCATGCATACTGTATGAAACAGTGTAATTCAATTCAATAGTGGTTATCTAGAATCTGGGACTGATCTAAAAACAAAACTAGTAATTTAAGAATCAAACAATAATTATTCTTATACTTCGTTTACATATATGGTAAAAATTAAGGTTGATTGGTTTCATCCAGCAAATATTAATATATTCAAAAACCAAAAGATCGTTTACACTAGAGGAATATTAATTCTAAAATTAATTTAGCCATTAGCCATTTAATACAAAGCAAACGTATTGAATCTAGTTTAGAAATGAATCGCTAACGACTTCCTAGCATTTTGCTATGACTTCGTATTTATATTCCGTCTGGATTCAATGTAACCAAAACGCACTCGAAATATTTATGCAAATCCATATCTGAAACCCATTGTTGCCAAACCGAGTGTAAGATATGAGCCGGTTGGGGAGGGATTGGAAGACCGAAAACAAAAGGACGAGAGTGTATCTCTCTGTAGTGGAACGCGAATGAAAGCGAAACCCGGACGAGAATTATAATTAATATATCTTAGCCAAGGGAAGCTTTTTTATATGAGACCATTGTGTTCTTTGATTTACGTATAGGGCTATTATATCTTGTGCCTTTTTATAAGCAAGTTTTTAAATTTTATTTTATTAAGTGATTACTTTACCGTCCTACATAATAATATATTGTGGGACAAGCACAGAATGTTACTTATTTCCCTCGAGTATGAAATGAGTATTTTTACTATACTTTTCTGCGACTATTGAAAAATATTTTAAAACAAGTGTATGAATGTGGTGGACTATGCATTATTGTGAGTATTAAAAGAAAAAGAGTTTCTTCCTCAAGCTACTAAGTTTATATACAGTGGGGGAGACCATTCACCCGTAATGGAGTTGGGTGCGGTCAAGCGTGAGGTGGTCCAGCCAGAACTCCGGCATTGGTGCGCTTTAAGAGTGGTTTCCAAATGTTTGGTATTTCCACACTTGGTTTGCTAAAGATATTATTATTGTTCTCAATAAGAACGGCTTCCTAAAATTTTCTCGATTTTTCTAATGTGATTCCCTGTGGACAACTGACCTTTGATGCTGTATTGTTGAGACCAAACGTGGTCAGCGATACCAGATTTCGATGTTTCGCCCTTCTGTGTACGTTGTCTGTGTTCTGCAAGTCTTACATTTAAACGACAGAATAGTACTGTCCGGAACGTTATGTTAATAAATGCAATGAAGACCGAAACTCTTCTTTTTTAATACTAATTTTAAAACAACCTTCCTCTAAATTTATATTATTACAAACAATAGATTTAAAGTTTCCATTTTGTAAGAAATTATTTTGTTATCATACCATATTCAATATTAAAGCCTACTGCAAAATTTTTATAGAATGTGATTAATTTTATTATTACTTATTATGTATTATGTACTATCGTGCCGAAAAAACTGGAACAACAAAATCTAGTTTAATCCTTTGGTCTATTGAAATATTATATTTTGATGTTAACAAAGCAATGGAATTTTGTCACAGCCACGTCAAAAAATTTTCAAATATAAAAATACGACTTCTTATAGACCAGAAGACATTTTCCTACTTAAATTTTAATGCCCCGTTTTTTTTTTGGGCACGATGTACCTTTAAGATATTTTTATACTAAATGACTAAAATATGGTCCCTATAGCTAATTAGTCATATTTAAAAACGAAGTTGCCGAAAACCTATACAAGTTACCGTATTTATGCGCATTTACCTTATGACGGCCGTGGATAATGGATGTGGGTAACATGCCTTATTACCTGTTTAAAATCACTTTAATAATACATACATACATTTTTTTAACAGTCGTATAAAAATATAATTTATACTTATGGGATATGGTGTGCTAAACACCCAGAACATCAATCATCTTTTTCAACAGTCTAAGAAACTATGTATCTTACCTTAACCGCACTGTATATGTCAGAACTCCAAGACACCAGGAGCTACCCAAGAACCTGGATACTCAGGATCCTAATCAGATCCAGCCTGCGAAAAATGTGGTAATGGAAATTGCCCCTAAAAACCCCAGCAACGCAAAGCCTCTGTGTAAAATTCTGCCACTCCTAGGTAGTAGTTATTTAAAAATAACGCCCGTGGTGGCACTACCGCGTTGTCTAAAAGATATTGTAAAATGCAAAAACTGCATGTTTCACCGCTTGGATAACGTTAACGGAACAGGGTAAAAATGGGTTAAATATCCAATAATCCGGCACTCACGGTACTCTGGTATTTAGGCATAAGTTTTCGTGAAATGTCACGAATTTTCTAAAAAAGTTATTAAAAAGATTTTTTTAATCCCTGTAAATCTTTATAACCCTAATAACCTAAGATTAAACCTGATTAAATCTAACCTGTACACATATCAGGTAAAAACTTTGAAATTTCTAATAGGCTCCCTTTAGGAAAGTTATGCTTAAAATGTAAATAGTCCCATATCAATGCCAAAATATCTTCTAGGCCCATAAGGCTCAAAGCCCCTGCCGCTACTATTTCATTAATCAATATGGCCGCCGCTTCAGAAAGATATTTATGCTCTTGCAGGAAGCATTCCTCGAGGAGGGACTGACACACAGGTAAAGGCCCTTTGGCAATGATATGTTTAGGAAAAACAGAGATAAGACATGCAGAAAAACTATAGCTTATAAATAATAATGTACTGTATAATTTTGTCTTTCAGCTAAGCTGATGCCTCGTAAAAAGCAACATAAAAGATAAAGCGATTGAAAAAAGATAACTAAAGGAGTATTTTTTAAAATTAAAAATAAAGTTAGGCTAAAAGGCATCAGTTTCTTTTAAGGGGTTAGGAGTAGTCAGAAAAATATCAATTTTAAATATTTTTTCTGCCAGTAAATTATTTTATTTTATAAAAGAAAAAAACATTAAATATGGTTTCTGATTTGACTTGACAGAAATTTAAATGTAATGGCTGTTTGTGTTGATCCATTTCTAAACGAAACTCCTTGCAGTGATTATTCCTAACCCTTGGAGGTTTATCAAAAATCAATCAGATAAAAAATAGTTTTATTAGTGAAAAATCTTGTTTCTGATTAAAGCTTTTTTTTCTTTTTTTTAATTAACAAAATAGCCGCCTCAGCAATTTTTTAGATTTACGGGAAAAAACCAACAGGTAATTGTTTATAAAAATCTAAAGCTATATGAATTTCATTGAAATCTACCAAGTGGTTTTCTGACTACACGTAACCACCTGAAAAAATCCTGAAAATATTTATACTATTTTTTTAATCAGTAAAATTCTATTACTAATATTTCTTTTAATAAAATGTTATTTTAAGGTTGGCTGTGCTTGGTTACGATTTAGCCTAAAAACTATTTTATATAAAAAAATTATCACTTTTTTATATCAAAATCAAAATAAATTATGACTACAAATTTATCCTAACTTTTACCCATGGTTAAAAACTACTTTGCTAACAAATTGTTATACCGAAAAAATATTTAGGTTTATTAAGGGATTTACTTTTTATTTGCATGGTAGTTAAACATTTACGTAAAACGTGCGTTTATGGTATACTAGGTTTTTGTCTATGACCGTATAAAAATTCTAAATATTTATGACACATAAACTAAAAGAATAAAAGGCGGAATTTATAACAATTTAATCTGTGGTTTAGTTGATGTCGCATCACTGTTACATTCCATAAATTCGTTATAAAATAAATTGTAGTAGGCATTAAAGCAAATTACTATTTTATAGTGTACAAAAAAGCGTCGATCTGATAAAAAGAGTTACTTTATTTAAAATTTTATGTGATGTACTAAAATGAAATACTTTACCTTCATAATTATAATAAAAAATAGCGATATTATTAAATTTGTTTAAGGTACACATACCTATTTAAACTTAAAACTTAATTAATTTTTGCGATAAGATTATTTTACTGAAAAAAAAAAGGATACAGTTTTAAACATTCTTTTTTGTTAAGTCAATGAATATGTGTAGGTAACTTAGTAAAAAAAGTAGTAAGAAAATAACTAAACTGCTCAACAAAAAGATCGTACCATTCAATTTTTAGACCCATTTTCAAACTGCTGTAACTTTTTAAAAATTAACTTATTTGAATATCTAAAACGGAGTTTAGAACCGCGTTTCTTGTACCTTAAGCTGTATTGCATTTAGTTTCAGTAAGGTGAATATTATCATGATGTACAGGGTGATCAATAGAGTGCTGCAAAAACAAAAAAATCGAGTGTGTCCCATTTCAGTGGTAATTTTTTTGTCGTTATTATATGGGTTGTTAGCAAGGTCATATCAATATCTCTAGACGTTTATGCCCGTTTTTGAATTGAGGACCTCTGGCTTGCGATACACCTCTAAACGTCAAATTTTGGTAATCAATTAATTAAAAAGCCATAACTGGAAAATGGATTGACGGATTTCAACGAGTGTTTCATATTCGGAAAGCTCATTTCATGTAGATTTTTTTGTGTCTAAATACAATACAATTTTTTGTGTGTTATAAATACAAAAACATAGCTAATTTAGACAGCCTAAATGTAGGATAAATTATTGAACGCGAAAGGGAACGCGAATCGAAAAGTGCTTAGGACACAAAAAATCTACATGAAATGAGCTTTCCGAATATAAAACATTCGTTGAAATCCGTCAATCCATTTTCCAGTTATGACTTTTTATTGAATTGATTACCAAAATTTGACGTTTAGAGGTGTATCGCAAGCCAGAGGTCCTCAATTCAAAACGGGCATAAACGTCTAGAGATATTGATAGGACCTTGCTAACAACCCATATTATAACGACAAAAAAATTACCACTGAAATGGGACACAACGATTTTTTGTTTTTTTGCAGCACTCTATTGATCACCCTGTACAGGGTGTCCCAACGATAGAGTAAAGTAAGTTTGCGCCTAACTAGTATTATTTGTAATAAAATCATACTGGCTTTGGGGTACGGCAAGTAAAGGCGCACATTTTAGAAATATTTTTGGTTATACAGGGTGTGCCAGAAAAGTAGGGCATACAAAAGTATGATTTTTTTAATGGAACACCCTGTATATTTTTGCATTTTTGGATTCTACGTGTTGATACAAACATTTTTTATTATATAATATATTAGCTAAAAATGGATAGTTTTTGAGATATTTGCATTTAAAGATAAAAATTGGCATTTGCAAGGTGTCTATAAAGTGGCAGTTTCTCCGTTATTCTGTAATTAAAAATTTTGATATTTGGCAGAAAAAATGAATAATAGCATGTTATCCTTCAGCCCCTAAAACATTTGAATTTTTTCATACAGGGTATTTGTTATAAACGTCCAAATCCGCAAATATTCAATTAAAAAATCTCAATTTTTTTAAATGGCACACCCTGTATATTTTTATTGTTTTCAATTTAAAATTCAAAAACCTTTAATTTGAGTTATATTATGTCCTATACCTATCTTTAATAGTTTTCAAAAAATTTCGATATTTCTAAATTGCTATTCAGTACCAGAACTAGAACTCAATGAAATACTGATGAGTCGCGGTAGCTATGGAAAAACAACTTCGAAAATAAAAGAAAAATGCATGTATCATTTAATTTTCCCGTGAAACAAATCTTATCTTTAGGCAGTTTTCTTCATCTAAATTTTCTATTTTTGTAATTGATTATGGATTGTTCTTTAAACGAGTTAATTGATATGATTTACGTGTTGGGCGAGGCTCAAAAAACCCTCTGTTGGCCCAAAGAATTTACAGAATGAAGTATTCCGAACGTCGGATACCCAGTGCTAGCAGCTTTCAAAATGTGATGGAAAGATTTGATTCCAGTGGTAGCGTTGCATATCCTAAGCGTAAAGTTGTTAACAAAAATGCAACAAATGAAGAAAAAGAACTACAGATATTATTAAGTATTCAAGAAAATCCCCAAGTAAGTAGCAGGATATTAGCAACGTCATGTGACATTTCCAAATCAAGTGTGAACCGAATAACACTTAAACATAAGTACCACCCATACCATATTGAACTTCATCAAGAACTACGCCAAGGGGATTTTGAAAGGCGAGTTCAATTTTGTAACATTATTAATCAGCATTTGGAATTAGATAACAATTATCTATGCACAGTTATGTTTTCGGACGAGGCAACATTTAAAAGCAATGGCTCTGTAAATCGGCATAACATGCATTACTATGCTACTGAAAATCCATTTTGACTGCGGGTGCTTCAAAATCAAAATCATTGGTCCCTAAATGTGTGGTGCGGTATATATAGTAATAAAATTATCGGTCCCTATTTTTTTGATGAGCCCTTATCAGGCCGCAGCTATTTAAATTTTTTGCGTGAAGAATTGCCAAGATTACTGGAAGATATCAACTTAAATGAACGTGTAAATATGTGGCTGCAACACGATGGTGCACCTCCTCATTTTTATCTTGACGTCCGGGACTTCCTGGATAGGGAATATCCAGAAAAATGGATAGGACGTGGAGGATTTATTTCGTGGCCACCAAGGTCATGCGATTTAACTCCATTGGACTTTTTTTATGGGGATACGTAAAAGACCGGGTATATGTGGATAAACCAACTACAACGGAAGATATGAAAAACAGAATTCGAGAAGCTTGCCGTACAGTGACACCTTTAATGTTAACAGAAGTGAGAAGCAATCTGCGGAAAAGGATAAATATGTGTATTCAGCAAGAGGGCCGTCTGTTTGAACATATATTAAGGCGTAATATTTAATAATTCTGTAAATATTTTTAAATAACAAGTTTTTTTATTTTTATCTTCGTTATTATACAGGGTGTTTCCAAACTTGTGTTATAAATTTTAACAGGTGATTCCTGATGTTATTCTAAGAAAAAAACTTTCAATAAACTTTTCTTGTTAAGGCCTAATAATGGAGATAAAATTCCTGGAAGACCAATGAGTTAGAGAGAGACAAGGTCTCTTTCTAGCATACTGCTCTTATGGAAACCTCTAAGTTCTATAGCTCCGTTATTAGACCTTAACGAAAAAAGTTTATAGGAATTTTTCTCCTTAGATTTGCATTGAAAATCCCTTGTTTTACAAATTTATATTATTCACAAATGTAATACCCTAAGTTTGGAAACACCCCGTATTATTTAAATAGTTTCATTGATATATAATAGGAGTAATATTTAATAAATCCGTAAATATTTTTGATTCACATGAATTTTTACTTTATTTTGTCTTCATTTTACCTGCCGTCATCCACGCATTTTGAATATCGAATTCAGAAAATTCGAAATTTTTTGAAAACTATTAGAGATAGGTATAGGACATATATAACTCAAATTAAAGGTTTTTGAATTTTAAATTTAAAAAAATAAAAATATACAGGGTGTGCTATTTAAAAAAATTGAGATTTTTTAAATTGAAAATTTGCGGATTTGGACGTTTATAACAAACACCCTGTATAAAAAAATTTAAATGTTTTATGCGCTAAAGGTTAACACATTATTATTACTTTCTTCTGCCAGATATCAAAACTTTCCATTGTAAAATAACGAAGAAACTGTCATTTAATCAACACCTTGCAAATGCCAATTTTTATATTTAAATGTAAATATCTCAAAAATTATCAATTTTTATATAATATATTATATAACAAAAAATGTTTCTATAAACACGTAGAATCTAAAAATGCAAAAATATACAGGGTGTTCCATTTAAAAAATGATACTTTTGTATGCCCTACTTTTCTAGCACACCCTGTATAACCAAAAATATTTTTAAAATGTGCTTTTACTTGCCGTACCCCAAAGCCAGTATGATTTTATTACAAATAATACTAGTTAGACGCAAACTTACTTTACTCAATCGTTGGGACACCCGTGTACATCATAATAATATTCACCTTACTGAAACTAAATGCAATACAGCTTAAGGTAGAAGAAACGCGGTTTTAAACTTCGTTTTAGATATTCAAATAAGTTAATTTTTAAATAAGTTACAGCAGTTTGAAAATGGGTCTAAAAATTGAATGGTACGATCTTTTTGTTGAGCAGTTTATTTTAAATCACATGTGCAACATGCTTATAAAAACTTGTTTAATTTTTTTCTTGTGCGTCTCATAATGTTTTTTTAAATATCTGATTTGGTATAAATGGCTTTATAAAAAAAACAATATTTTTTAAAAAATTTTAATACCTCGTACCAAAAACACTTAGCACATATACTCATATAAAGTTTTTTTCCTAATTTTTATTGTAGAATCACTCCTTAAGCTCGTCGTTTTAGTTACTGGACACCCTGTATACGGGGTCCTTCACAACTTATCCGAAAAACTTTAACATATCTCCTAAACGTCTAAGTTTTTAAACAAGAGCGTGTTAAATTTTTTTAAAAATATTGTCTTTTTATAATATTTTTATACCAATTTGGTTATTAAAAAAAATTCGGAGACGCCTCCTATGCACCAAAAGACATTTTCTGGCATTAAAAAAATATTTTTACCAGTGTCGTCCATGAGAGGTTTAGATTAAATATTTTTTAATAATAAAACTGTAGACTACTGCATTTTTCTAAAATAAAAATAGTTTTTAAAATTCCCATTAGGTTTGAAATGAATTTGATCTTTTGATTTTTTTTATTAAATGCAAGGTTTTCGCGTAAATAAGTAAAACCCATTTCCCAACATGGTCATTCCGTATCGATAATATCAAATTCGCCAGTAAAACATCACCTTTGTTATTTATTCTTTTATGAGATAGGGATTTAACCATGTCGATAAATGGTTTTTATTAACCTATTTACGCGAAAACCGTACATCAAAATAAAAAATATGTATGTGTTTGTGCCCCAAAAATAATATTTTACTAATGCTCATAAATTTTATTGAATAAACTGTAAACTCTTAAAGAAAGTAGATACTATTTTGAAACTCTAATTGAAAATAAATCGGATTTTTTGTAATTACTACTTTTAACATCTTACTTTTAAATGGATTTCTAAAATCTCTTTCCGCAATTCTTTTAAACTCCCTTTCAATGTCAATAGATATTATCTTCCCTATGGGATCAAAACCTCCCAAAAAACTAATCGTTTTATGTTAATTTTAATAGTCTATTACCATTTTCTTTACATGAAGCAAGCCATGAATAAAATAGGGAAATCGCCTGTCAAAGCAAAGTCGATTTGTTTGTGGCTGGCGTGCTCTTGTTTTTGTTTAAATTCATTTATATTAATTAGATAGTGACAATATCTCGTGCATCATTTATCCATTAATAATAAGGGAGAAGAATGGGGTATAAAACAAATATTTATTTTTATGTAATTGCCAGTTTTATAATATTGTGTTTACCAAAAGAATCAAAACTATGTTAAAAAAGGAGGCTGGCCCTCCCGTTAAAGCTGACCTAGTCTGGTATACAGATGGCTCCAAAACGGGCCAAGGAGTCAGAGCAGATATATATAAAGACAAACCAAGGACAAAAATAAACATTGGTCTCGGACAATGTTGTCGTCTGCAGTTTGCAAGGCTGGGTAAGGAAAAACCTAAAGCAGCAACATTTACCAAGGAGCTAGTTTGAATCTTGTGGAATCTGATAAAAAGACCGGCTTGGATAGTGTGTTCTAACATAGGGATGGAGGATACACAATAAACCTGAGCAGGTTGCAGTGTTAGAGGATTACAATCCACCTTCAAGCTAATCTAATCCAATGTAAGGTTATGAACACGTATGGTGCTACTGTGACGCCCTTTGTCGTCTGCGGTTTGCAAGGCTGGGTGAGGAAAAACCTAAAGCAGCAACATCTACCAAGGAGCCAGTTTCAAGCTTTTGGAGTCTGAGAAAAATATTAGCAGTGCATTCTACCTACAGGAATAATGCATTTTGGGAGTAAAGAAACGTATTGAATATATGTAAAATTCCGTCCGATCGGAGAAAAAAAAGATTTTTACTACTGTTCTATTTTAACTACTTAAAGAAAAAAAGCCGCAAAAAATGCATAAGAAATACATATTTACTGCCAACAATACGTATACTTACAATATAGCAAGCTATTCAGTCAAACTAAATAAAGATTGCAATTTGGTAGGATAAAATTAGAAATTATAAATTTACAGTAACAATTATTACTGATAAAACCAAACGGAAGTTCTAAAATACAGTGGAAACTTTGTTCATTGCTACCTAATATTTCCTTGTTCACTCACTTCGGGTGACAAGAAATATTGGCATGTCTGGTTTCCATAAATAATGGCAAAATTTATGCAGTAACTGCATAACACGAAGGCATGCCGTTATAGTCAACAATTTAGACTGCCACAAGAATTAATTAACAGTGATTTGCCGTAATTTGCTACAAACATTAAACTGGTAATTTTGCGAGATTTGGCGTTTCTTTCTTTTTATATAAGACTACTTAAATTTCTTAAAGTAAAAGAAAATTCCAAAACTGGATTTATAGTTGGACGTTTTCGTTCCTGATATGGTGCATTCATAGTTTACCGTTTAGCATTACCGATGCATATGTTTAAGTATATATTAGTTATTTTACGGTAAGGTCCAATACAAGTTTTTATAATGGTAAACGGCAACAAAAACTATAACAAATAATAAACGACGTTCCATCGTTGGTTCATCTGTGAACTGCGACCGTCAGACGGCAAAAGAAAACGAAAACGGCCAGCTATAAATCCAGCTTAAATAAAAAATACCTGGTGCCCACTAAGGCTAATTTATACAGGGTGTTTCCTAATTGCGGTAAGAAAATTTAAGAGTGTATTTTTGAGCCAAGTTTATGAAAAAAGGTCATATAAACATAGGTCCGGAAATGCGTTGTTTGTAAGATACAGGGTGTTAAACTTTAAAAGTAAAATCAGGCTTTTAATAATATCTTAAATATGCCTTACCCGATTTTAAGAAAATTTGGCTTTGGTATTTATTAAAATAGGTAATTTATTTAACCCTAAACTTATTTTAATTATTGAGAGCAATAATATTAGATATTATTATTGACAAAAATGTACGCCACTGACTTTTATGCAGCTTTTATATTTTTCCGGATGAAAAAATCTAATAATACAACTTTTTCTGTCCACATATTTTTACGTAGCTTGCTTAGTTTTCCAGAAAAAATAAAATCCGCTAAACTGCATAATCCTGGACCATACAAGAGCATTGTTTTCGTTTAAAAATTAAGTCTTATAACTTCTTATTAGCAATTATGTTACAAAAAAAAACAAATACTTAATTGAACAAGGTTTATATCTATTTTAACAAATTTTACTAAAAAAGTGTTTTGGGATTTTTTGCTTTTTTCAAAAAATTAACACCCTTTATCTAGGAACGAAAAATTTGAGGCCCTTGTTTTTATGAACTTTTTGCATAAAATTGACTTAGGAATACGCCCTTAAATTTTCTTACCGCAATTAGGAAACACCCTGTATATTAGAAAGGTTGCGACAAACATCGACTACAGGCGGTTCGGGGTCGGTGACGCAAGGAATGGCATAGGACAGAGAAAAATTGGCAAGACTGGATAAATTCGCTATATTTCGACAGGTGATGATCAATCAAATGTCTAGAATTTATGCATATTTGCATTATTTTGAAGGGGATATTTGTTGAAAGATGTGATTCCATATGTTTTTTATTTAAAGTTGAAGAAGTTGCAACCTAATATTAAATAAAAAGTGTTTTATACCCGATTGTCCTAATAACACTAAAAATGTATTTTTCGGCACAAATGTTGACACTGATCACATTTAATAACATGACCGAAAAATGTTTCTTGTTATGTCAAGGGTGCCACTACCAATATGGCGGAATGTCGCGACCCTTTATAGAGGGACTCTGGTGCCAACAAAATTATTGGCAAGCTGTCATTTTCTTCAAAATTATGATAATATTTTAAAATTTTAATGAAATGTATGGCTGAGTAAGCAATAGATTTTTATGTTTTAGCTTTTATGTGGTACTTTCGGTTTAACCGAAAATTCTATCAACTTTGGTAGTTTAAATTTAACACCCTGTATGTTTCTTAAAACAGGGATTTGACAGCAAATTCTAAGGATATATATGTACTACACGCTATACAAATTCTAATAGTTTTGAGAAAATAGCGTTCAAAAATGTGATATTAATAACCATTTTTATCGTTTTGCATATAAACCAATGAAGGCCAATGCGATTTTTAAACTTATTTTATGAATTTTTAATTCCTAATTCCGTGAAAATACAAGTCCCTACACCCGGGATGGCAAACCAAAAGCATATACATAATATTTTGGGACGTCGCTGATGACAAATTTATTATGGACTAGAAAAAAAAGTAAAGGAGATATTTACTATTATTATTTTCCAATAATTACAAATTTAATTTGTTTTGGTTTGGTTAAAAAGTAAAAACAGATCATAGCGACAGATTAAGCCAATGTTGTATGTTAATAATAAAAAAAACACACACATTTTGTAAAAACCGAAAAATATAAAATCTTTGCTAAAATACACAGCTTAAAGTGGTTAATTAAAATATAATATAAAGGAAATTTCTGTTATTTTCTGGTTGAATAACTTTTACAACTTTAGAGATAACAATAGTAAAAAGATTAGAAAAGCAGGGCAGTAAAAAGTTATAAAAACTTTATGTGTGATCAGCTTTATAATTTGAATGTAGTTAATTAACTTTTTTAAAGAAAATGTACGAAGTACTTATTAGGGATCTGCTATTTAGCATAGTTTTACAGCTGTGTGCTCTGAATAGTATTAAAACAGAGTGATCTGTTGACATTTCGAAATAGACCCATTTCAAGATGAAACCTCAGTTTACACGCCAAAATTATTGCTCAAGTCCCCGATTTCATTATGTATGTAAAGTCCTTAAGGCATTCTACCTTAATATCAAAGAGTTAGTATATTTAGATATTATCGTTGTTATAAAAATACATATTTTTATTTTATATATCTTTTAAAAAAGAGTTTATTTATAAGAATAACGAAAAAAGAAACAAATTTTAAAATAAAGCTTTTACGGTTTTCGTTATATCATTCTGTTGCTGTAGATATAGATTTACCATTATTACCAAAGATATTTGTGGGCGTATTATCTTCTTACGTCTTTCGGATTAAAAAAATTAAATCATACAAAAGTCACAGTAATGTAATTTTTTTTAATAATTATAATATGTTTTTAACGTTAATCAAATATTTCTAAAATTTTTGCAATAAAAATGCAAAACCTGTTCTATATTTTTATTTCAACAAAATTAAAACTTCTGGCGAGCGGGATGGGATGTTAGCGGGACATAAAAACAAGTCGGTGACGTTTTTTAATCATATATTTTTCGCCTTGTCACATTATATTTTTTCTGATTTTTTTGTTCAATCATAATAAAATAAAGCCTATAACACACCTAAATAGTGTAGCTTTCTAATTGTGAAAGAATTTTTATGGTAGGTTCAGTACTTCCGAAGATTAGCGGCTACAAACAAACAAACCCACAAACAAACTTACAAACTTTACCGCTTTATATATTTGTAGATATACATATTTACTGGAAATTTTTTTAAAGGTCTTTGTTCAATATATTTCTTGGTAACACCAGGGCGATCCTAAAATGACAAGATGAGATGTTTACCAAATAGCGTTTTTAATATAATAAATATTTTTAATAAATTCAACCAACAATAATTTACCTGACGCTTTTAATTTTCAATTTAACTTAACAAATACAATGTTGAAACATGGTTAATCCATATATAACTCACATTTCGATCCACAGTGACAAGAAGCATTTTTTGATTTTTACGACCTCGCGCAGTAAAAAATCGAGGGTGGACGAACATGCGCACTTAAAAAGCCTTGGCAGATTACAAACACCGGCACACCGTGCCCTCTGTCCGAGGTCTGGCCGTGACGCTTATTAGCTATCGTACTCCGAACGGAAAACCCAGACGGCGTCCACAAATTCTTTCCGATAAGGCAAATAGTCTCTTTGGCCCTTGCGCGTCAAACCTCGGGAATGAGTGCTATCCAAGCACATAAATACATTTATTTTGCCCATAAAAAGTAACTTTTGTTTCGCGCAGGTAATAACATTGGCAATCCATAGAGATCAGTGGGTCAATTAGCCGATAAAAGTAGGTATCTTGATCTAAAATAGTGAAAAATATTTACCTTTTTACAGAAATTACCTTCTTTTTGGCAGCACATTTAAAAATAAGGCATTAAATATATAAAAAAGAAATATAGGGCCCTATTCTCTAACAACCTAAATAAAAACGATAATGGTCAGCTTCTTGAAATATTTTATACAGTGTGTTCCAGGATAGATTATAGATGATTAGAGGACAAATGGCCAGAAATTTTTTAATTTTAAAACGAAATTTTGGGCCAACTGTTTGGATGGTCCAAAAATAGGAAATACAAAATTTTACTTCAGTTGGTGTTATACAGGGTGTCCAAAAATAATATGTGGGCAATCTCTCGGATTCATATAGAACACGTAAAAATAATGTTAAAAGTTCCTTTAATTTTTTCCCAAAGCCCCTCTTTACAGAGATATATGTGCCCTTAAAGGACGCCGCTGGAAATCAGTTTCTCTTGAATAACTTTTATAGTACTTGATTAAAATAATTTTTTAATGTAATAAATACAAGTAAAAACCTATTTAAATGGTATCCTAGTAAAACATGTGCCTTTATAAGTTCGCCAAGGGCGAACTAACTCTAACACAATAGTGTTAAATATTTTTACACCATGTATAACAAAAAAATTAAATAAGTATTTTTGGGTAGCTTAAATCCTGAGCTAAAAAAGGTATTCTTGTAAGATGTCAATAAATTAAAGCGTGTTCGACAAAAACAAGTTTTTGTTTAGTAGGGACATCTAAAAACAATAGGGTATTCTATGGAAAATGGTTCTAAAAACATATTTTTTTACGAAACTAAAAAATAATGTTGCAGCATTGTGAAGGGTCCCATAATCTTTGATAATTAAAGCTAGTGAATGCATTAAATAAGAGGGAGCTTATGTCAAACCGATAAACAAAATTATTAAATACAACCCTATTTAATCATAATGTTGTTTTTCTCGAAAACACTTCACTTTATCGATATCCGACAACAGTACCTTTTTTAGCTTAGGGTTTAAGCTATTTAAAAATTATATTTTTATGCCCTTATTATACAGGGTGTAAAAATTATTTAAATTATTGTGTAAAGGTTAGTCCGCCCCTGGAGAACTTAGGAAGCCCAAAGTTTAACAAAGATACCATTATAAGGAGTTCTAACTGGTATCATCACATAAAAGAATTATTTCATTATACCAAGTAATATAAAAGTTATTCAAGAAACTTATATTTTTGCGCTATTCGGTCGTTGTCGAAGATTTTGTTTCCTTGACGTTTAGCCAGCGCGAGTGGTTGGCATCCTCGGAAGGTTCCTGGTAGACTACTTACGTACTACTGTGTCCCGGCGGGGACGCAGCTAGTATTTATAGCAATGTTTGCGTTGTGTTGCTATTTTTGTGATTTTGAGAATCGGTACTCATGTTTTATTGATCTTCATTGATTCTTCTGTTTTAATAAAGTTGTTAGTATGTTTATGTACCTCTTTGGCTTCCCTGTACAGTCTGGCGTGGTAAGATGAGGTATTAACAAGAACCTGGGCATTTTCGAATTTTATATGGTGATCTATGCCTGATAAAGTGTGTTCCGCTACGGCTGATTTATCAGCCTGTCCCAGGCGGCATCGGCAGTTAGCTTTATGTTCTTTAATTCTTATGTTGACCGATCTCATGGTCGTTCCGATATACACACTGCCACATGTACACGGTATCCGATAAACTCTAGGGCACACCAGAGGGTCCCTTAGGTCCTTGGCTGATCTTAAACACTCTTTTACCATTCTTGTAGGTTTGTATATAGTTTTTAATATTAACCTTTTCTAGTAGGCAACTTATTTTGTCCGTTACCCACGTAATACATGGTAAGAACGCTCTTGCTGTTGGTAGACTTTGCTCCATGGTTCTGCGATTTTCTTTGGAATGCATTGCTTTGTGTATTTCTTTTCTAAGTATCCATTAGCCATTATCGCGTTTGCGCGCTTTTTAAGTGGGTTAATTCCGAGTCCATTCCACCAGGTTTGCAAATTCTTTTTGCCCGTTCTGTAAACGTTTTGATAATACCGAACTTCTGGCAAAGATGGTGGTTAGAGTCTCTGTGTAAATATCTCTCGGTATGAGTTGGTTTTCTGTAGACTGTGTGCTTGATTCATTTGCCACTTCTTGTTAGTAAAACATCTAAATAGGCTATTTTGTTATTTTCTTTAATTTCCATGGTAAATTGGATATTTGCATGTATACTGTTTATGTGGTTCAGGAATTTTTAGAGTTTTTCGATCCAGGATTCCAAATAACAAAGGTATCATCGAAGTAACGAAAGCATACCTTGGGTTTATAGCGGGCAGTATTAAGAGCTTGCTGTTCAAACTTTTCATAAAGAAATTTGCTACTACTGGGCTTAGTGGGCTTCCCATTGCTACTCTTTCGGTTTGTTCATAGATCTTTTTGTCCCATGTAAAGTATGTGGCCGTCAGGCAATGTTTAAAAGATCAGCTATGTCCTTTGGAAATATTGCACTAATATGATTCATTGCGTCATTTAAGGATACTCTTGTAAAGAGTGATACCACATAAAAGCTTACTATAATATGTCTCCTTCTTTAAGTTCTAGGTCCTTGATTTTAGCAATGAAGTGACTTAAATCTTTAACGTACGGCTCAGTTTGTCCAATGTATGGCTGCAGAAGCGATGTTAAATGATTGGCCAAGTGGTACGTCGGCCATCTGATAGCACTGACTTGGTGGAAAAGTTTGAATAGCAAGCTCTTAGTACTACCCGCTATAAACTCAAGGTATGGTTCCGGTATGTCGATGATACATTTGTTATTTGGAACCATGGATGGGAAAAACTTCAAAAATTCCTGAACCACATAAACAGTATACATGTAAATATCCAATTCACAATGGAAGTTAAAAAAAATAACAAAATAGCCTTTTTAGATGTTTTACTAACAAAAAGTGGCAAATGGCTCGGGCACACAGTCTACAGAAAACCGACTTATACTAACAGATATTTACTTATACTAACCACCATCCTTGCCAAAAGTTTGGTCTTATCAAAACGCTTACAGAACGGGCAAAAAGAATTTGCGAACCTGGTCCAATGGACTCGGAATTAACCCCTTAAAAACGCGCAAACGCGCTAATGTCCAATGGATACTCAGAAAAGGAAATACACAAAGCAATGCATCCCAAAGAAAATCGCAGAACCAAGGAGCAAAGTCCACCAACAGCAAGAGCTTTCTTACCATACATTCCGAGGGTAACGGACAAAATAGGTCGCCTACTAGAAAAGGTTAATATTAAAACCATATCCTATCCTATCCTACAAGAATGGTAAAAGAGTGTTTAGGACCAGCCAAGGACAAAAGGGACCCTCTGGCGTGCCCTGGAGTTTATTGGATACCGTGTACATGTGGCAGTGTGTATATCGGAACGATCAAGAGATCGGTCAACACAAGAATTAAAGAACATAGAGCTAACTGCCGCCAGGGACAGACTGACAAATCAGCCGTAGCGGAGCACACTTTATCAGGCACAGAACACCATATCTCTGAAAAGAGGGACTTTAGGAAAATATTTTATATGAACTTGTCACATTATTTTCATGTATTCAATATGAATCCGAAAGTATGCCCACATATTCTTGGACATCCTGTAAATGGCGAGTTATAACAAGAAATATGAAAAATGCACGGGAGTAAACTAATATAATTTTTTAAATATAACAAAACTGTATAAGTAAATTTTGTAGGGAATTGAATTTTTATGTCAAAATTTGAATTTAGAGCATAAAAGTAAAAAAATGTTATTGTCAATTTTCTACATTACGCATTACAATGGGCAAGAGAAAGCTATATTAAAAAGAAAATAATATTTTTAAATATTTTTTTAACTTTTGCTGTAGTATTTTAAAAAATGTTACTATTTATATATATATATATATATATCTTTTCTGATTGGATTAGTCATCTAGCATTGACGATTTAGATACTTCATCTGATTCTTTACCCAAACACTATACTTTGGGCACTTTATAATAAGAAAAGTAACTATGGTTATTGACGTTATAAACCAATAAAATACATTTTTATTGTAGAAGTTATTGACTTTTTAATTTAATGTAATACATTTTTTTCTTCGGGTGTTTTTTTTCAATTTAAAGAGCCCAAAGTATAGTATGTTCGCATCGTAATATTTTTCGTAAAGAAATTATTTTATAAATTGTATTTTTAATTATGTTTAGTTTAAAACTTAGGTTGTTACAGTCACTAACTGAACTCTATGTTAAAATAATTAATAGAAAAGCTGGCGTATCGTCAGGGTAATACAGAGTAGAACATAATTTTATAAATCCGAGAACGATTTACACTAATTACAATACTATCCTACAGAAAGACAATTAAAACTTTTTTTATACAGTATAAAATCACAAAATTTATTATTTTACCTACTTTTTTAAATTATGACCATCTTTAAAAGACACTTTAAAAGCTCATGTCAGCCAGTTACGATAATTGCATACTCTTTCATTTAAACTTAGTGTCTTAAATATTCTATTTCGCGGAGTTGATTTCAACTAATCAGGGTAAATACTACCCCTTAAGGGCAGCAAATAATTTATAAAGGATGTGATAGGTTAAATTGTAAGATTAAGATTAGCAATAGTGAAACGGATGTATACCCTAGGTTAAGTTTTGACAGATGTGTTTGCATACTATTACAGTTTTTGTATTAAAATTAACAAATATTTAATAAGTTAGTTTAGTGTTTTTTAAATACTAATTATAAAAGTATTATTACAAATGTAGTGTCATATAATAGACTAGGAGGTTTGGGCGTCAATTTTTTTTTATCTTTGGACAAGGCTAAAAGCCTAAATAATAAAGTATCGAGGAAGTTTTTAAAAATTATTTCCCTGGAATTTTTGGCGAAATCGTGTTCATAATAAAGTGGTGAATACGACGATACATGATGCAAGCTTGTACCTTGGTCAGTTGCATGAAAAAAATTTTACTTAATTTTTTAACAATTACACCTATTTATGTAAGTAAAATATATTTAAATAATTTTATTATTAAATATATGTCAAGTCATTCATTTTAATTTTCCTCCATTAGTAACTTTGTAATTAATCAAAATACAAAATTGTTTAAATTGACGAACTAGTAACATTTGTAAAGCTTTTAAAAGTATAAAGATTAAAGAAAAACAATTGACAATCGTGTTTTCGAGTTTTTAAGAGAGCATCCTAAATTTTTTTCACCATTTAAAAGGTTTTTAAAAAACTTTGAATAATATGATTTATTATACACTCCTGGACAAAAAAACCGGACAAACAGAATTTTGTTAAAATTCAATATTAAATAATTCTTTGGTTTTCTAACCCATTTCAATTATCTTTTGGTCCAGTGGTAGCTTTTTTATTAGGATTATTATCTAATATGAGGATTGCAAAAAGTTTAAGATGATAAGGTGTTATACGGGGAGAGCCTTATGTTGCATTTTGACCCAAATTTTCGTAAAAAATTGTGTCGTTAAATTATTTCAGAGGGTGTTCGAAAATTTGTGTCAAAATAACCAATAATACCTAATCCTAAAGAACTTCTTGCAATACCCATATAAAATAATAATTTTAATGAAAGGACCCATTACTGGACCAAAATTTAATTAAAATCGGTAAAAAACACAAAAAGTTATTTAAAATTAAATTTTAACAAAAGTTTGTTTGTCCGTTTTTTTCTGTCCCGGAGTGTATTTTCAGTTTTTATTAGTTTTGGAAATATGACCATACCTAGCAATTTGATGATAAAATTTAAAACCTTTTTAAATAAATAATCCTGTATATTAAGTTTTTTTACAATTTATTTAACTTTTTTTTCTAATCTTCGCAGTTTATAAATAAAAACATCCTTTTAAAAATAAAAATTTTTTTACGTTTAGTAACAGTTTTTTATAAAAAAAATAAAATAAATAATAACAATAATAATAATAATTTTAAAAACCAACATTATACCGAAATCGAAAATTTTTCCATTTTCTAGACAGTTCAAATCTAAAAAATAATAAAAAAAAACCCGTTCGATAGCCACAACGTCGTTTAATTAAATAAATTAAATAAGCGAAACTTAAAAAATAAATCTTGTTTATACATTTAGTATACACGTCGTGCCACTTCAAATCGTTCATGGACCATGTTTTTCAATGTGGGGAAAGAAGATGGTCTATGCAGCGACAAAGCGAGGCTGACACATCAACCTATGGTGCAAGCTTCTAAGCCATGCGTATTTTGTCTAATCTTTACCGGTTGGTGTTCAACACACTACAATTAAATTGAACGTTTCAAGCTGGCAAGACGCATACAAAATAAAATGATGTCTGGCAAACAAAAAAAAATGCTTATACAAAGTTATTCATTTTTACTGAGCTCCTTTAGGTGTATATTTTGGAAATGAATAGGGAACATTTAAAAAATGCACTTTTGGTTTATTTTTATTCCATGGTTCTGCATCAGCATTTTTATTGTAACTTTGCATAATACCTGCAATGGGTTTTCCATTTTCAAAATCTTCAAAATCCGCATTTGAAAAACAACAGCAGCATATTTTGCACATAAAATCGTTGATTTTTCTACACACAATTATAGTATTACTTAAATAGGTGTACAGAAATGGATTAAGAGCACAATTAAGCAAATTTAAAGCTGTAAACAATATTCCCATTTTCCAAATACTAGACTCGGAAGCACAGGGTATTACAAGTTTGATTACCATAAACAACCAGTATGGCGTCCGACAACCAACAAACGCAACAATTAATGCAACCACTATTTTAAAACTTCTTTTTTTTCTTTCCATTTGAATATTTTTCCTTTTAACTATGGGTTTTATTTGCGATGATGATAGTTCCGGTGTACTTTTTGGTGGTTGAGGAATTTTCTGTTATGTCTGTTTGTTGATTTTGTTGGTCTGGTAATGGTTTTCTGTGCCGCCAAATTAGTAAAGCAATTTTATAGTAAAACCAAAAAATAATGAAATAATGGGAATAAAAATAATATGTTCATGGAAATGTAGTAAATCATTATTTTATCTCTATCCGTTTGAACTGCATAACACATGGCAGCATCTTGTTCTTGTTCTTCAACTCTTATTAAAAAATATATGTAGAATGTAACAACAGGATATGATAATGCTAAAATATAAAAAAAAGTTCATCAGGAAATTAAAATATATATATATATATATATATATATATATATATATATATATATATATATATATATATATATATATATATATATATATATATATATATATATATATATATATGTATATATATATATACATTTTGTGTAACATAATTTATCTAATATTTTGTTCTCTTGCAGGATATTATTTGTACTCAGCATCTACAGGGTAACTCTAAACTTTGGAAATAATTATGTATAGGACAAGCAAAAATTAATATAATCAAAAAAAGTAATTTTTTTATTTGAAAAGGTAGTTTTTCAAATAAAAAGGACGTAGAAGACGAGTTATAAATAATATTGAAAAACAAGTTATTTACCTATTTTTGTGCCAGAAATATTAATTTAAATTTTATAATAATATACCTGCGGCAAATTAGGCCCGGGGTGTTAATCATGCCCACATTTAAAAACTTGCGACGAAAATATATGGGTTCAGGTTTAAACGTTACCCGTACATGCGTAGGACCAATAAATATCACGGGAAGGAAGCGGAGGCTGCTACGCGCTGCCTTCTTTTTAGTTGCAAAAAATTTGTGGCAGAGTGCGGTATCATCATAAGGATTTATAATTATTTCCAAAAAAACAATAAGTATACAAATTTTATTATTATTTAGAAATAATTGTTTTTTTGTTAGTTTTTAGATATCGCTGTTTAAAACTTTGCGTCTTTTTCTTTTTCTTTGAAAGGAAAAAAATTATTTTGTTGATAACTGGTGTTTTATAAAATTGTGTCCAGCGGCTAATAAAGCCCACTAGAGTAGTACCTTGCTTATAAAGTCAATAAAAGAAAACTTGTGTGCTGCTTGGGTAGCTACAGAACATACTAGGACCAGTGGCTTAAAAAGTGCAGAGCAAAGGAATATAAGTCTCACTTTTAGGAGCTATGTATTTCAGACTTGAAACTATGCTTTAATAAAAAATAAGCTCAGAAGAAAAGCAAATTATTTTAACCAACAAACCGAAGATTTATTTGGAAAAAAATTAAAAGTTTTTAAATTATTTTCTTTAAAACAAAAAAATATTTTAGGGCCTTATTTTACTATGGTAGTTTAATAAGGCCCGTAAAAAGGGTTTTTCATATTTTTTATATTTGGCTTTATATTATTTTTTGTAATTTTATTTATATTTTTTTACAATAAATAAGCAATCTTTAATTTAAACAAAATTTTGCTTAACTTTCTTAAATCATTCGAGATTTTTTTCACATTTAACGTTACGGCAATTATTTGCCGCAGGTACCTATAAGCCATAATTTTCCGGAACGGCATTTAGAAAAAACCTATTTTGGATGGTTTAAAAAAATACACTAGTTATTATCAGGGCCGGCCCAAGAGAAAATGACGTCTGGGGCGGCCCTACAAGGAAATTTGAGGTTTCAAATTTTTGAAGAGCAAATAAAAGCACCTCAATTTTGATCGATTTTTTTCTTCTTCATACATATTTTTGCAGACAAAAAAAACAAAAAGCGGATCATTTTGTCGCCCCTATCGAATCATTTTGCCGCCTGAGGCGGTTGCCTCACCGGCTTACCCCTTGGGCTGGCCCTGGTTATTATTAAAAAACTGAAAAAAATGCCCTTTAGCTTTTTGAAAAAATCTCAAAAATAATGAGTGATAGCTTAATTTTTTTTTTCAGACCATCGCCATTTTGTAAAAAAATCATCTTTTACGTAGTTTAGGCTATAGCGACACTAACCTACATTAATAATATTTTGTATTTTAATTCGGATTTTTAAGACCCCCACTTCATTAGCTGCTATTTTTTTGTTATTTTTTTTCTGTATTCTTGAAATGTTGATAAATTGCTTGTAAAAAATGAATAGTACAATTAATAATTGTCTTTTTTACGACACCTTAAAAAATTACCTGAAATTTATGCCTCTAGACCAGAATAAGAATTATAAATATTGGAGCTACAATTCCAGAAAGTAAAAACCTTTTTACTAAAATTTCCTGCTCTTTCAGAAACTTTTATAATATTTATAATATCACCTATACTTTTTGTGATTTTGGCAAAAAGCTGGAGGGCTACATTTTTCTTAGTTTTTTTGTTAATACCTACTGTATTTTTTTTGCCATCCCGGATCGTTTGAGCCATCAACCCCATTTTTAGGAGACTTGTAACTATTTTTTCAGGACATCAAATTCTCGACTAGACTGATGGTAGAAAAAATGGAACAATCATATCTTCTAAACAGTGAATATATGACTAAATGCTGCTCATTTATTGATATACGTATATTTTACAGAATGTAACCGGTTTCTGTTTACTATTAACTTTCAGATCAATGCATTTAATAGATTTACTCCCACGCCTATGTACAAAGCATTTATAATATGTGACTTACATTTTATAGTGGAACCTAAACTAAATATTTAAATATTTGGGAGTAATCCGAAATTGTTATTTTAAATTACAAACAAAACTGCGTTTGAAGAAACTTCGTAGGATTTATTAGCGTTGGTGTAGTAACATACAGCTGTGGAAAGGAACTCGCCGACCATAGGGAATTAAAAGCATAGGAAATATTCCAGGTAGGATGTGCTTTGATGGTGTCATCGTCCGACGAAAGGTGGAAGCAGTGGGCCGGCGGCAGCCCCTAATCTTGTTCTGCTCAAGCTTGTTGCAGCGGTAACTTTTAGGAGAGTACATAGCAAATTGGTGGAAGGGATTCCATGCATGTATCGCCTATGGACGACGGTTTGTTTCCATACCGGTATGTATAACTTTGTACATTATGTAAACTGCTTTACCTGCGCACAAAATCCAAAGACTTAGTGCTCCACCTAAACATTTACAGAGACCAGGGTCCCATTTTTTGTTTAAAGAGTAGATAACATTATGGTATCGATCCAAAGCAATAACAAATAGTGCCAAAGAACTTGCCAAATTGCCTAGCACTTGTCCAACTGGAAGATAATGGCACAAGAATTCTCCATAAATCTAAAAAAATATACACCTCTATAAAATACCAAAAAACATATTTTTGTATTAAATAATTAAAAATATAAAAAAATAAATTTGGTTAGGCTTTTATAGTTTCTATTTCCTATGAGTATCTATGGAGAGTATCATTCTTACCCAGGTAACATTGTGTTTACTTAAAAGATCCAAATTATTCATGGCAAAGAGGATCACAGTCAAGAGATCTGATAATGCCAATGATATAACGCATGATTTTTGAAGATATTTATATTTCCTAAAAAATATTAGTTTTTAAAACTTTACCGAGTGTCAACGAATTTATTAAACAAGCCATTATTCCTAGAGTGTTGGACATACCAAAATAATATTAGATATATGTAGGTAAATGGTATAGAAAGAGCAGAATTTTCGCATATTTCTCACTTTTGGGTTAATTCCGCTCTAACCGAAAATAGTTTTAATTTTATAAAAGGAGCACCCTGTATATTTTAACATTGTTGGATTACTAAGACAATTTCTAATCAGAATGTGAAATTTTAAAAAGTATTTTAGGCTAATTAATTTTTTGAAAGCTAATTTTAATATTGCATTAAGGTGGCCATAATTCTTTATTTACATCGTTATTTTTAATCTGATCGCACATTAATTAATATCGTTAAATGCGTCCGCTAAATCCTTTTAAAAGGCTTGTCTAAAAGAATTACCATTTAAAAAATTATAGGTAGAAACAAAAATTTCAATTTGCCAACTTATTTTATTCCTATCTTTAATACGGGTTACCAAAATTTTGCGATTGTATTTTTCTGACGTCATCTGGCCTACTCAGATTAATTTTTGTTCAATCATAGTCATCTAGATGCAATATTAAAAATGGCTTTAAAAAATCAAGTAGACTTAAAAACTTTTTTAAAAAGTTTCATTTTGATTTAGAATTATCTCAGAAATACAAAAAAGTTAAATTATACAAAAACATTTCCGGTAACTGAAAGTGACTAGAGAGTAAAAATATGCAAAAACTCTTAACTTCTCATAACTTTTACCCATACGAAGTCTCAGTTTGATATGTCTAATTGTACCTAACCCTTGTTTTACACTAAGCCGGATTTGCCGGACAGAGTGATAAAAAATTATATGGAGCCTTTGAGTTTGCCGACTTTCCGGATTCTCAACGTGTGAAAGGTCTCATAATAAGACCAGTGCCGTATTAACCATTAGGCTGACTAGGCTACAGCCTAGGGCGCCATGAAAAAATGGGCGCCAAACAAGGGAGTAATAGGCGCTAGACAGGGGAGTTTTAAAAAAGTTTAGGTCGGGTGGGGATTTTTGGTGACTAATTTCTCTGTGAATAAGGTGCTTTGAAATGAAATAGGCGCAAGAAGGAGGAAATGACCTTTTTGTTTTTTTGCTCATCAAATTTTATTTCGGGCAGTAAGGCATCTGGCACTCAAAATAGACCCTGCGAAGGAAATGACTTTTTTGCTGAATGAAATGAAAATAGGCGCACTGGGAATTCTAGCCTAGGGCGCCTTAAACAGTTAATACGGCCCTGCATAAGACTCCATACACTTCGATTGCGTACGTTAACCAAAACCTATAGTAGAGTCAGATTTAGGATTCATACAGCCTATTCAGATTAGCTGGGGAAAAGAAACAAAACTTAAAAGAGGTGTTAAGGGTTATTAATCGCTGATGTAATGGGTTATGGGTGTAATATTTTCATTAAAACCAGGGTAGTTTGTTACAAGCTGATGAATAATTACCTGAAAATTACTGATCTGATAGCTAAGACATTTCCAACTACTGCGACCACAGATATTACAAGAATTAACCAAAAGTATAGGGTTCTATTACCATCAAATCCTAAAACTAAACTTTCAGGTACTTCGATTCTTTCATCCTAAAATACACGCGTTTTAAATGAAAAATAGGTAATAATAAAAAATTTAGCAAATTATTTTTATAATTAAACAAAGATAAATATTGACTGTTGGCTTTTCAAATATTTATTTTTACGCTTTTTATTTTCTAATTTACATCGCAAGTTTCCCATAGGAACTAAATTAATTTGTTGTCATTAAAAAGAACAATACCGGGTGTCCCTAGCCGGTGGCTGGTGGAATGTCATTTTCTATTCAAATAAGTAATAATATACAGGGTATCCCATTTAAAATAGGAAAGTTAGGGTCTATTCCGGCTAAACCGGAAATAATAGGAAACATGTAAATATGCAAAATTTTTCTGTGACATACTTACGTACCAAATTTTATTTTCTTATCTTAAAAAACAAAAAAGTTATAGGGGTGAGCCTACGGCTAGGGACATCCGGTATAATCAATTTTATTAAAATGGTTTAATAAATCAAGTCGTACTCAAAACGAACTAATCGATAGAATATTACATTAAAACACTGTTAATTTTTTCGTGTCTTTTTTATCTCTTATGGTCCAATTAAAGCTTTTTTAATAATATATTAATTTTGCAGGAACAAATACACAAGCTGGCTTATTTCTATACTTTTTAAAAACGAAGAATGTCACAAAGAACCCCGCTCAATCCTTATAGAAAGTGGGTAAAAATTAAAAAAAAATAATTTAATATGTTGTACATTTCAACTTCCTAATTAAATGTTTTCATGGGTACAATGTCCGTTCGCCTCTAGTTTTAGAGTTATAGAGCCTCAATGTTGGATATTTGCTAAGTTGAGATTTCGAGTACTTATGATTTTAATTTATTTTAAATCTTACTAAAGCTTTTACAGGATATCTTTTGATGCAAACCAAATAATGTTATTATATACAATATGAAAAGTACATGTATAGGGTGTCCGCTAATTAATAGTACACAGAAGAACCACAGATTCCTTATGCCAAAATATTAAGATTAAACCACACATATCTTTTTATATATATTATAAGAAAGATACAGGGTTTCAAAGTTCAAAAAATATTTTTAATTTATTTCAATGACTAAATAGGTTTTGAATATTTTAATAAAAATCTGTAACTAGAAGTTTTTTGACATGAGCTATTCAGTTTAGTCAATTAATTTTTATGTGTAAACTAGAGGAAGCTGACTACACTATTTAAATTTTTCTAAAACATCACAACTTTTCTCTGCTACACTGTATGTACCATCTAAGTAAACCAGTAAACTCTCCTAGGGTTCCTACACAAAAAAGGTATATTTTGTAAGAATGACTCTGAGCAACCGTTTTTAAGATGTTTGAATTTTAGTGTTTTAGTGCAACTAAAAATTGGCTTTAAAAACAGCGTATTACTAGAAACTAAAACTGCCTCATGATAAACGAATCATACGAATTTAATGTATTCTTCCATATCCTTTTTGGTTACAGTAAATCACTTAAGCAAATATCTTGATAACGGTGACCCGAAGCCATTCTTACAAAGTATACCTTTTTTGTGTAGAAAGCATAGGGGAGTTTACTGGTTTACTTAGATGGTACATACAGAGTAGCACAAAAAGTTGAGTCGTTTTAGAGAAATTTAAATAGTGTAGCTAGTCCTCCTAGTTTATACATAAGAATTTATATCAGATCTAAATAGCTTAAGTCAAAGAACCGCAAGATACCAAGATCAGTAGAATATTTAAAACATATCAGAAATTATCGAAAAAAATAAAAATATGTTTTCACTTTGACACCCTGTATCTTCCTTATTATCAATTTGCAATTGAATAAAGGTGTGTTTGGTTAAAACTATGGGGACCTAACCCTATATTTTAACTCAAGGAATCTGTGGTTTTTCTGTGTACCATTAATTAGCGGTCACCGTGTATACAATATTTCTTATGGCAATGGAGTCAAAACATATAAAATTGTTATTAAGTTGTCTAAAATGCACAAACTCAAAAAAAACTTTTAAGTGTAAGAGAAAAACTAAAGACATACACATATTTTGGTACCGTCAAAATATACAGGGTGGAAAAGACAAGGTGGTCTTAGCTTAGAATGTCCAAGTTTAAACCTGTTCATTTCTTCTTGAAGAAAAAATAAAGAGGATCGGAATTAGCAAATAAAGAAATCTTACAAAATTAATTTTTAAATAAAGTTGTATTTATCAAACTATGTAATTTTTTTAATACAAATAATAATACTTACTTTTGAGCTTTTAGAACCCATTGCGACACATCGATCACAAAGTACTAACAACCGTAATTGCCAAACGACATCAAATTAATTAATATCAGATATAATAAAGCTTTAATATTATAATAACGTTGTGTATAAAGTATGCTATTAAAACTAGATTTACCACTTATAAAGGTTTTAGATAAAATATTTTTTTGTTTTATATCGGTTTAACCAACAATTAGTATTAAATACTAAGGGCGGTCAACCGTGAAAGCGCTCGCTAGACCAACGCGTTAAGAATTGACAACACGTTCGTTCATCCTCAAAAAATGCTTAAGCTAGTTTCACTATTTTTTTGCCATATATTTTTTACTAAATCATGTAAATTTTTTTCCTCTCGAGCGCAAAGTAGCTACATTGCGCATCTGTTTTAGAATGAGTAGAGTGTTTAGAATAAAAATAAATATATAGTGTGGACGTAAATAGTCCTTTCCCCCTCCCTCATGCTAACTTTTGTACTCTTAATTTTTTCTTTTTTAAAATTTGGGTATGACTAATGGAAGAACATAAACTACTTCTTGATGTAAAAATGATAGTTACAACAATCAAGATGGCGGATGGGCGCTATCTTAGAAAAAACAATAAATGGAAATAAGGGTTCTGTAGCGGATTATTTTAAAGCTCCTGACGAGTACTTTACAACCCTAGAATATCCCTAAATACTACAATATGGCGTTACTTTCAAAATTACCTAAATACCCGATTTGGACATATTTCCAAAACTAATGAAGTTATATGTACTTATTGAAATATTTTCATAAAGCTCTTTTAAGATCTTTTATTGGTGATATAGTATACAGGGTGCTTCATTACAAAAGATATGTACTTTTTGTCCTTTCCTGCGTATACTAACCAGTAGGTATTACTTTTAAAAAGATCTTTTAAAAACCTTTAGGAAAATACCACATTAGGTAACTTCATTGGTTATATATGGCATCCAAATCAGGTATTTAGATCATTTTTAAAATATCGCCATTTTGTAGTGTAAAGAATATTGATTCCCTCTTTGATTGGGAATTGAAATTATAAATCCAGGTTTTATTTACAAAAACAACACTATTGATTGTAGACCTCTATTAATATTCAAAAAATGTCAAATATTGAACTGTTTTCAATTCTTACACACACTAAAATTTATTAATCTAAGGTAACAAAACCCATAATTTTACTTTTTACTTATTTATCAACATTATTAATTACATTACACCCTAGACTTTTATTATTTTTCATCCAGTTTTCAACCTTCTTTCTATTCTATCACTATTCATTAATATTTCAAAGATAACATTTTTTGAATAATAAATAGTCATCATTTTTTCTTACTTTGTAAAATAATAAACCAATATAGTAATAACTGTTTTTTTTTAACTTAGTTCAAACGTTATTAAGTCAACTGTTATTTATAACATAAAAATACAATTTAAGTTTAATTATTAGAAAAATATTTTATTTACAACCATGTATGTAGTGTTAATATTTCCGACTTTTTAAAAGTTTGAAAGTGTCACTTTAGTTGAGTTTAACTTTTGGCCCACGGAAAGAAAATTAACTTTTCTTCCGTGAGTCATAAATTTGCCAACTTGCCATCTTGTCTGATATTTTAGTCATCTCTATGACACCTTTACGAGCGATAAATGTCTGGTGGGGTAATTATTTGAAAAATTAAAAATAATTTTGTGGGGTTGACACATTTTTGATTAAAAAATAAATTAATTAAAAATTTAAAAAAAATGGTTTTAGATAGTATACCAACCTCGGTGAAAAGTTTCAGTAATGTCTCAAAAAATGGTTCACTTCGACGCACCGTGATTCTGTATACCACCTTTTTTTCTTGACAGAAGACTTGAAGAAACACTTTACACCTTGGTATGTAATGTACTATTCCCTAAGAATAAAGTTTTCCAAAATTATGGAATGTTTTACGCTGTAAATGTAAATTTTTCTAAACAGGATTTTTTCATATAAGTATAAACAGATATGTAGTAATGTTAATCTGATATTTACATATCTGATAAAATACAAGCGCAGAATACTATGTGTCATATTCTGGTGTTTTTATAATTAAAAATATCATATTTTTTGATTAAAAAAGCAAATAAGATTTTTTTAAATAAATGTTTAATTTCTTTGTATTATAGGTTTTGTTAATACTTAAATTTTTTAGATAATAATAATAAGAAATAGTTAAAACAACTACACATTTTATAAAAAAATATATAAATGCAAAAATAATTTTTAAACAACGAAAAAGAGTTTGTCTTTCTGTTGAATCATTTAACTAAATCTGTAAGAAGATATGCATTATACAGAGCCCCAAAAACCTGAAAATACAGGCTGCTGCGTCACGAATGCCACGGCCCTTTTACAATAATTATGTTATATTTTTTATAGGGATTTTTTCCGATTTGTTGGCCTTACAAACTAGTGTATTGGCCAAGTTTGTACTTTCCTTTTAATACTGTATACAATCCAATAAAATAAGACAAATCAATCAAATAAATTTATGCCAGAAAATGCTTTCTTTCCGAGGTACAGGGTGTTAAACTTTTAAGAAAAAAATGCGCTTTTTTATCATAACTTTTCTACCACTCCAGATATATCCACAAAATTTGGTACACTTCTTTTAACCATTACATTACATTTTCTGCTGTAAAATAAAAAAAAACTAGTGTTGTTTAAACAAAATTTGTATTGAATAGTTAAAAAAAATAGTACACCAGTGCTATTTTTTTGAATTAATAATATTTCTAAAATATTTATTTATTTAATTTAATGTCTTGATATTTTTTCGTACAACGAACGGTTTTCGTTTAAAACAATAAAAGTCATTTTGATACAAAGCAAAATCGCTAAAATCTGATATGGTGTTTTTTTTTAAAGTTAGGTTTTTGACTATGTAATAGCTTCCTAAAAGCAATAAATTTTTAGTGCCATGAAAATTGTAGTCATGTTACTGTTTCGCTTTACTTAAATATAAATCAGACAAAAATTAATTTTACATACAAAGCACCATATCAGATTTTCTTCATTTTGCCATACATCAAAATGGCTCGTTTTTTTTCGAACCGCTCGTCGCCTTGTACAGAAAAATATCCAGAGACCAAACCCCCAAAGTAAATAGAAATGTTAAAAACAATAATGATTCAAAGAAGAAGCAGTGGCGTACTCTCTTTAAAAAAAAACAATACAAATCTTAGTCGATCGCCACTGGTATTTGTTTAAATTTTTACAGCAAAAATTTAATGAATGGTCAAAAGAAATGTACCAAATTTTGTAGAAATATCTGAAGTGGTAGGAAAGCTAATGATAGAAGTGGCATTTTTTTATTAAAATTTTAATACCCTCTATCTCGGAATAAAAGCATTATCGCATATAATTTTATTTGAAAAATGTTTTTATTTTCTTGCGTTCAATACAGTTTTAAAAGGAAAGTATCAACTTAAAAATATCCCTGTATAAGTCCATTTTGTTAAAAATGAAAATTAAGTAAATTTATTTACCGATTTCTCTATCAAAAAAATATAAGATTTTTAAGAAATTAATAAATAAATTATTTATTATTTTTAAAGATTTTACGAAAAATTATTAAAAACAATTATTTTTTATGAAAAGTCATGCATGATCTGAAACCTAAAATGCAATTATATAAATATTAATTTTTTGCAGAGGTATACGAGGAATGTCAAAAAGATGAATTTTGCTCATGAGGAAAGTACCCTTATTTTTCATAATATCGAAAATTTATATAATGAAAAGATGTTTAGGATTAAAAATACCGTTTAAAATGCAAATTGGTTTATTAAAAAATAATAATAACATTTTTCTGCGATAACGAGCGTTTCTGTGACTATTCGCTTTTTGACAGTTCTTAAGCTTTCTTTACATATTATTACATTTCGAAATAAGTATGCACTATTGTACAAACTTAAATGTTCACTCTGAACACTTAAAAAATACGGAAAAAGTTTTTCTTGAAAATGAACAAGTTTTCATATTTAAATGATATTTTTAATCATTAATATCTTTTCTTTATAAAAATTTTCTATATAATGAAAAATAAGGGTTTTTTTCCCTTGAGCAAAATTCATATTTTTTGACAATTCTCGTATACCACTGCAAAAAAATAAAATCTGATGATTGCGTTTTGGGTCTTAGACCATGCAGAACTTTTTATAAAGAATAGCTAGTAAAAATAATAATAAAATTTTTTTTATATTGTGCGAACTTAAGTAGACACGCTGTATAATACATTACAATACAATTATTTCATTTTTTTTCAAAAATTATACCAAATATTTAGAAACTAATATTTAATATAACCTTTAAGGTCAATTTACTTACTAAAAATGGAGCATCCGGTATATTGGTCCATTTCTAAATTTTAGGTTTAACAATAAGGTAAGTATTTTCAGGGATCTCAATACTTAAAATGTAAGATTTAAAGATGTTGTTTCGAAATACCTCGTATAAAAACACGTATTATCGTTTTTATACCTTTATTACCAATGAAACATTACAATGGTTACAACTGCGCAAAAATATTTAGTTGTCAATGTCTCGAAGTGTACGGTACAAAAATTAAAACTATACTAACTCCAGAGGTTTTTCGTCGCCCTTTTATAGTAAGCAAAAAACGTCTAGAAACTTACAAAAATATGCCGTAAATTTTTTTAGTAGGATGGAATAAAGGTTCCAAATGGATGTTTCTAGCGTTTTCGAAAACTTTAGAAAGTCATGAAAGAACTTTGAAAAACTAAGGTTAGTTATTTAAATAAATTTCCAAACTAAATTAAATAACTCTAACTCTCTACAATTCTCTAAATTAAGCACATATTTGAAAGTCTGTAACAATATTAAGAGTTTTTAAATAATTTCTGACAAAAACAAGTTTAATTGTTTGATATTTGACAACTTTACTGTTTTAAATTAACACATTAACACCCTGTATATTTTTCAATACTCTTGGATTTTTTTCTTAAAAAAATATAACATTAGTAACGTTTTTATTAAAAACATAACAACCTCCGACATTTATCACTTTGACGATTAACAATATTATTTAACAATGAAAATTTGCTTCATCCAAAATTACAAAAGAATTGGGCAAAAATCTATAGATAGGTTAATTTTTCGAAAATCAATAAGTGCGATATTTCTTAAAATAACCATATTTCATGTTATATGTTTACAAAAAAAATAAGATTTTTAAAATTGCCGAAAAATATATAGGATGTTTCATTTCAAAGTTACTCCATATCCAAAAATGTTATATTTGTAACATGATTTAATGGCATTTGGTGAAAAATAACTGCTTTATTTTACTACCCAAAAACAATTTGCATTTTAAAGTTTGTTTTTTGCGGTCAATTAAAAACTAAATTAAGTCCATTTCAGAGATCATAACAAAAAAATAATTTGTAACATAAAAAGAATATCTTCATAAAAAAATAAGTTTGCAGATGATATATTGACACATGCGGTAGTTATTTTTAATGATGAATTAAAAATCAATATAATATTAATTATAAAAAGCAATAAGTAATTAATAACGCCATTTATCTATTTTTCGCATGGGATTTTTTCTAGTAGGTGTCAATCTTATACAAACAAATTATGTAAATAATAAAATAAATTAATGTAAGTTTTTCTCATTAAAAAAAAATATGTTTAAGTGGGTATTTTCGATATTAAAAATCTTTTGCATAATAAATTAGAATTTGAAGTGTTTTTATAAAAATTATACCTAAGACTTTCATATTATTCTTTGCCACCTTTCTGTAATATTTTAGAAAAAAAGTATGAAGTGTAGTATGTCTATTTATTTTTTCACCACGTATTTCTAGTTTACTTACAACTTTACTACAATTTTTTGTGAAAGAATATATAGCTAAAAAATAAGTTTTCTAAAACATGATATTATTTATATTTGTTTTTATTTAAAAAAGTAAAGGAAAGTCCCCTAATATCGGTAGGTTCCTAATTTTGGACAGTGCCCAATTAGTCAAATTTCTTTTGCTATTTACTGCATAGTCGTCGCAATAACCCGGAACTAATACCAAATGAAACATGTAATACTCTCAGGGCCTACTGAAGTAAATTTTGGTGAACCTCATGAACCTCATACAGTGCGTTTCTTTAAAGTCCCCCTTCTTTTATTTTTTAAACAGTTTAATTTAAAAATTTAAAAGTTATAAAATATGAAGTTCATGCATAAATACTACATTTTTGAGTGAAATTGACAAATAAAAATTTCAAAATGGCAGCTGGTCGCCATTTTGAAAAAAATCGTTAAATGAAAAGGGGAGTCTTGTGGCACACCATTTTAAAGCTCCCAATGAGTATCTTCATAAAGTAACATACCTACGGATAATTTCCTTACTCTATGGTATCTTATAACCCTAGAATAAAAGTCAAAACCCTCACCTAATACAAAATGGCAGTACTTTGAAAGCTATCTAAATAGGTATGTACCTTATTTGGATGGCCGTATTTTCGAAACTCGTAAAGTTAAATATACTTAATGTAGTGTTTTCTTAAAGCTCATTAAAAGATCTTTTTAATGGTGATAGTTGTAATAATATACATGGTAAAAAAAGTGTATAGTTTTTTTTTTAAAAGTCCCTTGTATCTTTTATTACGGTTAAAAAGATCTTTTAGAAAATATCACATTTAGTACATCTAACTTTATTAGTTTTGGAAATATGGCCATCCATATCATGTATTTCGGTAATTTTCAAAGTAATGCCATTTTGTATTAGGAGAAGTTATTGAGTTTATATTCTAGGGTTATAAAGTACTTGTCAGGGGCTTTAAAATGATATGCCACAAGATCCCCCTTTCCATTTAATTTTTATCCCAAGATGGCGCCCAGCTGCCATCTTGAGATTTAAATTTGCCAATTATACTCTAAAATATAGTATTTATGTATCAATTTCATATTCTTTTAAACCTTTTTAAATTGATCCGTTCAAAAAATAAAAAGAGGGGATTGAAATGCACTGTACATTAGACTATACGGTCGAGTTTGTAAGAGTTTGTCATAAATGTGTGTTTTTAATAAAAGGTAGGTGACTTTTATTTAGTTTTTAGGTACACAGAGTACTATTAGGTTTATGGCGATAATGTAAGTATTTTAAAATTACGGCCATTGTTTCAATTTTAAAATTTTTATCACTTGAAAATTTACGGTTAGGTTTCCCAATATCGGTCTTGTGCTCCAATTTTTTTTTGAAAATATCGCTGGTTCCATATGGCTTTGTTTCGTGCGGTGTCAGGAAGATTAAAAAACTTTTATTTGGTAGTTATGTTTAGATGGTTAAAATTAAGCCTATTGTATATTGCTTTCCTAGTTTAGTTTAACTACAAATAAAAAATGTTTGCTTTATAATTACTTCATTATTTAAGGCTTGCTGTGTGTATTTTGTTTTTATATAAAAAATACGGGCAAAATAAAATTGCAGTTTTGCAATTATATATACATGTTCCGGACGCCCCGGTATTTGGGAATCGTACTACCCAATATTTGGCAACCTTTTTCAATTATAGAAAAAATATTTTTCTAACTGTTATTCAAATTATATAAAAAATCTTTTAAGTAACTATAATAGCTATTTGTATACCTAAACTCAAAATAATATTTAATTACCTTATTAACTAAATAAATTTTAATAGTAAGTAAGTAGTAATCTAAAATTTAGGACCAATTTTAAAAAAGTACATTATATTAGACTACTTTTCTTTAGGTTTTAGTTTGTTTATTTATTATTTTTAAAACTATTTTTGAAAAATATAAAGCAAAAAAAAATAAAATTTAAGAAATATGATTTAGGTAGGTATAGCAGAAATTAGTAAGCACTGCAACTACGCTTACCTAATAATTAAAAGAATATTTTTATAAAAAAATATATTTAACTCATTAATGTTACTATGTTCCTTTTTTCTGTAAAAAATAGAAAATATTGTATAAAGTGTAGTGTACCAGTCAGGTCAATGAACCAACTAATTTGTAATAAAATCAAAAAATAATAGCAAGCAATTAATCCTAACATCCTACATCCCACAAATAAAAAGCTTAAATCTATTACTATGCGAAAACTCACTAATATTTAATTCAAACAACGAAAACTACACACGATCAGTGTTTTCAATGACCGGATTTTCCGAATAAAAATGCAAGATGGCTCAAGCCAAAAAGAACAACGAATACGCAAAATACAATAGTAAAGGGTCAACGCCTAGCCGTAGCCGCCTAGCGGCAACTAAACGAACCATTTCACCTCCGGCGCGTTTCATCAGTTATGGGCAGGCAACCCAAAATGCTTAGAGAATGCTGTCTCTCTTCGTACTTTTTAATTTTCCTTAGGTTATGTGCTGTTTGTTTATTAATTTATTATTTTATGGTAATATGTTTGTTGGCCGTTGGTGGTAAATTGTATCTTTGCGTCGTTTTATTGCATATTACCCGTGTTTTTTTATTAACAATGGGTTCAACAATACAAGTGGTTCTTTAACATTTAAAAAGCGATTAGAAACGGGACTAACTAACTGCCCTAAAACTAAAACAGACCACCAACCAACACGAATTCAGATTGGATTTGCGGGTGCAATATAAAAAATGCTTTTTTGTTTTCCATGTTTTTTATATAATTCACATATTAATAATGCTTTATGGACTAGAACTGGTGTTAATACCTAAAACATTTAAAAGAAAAAGTGACAAAACATGGCAGCTGTGTTACCCATATAAACATTTTTCCAAACAGAAGTATAGAAGAATCAATTTAATATATAAGCAAATGTGTAAGATGTAAGTAAGCTCTACCTGTATATAAAAAAAAATAAAGTCATGCCATTAAAACTGTTTGCATTTATACAATTAACAAAATATTTATTTAGTATTTTATATTTTTGCAATGGTTATTTGCAGGGGCGATGGCATGTAAATATTTTATTTGTTTTAAACTAGTTATTAAAAAAAAATTATCTGCACGTCTATGCTTCATAAAGAAGTTGCCGGTACAGCACTTTTTTGCTGTTTCGATTTCGACTACTTTCATATGAGCTATACCTAAATTGACTTCGCTGCTATCTCTATTAAGAATCGAAAATCCTAACTAGTATCCGAATTTTTGCGATTTAAAAACCGATGAAAAGTCCGGGTTTATAACATTAGCAAAACAAATCAATTGTAATTTCTGTGAGGAAGATACTAAAGCTAAACGCAGCAATTGTTTAGATTTGATGAAATTGAATTGGTGATTTTATTTGAGTTTCATACGTACGAGAATAACCTATCAATTAAGCCAAGAAAAAGAATTGAGACTTTGGTTGTTATACATTGTGCAACTTTTTTAGACTATAAACTTATCTAATATTTTTATATTTAATACATCATATTCAATTTTTAGCATTTTTATTATAACAACTATTATGTTTTTATCTATGTGGCGACGCCCTTGGTTATTTGTATAGGTACACTTTTGTTCGGCAGAAATAAAAACATCACATTATTAAAGTTCATCCATAAAAGTAATATATTGTTTTACAAGATAAAAAAGTAACACGTTGTACAGCGAGGAATTATTAGATACTTAAAGAATTTGAACCACCTAAAACAAAACTTACCAGCCGCGCCTGATGTGTATTCATTTATCAGCCACATAATTTTAGTTTCCTTAAAAGAAAACTTGTAATAGAAACCCATTTAAATTACAGAGATATTTGTGGTTTTTCTAAACATCTGAATTACTATATAAGTTTAATCTGTATTACCCTGGGGAGACAGCGTTTTCAAAATATTTTTTTATTAGCGTGGAAAACTTGCGAAAAACACCAATAAATCTTCTTTTTTCCTACACATAACTTTTTAAAACCTTAAACACATAAATTATACAAAACCCGACTAAATGATAACCTGGCATCGGGAAATGTGCTTTCAGATTCTGCAAACGCATTATTTGCAGCGATTTGCTCTGGTTTAATCGAGCGTAAGATATATTTAAAAAAGGATAATGCTTCTCTAAAGAACGGAATTGTTATCTGTTTGGCAGAAGTCGACAATATTTCAGAGGTTTTGTATTGGAAAGAGTACTTTTTTATTCGTCAGTTATACCTTGTGATGTTGCTACTGGGAATTAAAATTAGGATATAAAATGTTGCAACACGGTTAATCAGCTTATAAAAATGGGTATCTTAATCAAAAATTACGAAAAATATTCACTATACATACAGAAATTACAAGATTTTCGGTTCGTATCCATGATCCAACCAGATGCAAGCACTTTTAAAAACAGGGCATTAAATTTTAGAAAAATATTAGTCATCATTGCCTAAAAACCTAAATAATACAAAGTGTAGTTACCAGCTAGCGTCCCGCGTAATGTTATATTAAGCCACAAAACGTAAATTCTTGGACTGGTTTAGCTTTACTGCAGAATTTTTAACGGAACCCATGATGACAGCAACGAAAACAACAAACAAAAACAATAGGACTCATGCTTGTTCCATAATATACCATTAAATTATAGCTAAATACGTCAGCAACTAAAAACAATTGTCCAAGAAAGTCCAATATTTCAGATTTGTTTAAAGAGATATGACAAATAGCTTTTTCCATAAAAGTTGTAGGATTTTTCAATGTTTCAAAAATATTTTTATGTATACTATTTTTGCTTACAGAATCAGATTAAGCATAAAAATTTGCTTATAGAACGTTATTTATTTTGACAGTCGTAGCGATATTTTTACTCTATTTATAATTTACTGAAGCTTTTGTAAAAAGGGGATATCCGAAATTTAGGTAAAATCAAAAACACATTAGTTATTATTAATTCTTAGCTGTATGTTTAAAAACACTAAGGACAACAAAAAAATCTTAAAAAAATTAGCTGGATTTCATACAGGGTCTTTTTTATAATATAGCTAAAATGTCAACATTTAAAATGCCAAATCTTAATTTATCTAAATGGAACACTCGTTTATATTGGACTAATTCTAGATTTTAGGAATAAAAATAAGTTTCTTTAACAATTTCCATACCAAGAATGTAAGGTTTTTAAGATATTTAAGATTTTTTATTTTAAAAATGGTCTAATAAACAGGGTGTTTTATTTAAAAAATTGTAATTTCGCATTTTAAATATTGAGGTATTGTCCATGCTATAAGAAATAGCCTGTATAAGATCTAGTAATGTTTTCAGGAATTTATTCTGTGGTCCTTTATTATTGCTAATATTATTATTAAAGTTAATTTATGTTATTTAGGTTGTTAATATGTGTATACGTCTGTAATACTACGCCTTAAATGATCTCTGATCGCATAATAAACAGTGACAAAAAAATAGTTAAGACAGTTTTACCTGCACTTAAAGTTTGGGTAAAAATAAGAAACACAGGTAAGAGAAAAAATATATTTTAGTTAAACAAGGATCCCTAGTTATAATAATAATACATATTGCAATAAACTCAGCTTAAAAAAATATATTTAATTTTTTAGGGCATAAAAACTTTTGAAATTTTCCGAATCAATCTGCTTCTCTTTCCCTACCATTGTTAACCTGGACCTGGTACGGGCTCAATGCGGTTATGTATGGCCATACCTTTATCTGTATTTACGTCTTTAGACAGTGTCACTAAAAAAATATTATGACTCCGGTTGCCTGTACAGGTTAGAAAACCTACACATGTCTGTCCAATACACCCACCGATCAACCAGCACAGGTATACCTGTTCAGGTCTGCCGTAGTGTGTGTGGCAGATATTACAGTCATAAATTGTTTTTTTGCACTTCTCTAACTTTTACTAAATAAATATTTTAATATAATCATAATATTATAACGGTACCTACTGTAATTTAGGAAAATAATTAATTAAGACAATACATTTTGATTAAAATCCTAACTTTGTAAAAACTTAAAGCAGCAAATTCGCCTCTTTTTTCTCTTATAGTTTAAGATCCGAATAGGAAGCGACTTGCACACACATTTTTTTACAAATTTTATTACTAAAGCCATAATAATTTGTTTAAATTTTAAATCCTAAAAGATTATTTCAATTTTTGGTACGTACAAGCATTAAAATTTGTTGAGTTAAGGCTATGTTTAAATTCAAAAAAAAAAAAAAACTTTAAATTTTTGTCACACCCAGTATGGTGGCAAACCCTATTTTTTCAATATATTGTAAGGCCAGTTAATAAAATAATTTATTTATTTTTCAATAATACAGAATGTACCAAATAATTGTAATAGTTTTTAAGAAATTAAAATTAAAAAAAATTTCATAGCTTAATTTATAAAGCAGAAAAAAAATAGTTATATATTAGTACTGTGATGAAGAGCTGCAAACAAAAATGCCAATATATAGGGCATATAAAAATTTTAAGGTAATTTTTTAAAATTTAAATATAGCCTTAAACATAATTTTTTGGGCAAGCCTGTGGCAATACCTTTGTTAAAAAACTATATTTAATATAAAATAGTTTTTATCCAGTAAACAAATGGGTGCAGCTCGTTTTCTATTCTAATCTTAGCAGGGGCGGTCAAGGGGGGGCATGGGGGCCATGGCCCCCTTGTATGCGACATCCTTTCTATTTTATTGTGTTTCATACGTATTTAATGGCCAATATGGGCATTTATTGAGGGCCGCCCCCAAGCTTGGTCCGAGGGGTGAGGCTGATGATGGAATTGAAGAGGTTTTGTGTAATTTTATAAAAAGAATGAAAGTTGAAAACAATAAAAAGAGGTAAAGGACCTTTTTTTGCTCTTGAAAAAATTTGAATCTCCGTTAAAAATTTTCGTTTTTGCTACCTCCCACACTCCTCCTCGGCCCATGGCCCCCCTCAGAAAGTCGATATGACCGCCCTTAATCTTAGACTATTATGGCATAAACTTAAAAAATAAAAACTATTTTTTAAAGAAACTTTTTGTTTTTTTATTATTAATTTGATAGTTTCTCCGCATTGCTTTAACCACTGCTTTAGCTAACTAGTTTTTGGAATCTTTTTGAGTCTAATAAACGCTCCTAAAACAGTTGTTTTTAATAATAATGTACTCTAAGTTTATTATTTCGTTAACATAGGCTAAAACCAATGTGTTCGATGTCATCATATATTTACTCTTAACTTTTACTATCATCAAGTTCAACTCTCCCTTTCACTAATGCTCACAATAAAACAAACTTTGTGACGAGTCGTGGTGGTCTCTGCGGTCGGTCAGTGCTACCCCGAGCACGGGGGAAAATGGGCGTTTCGAGCCCCCATCCATCACCGGGTCCTTCCTGCCCTTTCGCTGCTGCTAATATCAGGTCCAGACGAAGCCCTTTGTCTTGTATTATTCACTTTAGGATGACTGCAGTCGTTATTCGACCGGCTTGGGACTAACTGCACTTGATTTGTCATTTTCAATGTCACGTGCGTGCAATTTGTACACTTTTTGTCAAGTAGGCTAATAAACTAATTCCAGAAACACTTAATGTAATATTAATGAAAGGACTTCCAAAGTCATTGAAGGAAAAGAAAACGCATTATGAAAACCTTAAAATCAAACCTCATTTTCTATGGTGGTTTTATAAATTTAAGATTAATTTTAATGGCGGATTAGGGCTGCATAACCTTGCGCTCCTCCTGTTATATACCGGATGTTTCTAACAGGTGATTCCCCCTTATTATACATAATAGTGGATTTATTGATCTATATACTTGTTTTATGTTAATTCCGGTTTAATTGAAAATGACTGCTACTTTAAAATTTTAAATGGCACCAGTGGTATATTTTATTTCATTTCGATAGAATATGACATTCTTAATACAATGACACCTTACATGTAATTTTTTGACATTTCGGCTGTCAAAAATTTATTTTTTAAAATTTCACTCTTAAAATGCCATGATAAGGCTGAAACGGTTTATTTAGAGTCAAGCAGCCATGAAAAAATTCTTTTTACTACTGCTATTTATGGACCTATCTTTTTTTTAATAAAACTAGGGTGGTTCGTTAGCATATTTTAAAATAACATTTTATTCCAAATAATTGGGTACCACATTGGCGGTATTTCGAGTAAGATTTTTTTGCAGCACACATAAAAATTTATAATGTTGTTATACAGGGTGTCCCACCGGAAACTGCCGCGATCAATTTCTCAAACAGTACGCTTTGGAAAATTTTGAAAATTTGGTAATATTATAAAGTCACTGGGGGACATACACTAAAATATTTTGCCAGCTCTACCACTTCCGGTTACACTGAATGTATGTCAACTTCATTATTTTAAACGGAACACCCTATATATTATTTATTTTTTAGATTCGGCGTAAAATTTTAAACATAACTTATATATAATATTCTATACCTGTATTAATATTTTCAGAATTAATAAATACAGAGGGGCCAAAAATATTTGTTAAAAACTATTACGACAAAAATCTTAAAAGTCAGTTTTTCAAATGCATGGATCTTTTATTACCCTATCCTATTAGGCATGAAAAATAAAGGTAAGTTTGTATATAGATGTATATTCCAAAAATGTATAGTTTTCGAAATATTAACGATTTATTATTTATCTATTTTAATAATGCATTTAAGTACGGGTAGGTACGGGGTAGTTGGCTGTGACGCCGCATTTTGTTGTCAAGGCCGACTAGAAATGAAACTAAGCCGCACTTAAAAGCAGTCATAATATTAAATCGTTATTATTTAATAAATTTTTGGAATAAACATCCTTTTACAAACTTATCTTTATTTTGATGTTTAATAGGATAAGGTAAAAAAGATAGGAGTTTCCATTTAAAAAAATTGACTTTTAACGTTTTTGTCGTTATAGTTTCTTACGATTATTTTTGACCACTCTGTAGTTACTAATTGTCAAAATATTAATGCAGTTTACTAAAATAGTTCTTTCTCTACGAGAAACCCAATCCCAACTCATATTAAAGGCTTTTGTTTAAAAGAAATTGATGGTTATGTAATGGCTTGCAAACGTCATTTTTGACTTGAAATTTAAAATAAGTCAAATACGGTTGGACTTAGGTATAGAACATTATACATAAATTATGTTTAGAATTTTACGCAGAATCTCTTATCTAAAAAATAAATAATATATAGGGTGCTCCATTTAAAATAAGGAAATTGACATGAACTTCCGGTATAATAATAAAAGTGGTAGAGCTGTTAAAATACTTTAGTTGTATGTTCCCCACTGACTTTATAATGTAACCAAATTTTGAAAATTTTCTAAAGCGTACTTTTCGTGAAATCGATCGCAGCAGTTCCTGGTGGGACACCCTGTACAAATCGATATTATTATTTAGTATAATGAATAGTTTAAAATTATTTTATCGCATGCATCTTAGATACAAAACCTTTCTTGGAGTACCGCCGATGTGATATGGAATTATTCGGAATTAAATGCTCTTTTAGGATATGCTAACGAGCCACCCTCGTTTCATCTGAAAAAAGGGATTATGACCATAAATTAATAGGATTTTGCAAACTTTAACTCCACCCTAAGAAGTGGTAAGAAACAAAAGACGATTAAATTTATTTTCTTTTGGCTACTTGACTTAAAATAAACCGTTTTAGCTTAATCATAACACTCTAGATTGGAATAAAAAAAATTGACAGCACAAATGGTAAAAAATGACATATGAGATGTCATTGTATTTAGAATGTCATATTCTATCAAAATAAAATAAAATATACCGGTGGCGTCATTTAACATTTTAAAGAAGCTGTCATTTCCGGTTAAACCGGTAAGAATAGAAAACAAGAAAATAGATTAATCAATCGAAAATTTTGTTAAATAACTATATACCAAATTTCATGTTTTTATCTCAAAAGGTAAAAAAGTTATAAGGGGGAACCACCTGTGAAAAACACCCGGTATAACACATTACATAATTATAAAATTTAATAACAGATACCATGAACCCCACTCAAAGGAATAAGAAAAAAATAATTACGTGACCCAAAACAAGTTTTTTTTCAAAAAATGCAAATAAAAAAAACGAAACATCTTTTAATTAACATTAACAAATTAATGACAAAAACTAAAAACCCAAAAATAATTTTAATAATTAGTACAGGCAATGGAGAACGAGCTACTCTTGTCCTTAATGCATAATTCTTCAGGAGATATTTTTTTACATATAGATGGAGTATGACGTAATGAACCTACAAACACAAAATACGTACAAATATGGCGAACGGAAGTGCCGCCATTTTTCTAGAAACCGTTTCGGCCCATATCTACGTAACCGTGCACTTGAGGCCCATAATTATAAGAACCTTTAACATAGACAACTAAGTTTTCTATCTTTTTTGTAATTTTTTTTCGTATCAGTTACCGTTCACGATTTATTAGATTGTTACTGTTTATTTAATTGCTTCTTTACCTATAGCTCTTCTAATAATTGTTTAAACAATAAATTGCTTATAACTGAACTTTTGAATCAATACATTTTTCACAACTTTTAATTTTAAACTTTTTTCTCTAAAATTAACATATTTGAAGTTATTACGCGTTAATTTCAAAATCCTGTGACACCAGCTTGGCGTGAACATGTCATTCTACATCTGGCCAGGTATTACTATGGTTTCTATTCTCGGTATACGCTATGCATACTTCGTTTTTATTAACCTTGTACTTGGTAGTACAACATTGAAAGCATTGTTACTTTAAAAATATGAATTTTAGGAAAAAATGTTTAAATTAAAAGTTGAAGAAAAATATTCCGATTAAAAAATTTGATAATAAGCAATTTATTATTTAAATAATTATTAGAGATATCGGTAAAAAGGCAATTAACAAACAGTAATAACCTTATAAATCGTAAACAGCAAGCAATAAGGAAAAAAATAAACAAAAAAAATAGGGAATCTAATTTCTCATTATAAAGGTTTTATGATTAAGGCCTTCAAGTGCCCGCGGTTACAGAGATACAGACTCAAACGATTTTTCGCAAAATGGTGGCAGCTCCGTTAGACATATTTGTAACTATTTTGTGTTTCTAGATTCATTGCGTCCTAATGCACCTATTTGTGAAAAAAATCCTGGCAAATTTTGCAAGAAAAAATTCTCTGTACTAAACTTCTTAAAGATGATGTTAAATAAACTTATTATTTAAATAAACTAATATTTTAAATAATTATAAAATATTTTTATAAAAACATCCCTAAACATTTTGATTAAATTAAGTTAAAAACAAAATAAAAAGCACATCTATAATTTTTTAAACCATCATTTACTAATTAATTAACTACAAATTATTAGGAGCTAAGATAAAAATTGACAGCCTAAATTAAAAGATAGCAAGTGTAAAGATAGTAATACAAAACAATTTTAGTGCCCTTTAGCTCCCTTTGATAGACTATTCTCATGGGACGGCGTTTAGTTTACATGCCCCGTGATACGCTTAATATTTTGGTTCGACCCTTGCACACGAAACTAATTACTCGGGAATAAAGGGTCTTTTCTAGTTGTCATTTTAGAATTAAATGTTCTTATTTTTAAAAAAATGGTAATGATTATTCATTTAAGAAAATAGTTAAAAATAATGACTAAACCTAATAGAATGTAAGGTCGGACAATAACAAGTATTCTTTTAGAATTTTTAGGGGATTTATGGAAGTTTTTCTAAATAATTTTGTTTTAGGTGTTTGGCTAGTCAAGACAGGCCAATAGCCAAAAATAGGCTCAGTACGGTTAACCTCGGGATCAGGACCAATATACTATTCTTATGGGATGGCTTTTAGTTTACATGCCCCGTGATACGCTTAATATTTTGGTTCGACCCTTGCACACGAAACTAATTACTCGGGAATATAGGGTCTTTTCATGTTGTCATTTTAAAATTAAATGTTTTTATGTTTAAAAAAAATGGTAATGATTATTAATTTAAGAAAATAGTTAAAAATAATGACTAAACCTAATAGAATGTAAGGATAACAAGTATCCTTTTTTAAAATTTTTGGGGGATTAATGGAAGATTTTTTAAATAATTTTGTTTTAGGTGTTTGGCTAGTTAGGACAGGCCAATAGCAATAGGTAGGCTCAGTACGTATAACCTCAGGATCAGGACCGCAGCGGTCTCATTTTTTGAATAATTTTCGGCGTTTACCCAACTAAGACTATTTATTGAACACATCCACCATATCAATAAGAACATATCTACACTTTTGTTTGTGATGTGTTTTATCGATTATTTTATATGTAATTTATTAAAAACGCTCTGTATATAGATTAAAATCGCCCCATAAAATATGGCCCCATACCATGCAAGATCGTTCCAAACCAAACTACACCAATTTTTGCAGAACAAAAACCTGACTTTTATCTGGTCATTATAGTCACGTATTAATTTTTACGCTCTCCTTTGTTTTAAGCCCCCGGTAGTAATGGGCCATAAATTTCGAAGGGTTTTAATTTCAAAATGGCTTCGAGAGGGTTTATTTGCATAAATTCATTTTCCCCTTTTCATATTGTGTTAGTAGCCTTGTTAAGGTTTGGTAAATGGTTATGATTTTTGGTAGAATTTATGTACATAGCACCAGCTAATACTTGAACATTCAATTTTTTTTTGATTTTTAAAATTTTAAAAATAATAAATCTTATTATAGACATGTTTTATTTCTCTATTGATTTAATAAGTATATATTATTTTTGGGACCACAAACAACGCAAAACCAACTTGAAATATGCAATTTTCTTTTATTTCTGAGGAATAACTTCATCCGTAACCTTTATCATTTGTTATTTCAACCAAAAAAGATTTTTTATTATAACTCTTATCACAAAGTTCCTTATCTTCCCAAAGACTAGGGGGCTAGGCGAGGCAGTGCCTCGGGCCCCTAAACTCAGGGGGCCCTCGGACTTTTAAGGAGAAGAAGACATTTTCTTTGTTTGTTGAAGTACGTCAAATTGGGTGCAAACGATTTAAAATAGTGTAATTGGTGCACTTCTTTATATTTTGCCTCAGGACCTTTACTACCTTTTATTTTATTTGGGGCTTGTCAAATCTTTAAAAGACTTTTGTTGGGGCCTTACTAAATATTTCTGCGTAAAAATAAAATGTTTATTTTATAAAACAGGTGTGTTTTAATTTAAAATTTTGGGAAAATTTGGAACTTTATATAGTCAATTACATTATAAACTGTTACAAAAATTACAATACAAAATGTAAGTGATTTATTAAAAAAAAATAATTAAATATGTAAGTCATTTTTTTCCTGATTATTTTTAAAACTAATCTCTTACCACCATTTAAAAAAGGAAACATCCTGTGTGATATATATTATTATTATGAAAATTTTATTAAAAACATAGAAAAAAGTAACTTGTATTTAAAATACGGTTTGTTTGGGGTAGTATATAAGGAAGTGATTTTGAAGTTATGAAAATTAAACAATTTAAGTCAATTTATGCTTTTATTATACTGTAAAATTATTCATAGTTTCTGTTAAAAACTTAGAAAAAATAAGGGATTACATTTGGGGTCGACCGGTAAATCAATAATGAACGATATTAATATTTTTTTGGTAATGAACCATAATAGTAAAGGAAAGTAAATACAACTTAAAATATTTATAAAATTGGTAGCCTTATCTTCAAAATAACAAAAAAACCCAGGTGAAAATAATTTTTATAATTTACTAATAAGCCCTTAATAAAATCAACCCTTGAGTATTAATTTCCTTTATAAATGTGTTTTTGTCATTTTGCTTTATATTATGCATTACGGATTTTAAAAAATAAGCATTCTTAATTGTTCCGATAAAATTTGCGAAAAAATTTGTTAAATTTTTATTATTTTTAATAGTTAGATACTTTAAAAACTTAAAATTGCTTACAAAACAGTTACTACCTGTAAAGTTCTAAACTGCGACTTTGTTACCGGATACTTATAGCTTTCATGTGCATCTCAGAAAGCAAAGGATATAATTTCCAGATAATTTTGGCAGGTTCCCGGCAACTTGGCAACTTCCGGAAACGTCTAACGAAGTTAGGAAATTGTAGCAACTTTGGGAGTACGAATATCTCCTCGGTAATGCGATTTCTATATGACCACGTAATGATAAGAGAAACGACTAGATGGATATGCAAAGATGTTACATGGAATGTGAAATTTAATAAGAGGAGCAGGCGGTTTAGTGCATTAAGAAGACGTTTGTAAGATGTTTGATAAAGTTTCTGGTGCGGTGCAGAATGTAACATTATCGGCTGATTTATTTTACTAAACTATTAATAAACTACTTTGGCGGACTTTTGTTTCCAGGATAGCGGGCTAAATATGATTTTTCCTGTAAAAATAAACAACAAGAATTTTATGTTGTTTGTCTAAATAAAATAGTGACGTTATTTAGACAATGCCTTCATGCTTTTAGGAACAAATATGAAAAAGAGGACCAATTTAAATAAGACATAAATGAGGGGCTTAGAACCAATTAAAATAAATTTATTAAATATTGTTAAATTAAATATATGTAACTTTACTTAGTATGTGAGATTCATTTACCTACTATTAAACTATGACTTATACGGATGTGGCAAAAATTAAAATGGCTTTAAACAATATAAAAATACACTAAGTTCAATGTTAAAAAGGTGATTTACACCCCTTTAGTTCTGAAGCACTCAATTTTTTTATATATTTTTACATTTCTTTCTGTATTTTATGAAATTGTGCACATAAATAAAAACAAGTCTAAAAAATAATAATGCAAACGGCGAAATTCAAGTTATAGAACTAAATTAATGAATTAAAAAATAAAAAGATATAAAGAAAAAGCTGATTTTAGCCTAGTCACGCAAATTAAGTGTCTCCCATTGATAACTTCATTATTTTTCAAAATACAAAAAATTCTTTAAATTAGAAGACTAGTAACATTTTTTACGAGACATTCAAAATAGTTTAGAAAATATGGCCATTTTCAACATTTTGACAGAAAAATTATTAAATATTATTTAATAAACCATCAGGCATCACCAAGGCAACTATGGTTTAATGCTTACAGCTTAGAGATGTGGATATAAACAAAATAATTTTTAAATTTTGATGCTCATATTTCCAAAACTATGTTAAAATAAAAACATCGATCAAAGATGGTATTTTCTTAAAGCCCATTAAATAGCTTTTAATGGTTACAGGGTGTTTAATTATAAAAAAACATGGTATTTTACACTGAATCACATAATGATGGCACCACCATAAAAAAAATATTTTTGAGCACATAAACATATTTCTGGTAGAAAGGAAACAGCTTAATATAACTAACACATATTTTCATGTGCCGATGCACACAAGGTAAATATCAATTTATGTTTGTGTACATAAGTTTATAAAAGTTAGAAATAAACTTGTATTACCTTTCCCAACATAGGCCCTTATTGGAAATTGAATGGCAATTGTTTCTAGAGCTAATGGCTTCCGCAGTCATGGCCAACTTGGACAAAAAAATTAATTTTGACGATTTTGGACATAAATATTAAAAACACCTATAAAGTGTTATACATTATTTTAAAAGGAAAAAACGTTATTTAAAAATCTGCAAAAAAAACAAAATGGCTGCCATAAGAAAAACGAAAGTTGATGATGGTATCCGACCGAAACGTCGAAATGAATGGATATTAAAATGCATTGCTTTTAAAAAGTTGCCCCAATAATGTTTTTACAGATTCCCAAAATTATTTCAAATAAAAAAACTATAGTACTTTTTCTAAAATGCGTTATTTTGGTTATTCTAAATTATCCCAAAAACCATAAAAGATAAATAAAATCTAAAAGCAGACCTAATTTTGCAATTAAAGTGTCTAAAACTTTCCTAATTTAACCAACACTGCAGCTCCCGAGTTACCAATACATGTAGGCCCAATTTGGAACACACTGTATACGTCAATTATTGCTGGTATTTAAGATACTAACAGTAGGATGATATACTCATAAAAAATTTTACTTGAAGAAAGAAGATAACATTTGGGTTTTAATTATTTTTAAATATTGCTGCCGTCATTAATTCCTTTCATTATAGGAGCTACTAATGGATAAGTCAGCTATTTAGTTTATTTTAGATACATATTTACTTTATTTCAAAGAAACAGCAATACGTTAATTATGACTGGTTTTTAGGTTAGGTAAGTAAATATGTAACCTAAACACCAGTCATAATTGACATATTCGTGTTCTTTAGTGCAATTAAGTAAATATGTGTTTATAATAAACTAAAAGCTAAAAGTTATTATGACAGTATTATTTAAAAATAATTAGATTTTTTTCACTGCTAAATTGCTAATATTTACTCCATTCTTCCAACCAGAATTGATATTTCTCACCCCAGGTCAATAATGATAATAAAAAAATACCTAGGTTAATAATGAAAACAATTCTTATATCAAAATTTGACACATATAAAATTTTTAAATAAATAAAGCCAATCAGATTGGAAACACGCTCCAGTCTACTTCATATTTCGATACATTCAACAAATTATTAGAAAATTACTAATGCCAAAATTAAAATATTTAATATATTAATGTTAGCAGTGAAAAATATTTTATACTTACCTTGGGTGAAAAGCTATTATTTACCTTGCACATTATATTCCTTAGGATATAAAAATGCTAGGTAAATAATAGCTTACTTCTTAACCTAGGTATATAATATACTATTTTTCCTTTACTTCTCGATAATGAGTAAATAAACATACTGCTGATATCTCAAAAACCAGAAATAAGTATCGTATAGTGTGTTACACATTTTTTATGTAGAATTTATTATGGACTTAAAATTTGTTAAAATATACAGGTTAAAAAACCTACTTGACATTGTAAATTATGTTTTTGAGGCACTTTGTATATCAACTAGTACTGTCAATAAAAAGTGTGTATCTGAATAAATTTTTTTATATTAGGCTTATTTCTGTATCTTGTTGATAGGCGACGTTATTACGTGTATGAATAGAGTTAAGACACCCTGTATTTTCCACTTAATCTCTTGCGTGTCCAAGAAACTTAACATTTATATATTATGCCCATATTTATATTACACAAAAGGTTTTGAAAAAATAAATAATTTACGTAAACAGGGTGTAATATCTTTTTATACCCATGTTGTAAAGTTTAAAATTAAAAAGAAATAAAAAGTACCAATATTTGTCAATTAAAAACAGTTTATCCGAAAACTGACCAAAATACTTTATAATCATGTTTGCGAATTATTATATCCAGCGAAAATTATTTCCAAGTGAATAAAAATGCACACAAACAAAATACAAAACTAATTTACTTGCAGCAGTAATAATTTTTGAGCGCCATTACAAATGTCGAGTGTCACAAATAAAGTCTGTATATCGCATTAAATGTATTATTTTTAATAGTTTGTCGGTTTTTGTCCGATTTCGACCATGTATCAAAATTAATATTCACGGTTTTGTATACGGTTGATAAAACAATCGACTATTGGGACCATGTCAGACCAGAAAAGGTAGTAGCTACATAAACAAGGGACCGGATTAACAATAATTATAAAATATTTTTAAAAAACCAAAAATATAGATCCTATGGCTTCACTGCATAAAGACACGCCAATTTATGCATCAGCCTTAGAGAGATTTATTAAAATTTGCCGCAACTTTATACTTTTATATAAAAAGTATGATCTTGTCCTAAAACTATACAAACACACAATTCTCTTGATTACATGCTATAATTTAGGAAAATAATTTCAATCCACTATACCAAATAGAAAAATCTGCCAGTATCGCCTTTCCTTTAAACCTATTCCAATACGTCAATGATTCAAAAACAACAAAGATCTGAAATAGGGATTTTAAAAAGCCCTCCAACACTCAAAATATCCGTGAGTCTGAAAAAATATGATTTACTTTTTCCTAGTAGCAAGTTGGGATAAGTCTTCTACCAGCATCTATTAAGATATTTAGTTAAGACATATTTTCTCAAGAATATAGTACAAGAATTGTTCCAGATCCTTAATCATTATGTGTAGAGTAAAGCTTTTCATTTTATAGTACTACTCTACTTTGCAATACTCTAGTTAACAAACAAGTTTTTGGTAGCAAAGGAATCAAGTTTTTATGCTTTTTCCAAAAATGTGACCCACAGCTTATTGGATTTGTCATGGCAAAGAATTTGGTTAAATACTAATCAAAGACTTGACCAAGTTACGAATGGTCACAAAGTACTTCTTCAAGTATCCAGTTCCAAACGCAAAATCCGGTGATACAATAAAGTACTATTGGCAAACTCAGAATGTAAGAAGAGAGAGAAATTATAAAATAAAGAGGAAGAAATGGAAGATCAGAACCACACTTCGGGGCTTTTAATCCTTTTTCTAAACATCTAAGTATACAACATGTAGTTACGAATTCAGGGATTTGAATTCCGTTAATAATTAATCTATGGTCGCCATATTAAAAAATAATCATATATTAAAAGGGATCTCAGTAAAAGAAGAATCTCAAACTTCCATTGTCTTTATTAATTTATTCACACAACGTTTCGGGCAGTACAATCTCTGTCCTTTTCTTAAATGTAATCTAAACCTTATTCCTAAAGCTACTGAGTTTTTACACATTGGGGAAGATCATTTACCCGTGATGGAGTTGGGATCGGTCAAGGGTTCCACATTCAGACAGACGTTGACAAAAATCTCCAAACATCATTTTCAGTCAGCCCCGGATAATTTTTGTAAGCCGGGGCAAAATTATCTTCGGCTGCCGTCCCTCTCGGCTTCTTTTTAGTGAAGCGAAGCACAATTTTTGGGTTTAAAGAGCAAAAAAAATGATCGTCTTTTAAATCGCATCCTTTTCTTTCCACCACGTGGCGCCACACCTAAACCGAAAATTTGGTCATTCTGCAATTACATTTAATTGAAAAATAATTCAAAATTCGCTGATTAAAATTTTTTGAAACTTGGAAAAAGGGTTTGTCAAATTAGTCTCTTCAAATAGTTATCCCACATTTTTTTCTGTTAAATGTACAAGAGAGCCAATAATTAACCCCTTTAAAAATGTACATGGGATTTTCTATGTTTCGCTCGGGGTCGCACCACCCAATATATACTTTATGCACTATTGAGAATGTTACTTGAGAAAAAGATCTGTACAAGAAATGTATTACATTGATTTAAAAATCAGTACCCATAGTTACCACAATTAAAAATGTATTTTATTGGTTTAAAAGTCAGTAACTCTAGTTACTTTTTAGGTATATTCATTATCAATATAAAGTGCTCAAAGTAGAGTTTCTGACCGCTTTTCTATAATACGACACTGTTTTACCCAAAACAGCGTTTATCATGACGATATCCTTTCAGCCAATTACAGCTGAGGATTTATTACCTGATTAAATCATTAATTGCACTCAAAATCGCAAATATATATTTCAGCTGTACAGCTCTATTTTGGTACTGTCAGGCACGCAAATAGATTGCTTCTATTATAAAATAATTTATACAATTCAGCTCTTTAGCGTAATTATTTTAAAAAGAATAATATTATTATTATTTTGTAATAAATAATATTACAAAAATACATACCGGTTAAGCAGGTAGGTATTGGGATATCGTCGAATAAAGCAACAAAAAAGGATTTATGTGACTAATCCAATCAGATGTGTTTACATGCAGGTATTCACGTTGGATTGTCTCTTTTCTTAACATTGCCTATGTGTTATGCTATTTAGGTAATTCTGTATACATATACAGTGCATTCTTTTAGCCTCCCCCATTTTAATTTTTAAACGGATTAATAAAAAAACTTTTGAAAATGAAATCGGTGTTTCTCACAGGTGGTTCCCCCTATAACTTTTTTACCTTTACGATAGAAAAATGAAATTTGGCATGTAGTTATTTGGCATATTTGTGAATTGTTAATCTTTTCACATTTTTTCTATTAGTTTTGGTTTAAGCGGAAACGACTGCTACTATTAAATTTTAAACAGCATCCCCGGTATAATTTCTTATTTTGATAAAAATATTACATTCTGAATAACAACCTCAAATGTCATTTTTTGACACTTCTGCTGTCAAGAATTTATTTTTATTTCCAATCTAGAGTGCCCTAATATAACTAAAACGGTTAATTTGAAGTCAAGTAGACGTGGAAAAATACAATAAATCGCATTTTGTTTTTACGACTTTTCAGGTCCAAGTCAAAATTTGCGAAATCCTATTTATGGTCATGACTCCTTTTTTCAAATGAAATGAGGGTAGATCGTTAGCTTATCCTAAAAGACTATTTTATTCCAAATAATTAGGTATTACATAGGAAGTATTTTGAGTAAGCTTTTTCTACAGAACACATAATAAATATCTGATGTCATAAATCGATATTTATCATTTAGTATAATCGTTGGTTTATAATAATTTTATTATGTGCTTTTTGGATAAAAACGTTTTCCTAAAATACCACTTATGTGGTACCAAACTATTCGAACTAAAATGCTCTTTTAGGATATGGTAACGAGCCACCCTCGTTCTATTTTTTAATAAAATTAGGTATGACCATAAATAGGATTTTTCAAACTTTGATTCCGCCCTGAGAGGCCTTTAAAACAAAACAAGATTAATTTTATTTTCCCATGGCTACTTGACTTACAATAAGCCGTTAAAGCCTAAATATGGCACTTAGGATTGGAATTTAAAAAAAAGCTGATAATAAGGAAGATACAGGGTGTCGAAGTGAAAAATATTTTTATCCAACCCTTGCATATAATATGTCCATTAGATTTTGATAGTATAAAGTATCCTATAAACGCAAAACTATACTTTAAATGCAAATGTCTCGAAAACGGTTGCTCAAAGCCATTCTTAATCACAAAGTATATCTTTTTTGTGTAATGCATTTGGAAGTTTACTGGTTTACTTAGATGATACATATAGAGTAGCACAAAAAGTTGTAACGTTTTAGAGAAATTTAAATAGGTATGTTTAGTTAAACAATAATATTTTAGTATATCGGATCTGTGTTTTTTCTGTGTACCAATAATTAGCAGACACCCTATAGATAGACCAGCGCAAAACCTAAAAAAAATATAATCTAGTTCTAGGTAAAATAGCCTTTTATTGACCAAAATTTCTTTGGGATAATTTGTATTTTCTTTCATTTTGTACATTTTATGGGTGAAAATACCCTAAATATTATTTTTCCTGGTGTAAATGGTGGATGCAATTCACATGGTTTTTAGTTGTGCCCCAAATAAATAAAAATTTAAGTTGTGATCATGTTCGTAATCAAAACGTTTTTATAATTTCTCTAAAAGGAAAACGCTGGTCAGTGGAGGACAAAGTTCATGTTATCGTTGGAAGGTATATTTTATTTTTAAATAATGCAGTTGTGTCAATAATCTCATTATCTAGGGAGGTTAGGGGTGGGGGAAGGTAATTACCCCTGACTCTTGCACTTATCTACGAGAGTAAAATAATAATGTTACTTAACATTTAGCCGTTAAAAATAATTAAGAAATTCAAGATAATACGGGCATTACCTAATTAAAAAGCTTTTAATATTTATTGACAGAGATAAAGGTTTTTTAAATTACTAATAGAATTAAAGTTATTTTAAATTAAATCTGAGGTGCATCGGACCCCATCACAGGAATTCTTAGAAGAAAAACGCCTTGGAGGTAAATATTGTTAGCAACAAATTTAGAATTTTTTTTGTTTTTCTGTTTTTAGCCTACGAATCAAATTATAAAATAAAGATTACAAGAAAAACTTTTTTTTAATATTTTAATACCTTGTATACTACCATGTTTTTGCATACAAACATATTGGTTTTATCATATTTTTAATACATACTCTTAAAAATTCATAAATTCAAAAGTCTTTACTTTATCAACATCATAAGTATGCATATAAAACAGCAACTTAGGGAACTTTTTTTAAGGAAAAACCTCGCTTGAGCTTTCATATGCAAAACCACCGCTAATGTCTGCCGGTAAAGTAATAAAGCTTTTATTTCGCCAAATCCAGACAGTTTCAAATGCCTTGAAAGATTTATGGGGTTATGCCGACGACGCAAAGGCAATGGATCATAATAAACTTTACGTATTGTCACTTTCCTAAATATGTACTCCAAGGCACATTTTTTACTTTTCCCTTATTCTACTTTATCTGCATAATGCGTTATACGGAAATACGGAGTAGCAGTCTCGTAATCGCACTATTTTCTTAAGCTGATTTTAAGGTAGGAATCCGCGATAAAAGTTTTTCATTAAATTTTTGGGTTATGAGTCAAAAATTTCAAAGGAAACAAAACGCACAATTTGGATTGAAAACCGACATCGGTGAAATTCTTTAAGATTGTATTATGTAAGACTCAAGGGTAATTTTTAGGATTTAGAGCTGCCCAAAGTGACGTCACTAGATGATAAAAAGCAAAAGTTTGATAATTGGAAAGGAAGAAATCCATGAAATTTTTGTGTCGTGAGTAAAAAAATTGAAACTTTCCTCTAAAAAACTAGTGCTTTTACAGGGAAACCTAAAATTTTTGACTTATGAAAAAATTCATAATGAACTTTTAAACGTGGATTCCTAACGTAAAATCAGTTTAAAACTTGGTCCAATTTATTTCCCAAGAAGTTTGATAATTGTAAAGGTTGGAATCCACGTTGACTGTTTTTCATAAAATTTTTGGGTCTGGAGTTAAAAAGGATAACTTCATATTTTTGACACTATTTGTTTTACCAGGAAAAGGATCCCGCAACATTTGCATTGGAAACCGGCATCGGGAAATTCTTTAAGGGTGTAGTACGTTAGAGTCCCATCACTACTGGAAATATTTCCAAAAAAGGACCCCGCGCAAACCTTATGGAGTTGAGCCCTCGGGTAAATTCACTGAAACTTGGCATAAAGGTAGCTCTAAGCATGCTGATCAAAAGTCTCCAAGGGCGCAACCCTCTAAAATTAACCCCAGACCCGTAACACCCCCTCCAAATATTAAAATACGCCCTAAAGTAAGTGTTTATGTTTAGTGGTATATTCATCTGAGTTTTTGCACAGAGGTAGCTCTCAGCATGCTGATCAAAAATCCCAATGGATACAACCCTCTAAAATCAACCCTCGACACCCACGACCCCCAAATCTGAAAATACGCCCTAAAGTAAGTTACGATGTTTAAGGGATATATTCATCTAAATTTTCGCACAGACGTAGCTCTTAACATGCTGATTAAAAGTCCCGATTGGCACAACCCCCAAAATTAATCCCAGACCCTCATGACCCCCAAGAATGTTGGGACAAGATAGTATGTAATACCTAAACATCTGAGGCTGATAGCTACCTCTGTAAAAAGTTCAGATGAATAAATCACCCTAACATCGTAACTTACAAACTTTAAGACGTATTTTAAAATTTCGGGAGGCATGAGGGGTGGGAGTTGATTTTGAGGGAAGGCGCCTATTAAATGTTTTGATCCTCATGCTAAGAGATATCTCTGTGTGGAAATCCAGATCAATATATCCCTTAAAAATCGTAACTCACTTTGGGGCGTATTTCAAGATTTGGGGAGCGTGGGGTATCTGGGGTTGATTTAGAGGGTTGTACCCACTGGGACTTTTAATTGGCATGCTAAGAGCGACGTCTGTGTGAAAATTCAAATGAATATATACCTTAAAAATAGTAAGGGGTATTTTGAGATTGGGGGTTGGGGGTTGATTTTAGAGGGTTACACCCATTGGGACTTTAATAAGCATGCTAAGAGCTGCCTCTGTGCGAAAATTCACATGAATATATCACTTTAAGGCGTATTTTGATATTTGGGGGTCGTGGGGGTCTGGGGTTGATTTTAAAGGGTTGCGCCCACGGGGACTTTTGATCAGCGTGCTAAGAGCTATTTCTATGCCAAGTTTCAGCGAATTTAACAGAGGGCACTATAACTAGGAGGTGGCCCAGTGGACTATTTAATAGTTTATATCTTTAATGCGAAACTTTTTTTTAATGTAAGAATTTATCAGAGGGCTTCATTTTGACATACTTAATTGTAAAAAATTAAAATCGAAGCCGTTCGCAAACTATTTTGCAAATTTTCGTAACAACGAGCTGAAATTAGCGACTAAAACTAGGAGGTGGCCCAGTGGACTATTTAATATAGTTTATAACTTTAATGCGCAAATTTTTTGTAATGTAAGAAATTATTAAAGGGCTTCATTTAGACATATTTTAATGTAAAAAAATAAAATCGAAGCCGTGCGCGAATTATTTTGCAAATTTGTGTAACGAGCTAAAATTAGCTACTTAAACTAGGAGGTGGCACAGTGGAATATTTAATAGTTTATAACTTTAATGCGCAAATTTCTAATCTAAAATTAGCGACTAAGATTAGGAGGTGGTCCGGTGGAATATAATAACTTACATAACTTAAATGCGCAATTTTTTCGACTTTTAGAATTTATCAGAGGGCTTTATTTATAAATATTTAAAAGTAAAGAATCAAAATATATGCCATTCGTTAATTATTTTGCAAATTTTTAACCAAGGAAAGCGCCACGGGATATTAATAGCTCATAACTCTTTGCGCCCCTTTTTTTAATATCTGAGTTTATCAGTGGGCTTCATTTGGAAATATTTAATAGTAAGACTTTAAAATCGAAGCTATTTGTGAATTTATGGCAAATTTTCCTTACTAGAATGCTAAAACTAGCGACTAAAATTAGGAGGTGTTCCAAAAGTATATTTAATAGTTCATAACGTCAATGCGCAAATTTTTATGACCATCAAAATTTATTAAAGAGCTTTATTTAGAAATATTTAAAAGTGGAAAATTAAAATTAAAGCACTTCGCGAACTATTTTACAAATTTTCGTAATAACGATCTCAAATTAGCGACTAAAACTAGGAGGTGGCCCAGTGGACCATTTAATAGTTAATAACTTTAATGCGCAAAATTTGTTAAATAATAAAATTTATCAGGGGGCTTCATTTAAACATATTTCATTGTAAAAAATTAAAATCGAAGTCATTCGCGAACTGTTTTGCAAATTTTTGTTACCACGAGCTGAAATAAGCGACTAAAATTAGAAGGTGGCCCGATAAAATATTTAACAGTTCATAACTTAAATGCGCAAATTTTTTTGATATTAAAATTTTATCAGAGGTCTTTACTTGCAAATATATTATTGTAAGAAATTTAAATCAAAGACGTACGCGAATTATTATGCAAATTTTCGTTTTGACGAGCTGAAATTAGCTACTAAAAATAGGAAGCAGATCAGTGGAATATTTAATAGTTCATAACTTTAATGCCCAAAATTGTTTGACTATCAAAATCTTTTAGAAGGGCTTTATTTAAAAATATTTTATTGTAAGAAATTAAAATCGAAGCCGTTCGCGAGATATTTTGCAAATTTTCTTAACCACGAGCTGAAATTAGCGACTAAAACTAGGAGGTGGCCCAGTGGACTTTGACACTAAACTTAATGCTTATAACTTGGAATATTTCCAAAACTATAAGAGATAGACATATCAAATGTTGCATTTTCTTAAGGGTCCTTAAATTATCTATTTAATGGTGATGCAATTTGCAGGGTGTTCTATTTAAAAATGCCAGTTTACTATCAAATTCCCGAAGATGGCCATATTTCCGAAACTATTAAAAATTAGATATAACACATGAAGGTGTTTTTTAATGCTCTTTGATAGATCTTTTAAATAGTGATATAATATACAGTATATTTTTTGCAATTAATCGAAAACCCGATGTTCAATTGTTATTTCTGTTGGCAGCACGTTAATTAGCGGAAAAATACTACTACTTTGCTAATTTAACCGACTTCGTATCTCCAATAATAAAGAAGTTAGCAATAGTGCCGACTTAAAAATGAGTATAAGACAACTTTTTATGCAAGTATATAAATACTTTTTTATATTGATTATTTAATTATTTTTTTTTAATTTTCAAAGTTATGCTGCAACTGTTTAAATTAATGGTAGGCAAAATTTAACTCAACAGATCTTAAATATTTGTTTTTACTCCAGTTTACAAAAAATTTTTAAAAACCTCTCTATAAACAAGAATTACAGCTGCAGTTTTAAGGGCAAAATTACCTATTTCTATTTATCATTCTTTAATCAATGTTGTCGTAATCCCAATCTTGTACGTTTTTAAAAATATCTTTTCACTCCAACTTTTTTTTGTTTTAAAACATAGCTATTGTAGATATAAATTTGCTGAGTAATATTAAAAATTATATTATATATTCTTTAAATAAAGAATATTTTTATTACTTTGAATTTTCTCCCCGCTCTACCTTTATGAGTGGACTCTAGGGATGGCGATCTAATATCGATTTATCGAAGAATCGATTTTTCTGGCCAAAAACCTCGACTTTTCAAATCGATATGTAGTGCTGAATCGATTCAGTGAATCGATATTTCACCCTTCAACATTGACATTCGATTTTTTCTGTTTTAGAAAAACCATAAAAAGTTGAATGAGCTCGTAATATTACGTTGTTGTCGGTTAAAAGATTCATTATTTTAAAACTCCTTACTCGGGTTGGATTCTACTGACCCAGGTGAAAGCCAGGGTTTAGTCGGGTTAAATAAAATTGTCAAAATCAACTGTTTTGTTTTCTTTCATAACTGATCTGATACTTTTATATGGAAATAAAAATAATTGTTATCATTATACCTGATTTGACTGATAAGGGATAGCTAATTATGGTATTTTTCTTGTTTTTAATAAACTGAAATTACATTTACACTGTAAATGCAAACTATCAAGAAAAAAATAGATTTTTTAGAAATTGATCTTTTAGACCTCGATTTTTTGTAAATCGATTTATCGAACTGCGATTCGAATCGATTTAAAAAATCAATCTTTTTGAAAAGATCACCATCCCTAGAGTGGACCCCAGATAGGGATGTCAAATTCTAAAAGAACATCGATAAATATCGTTTTGGCTAATATCGATATGATCCCATATATCGAAGAGCAATATATCGATATTTGAGAGAAAAAAAGTTAAGTATCTAAGAAGATTATCGATATTTAATTTCTGATATATCGCTATTTGAAAAAATTGATATATCGTTGCGATCCTTAACCCCAAGGCGTTGGCCCACCGGGCATTTGCCGGTTGCCCGGTGGCCCAGTCCCACACTGATCACTACTGCTCAAAATTATCGTCTGAGAGGCATACAAACTAATTTGATTAATTGAGAAAAATTGAAATAACATAAGTTAATAATGACATCAAAAAATACTTTCTTTAACGCATTTTTTGGGTGCCTATAGTTTTTGACATATTTACAATTTATTTAAAAAATCGTGAATATCTCAAAAACTGTAAGTGTCGCAAAAATCTTGATTAGAAACAAAATATAGCTTTTAAAGATTTCTATTTTTAAATGTATAATTCTTATTTTTATAGAATAAATAATAAAAAGGTATAAACGAAAATGTAATTTTTTAAAAATAATTTTTATTTAAGGAAAATCGCCTTCTGGACGATACTAAAAATATAGGAACATTTTTTTGCATATAAGCTAGGTGTTTTTAAAATGTTTTGTTATATATTTTATTTATAGCTAAGACAGGACAACGTCTGTCGGATCAGCTAGTTATAAATATACCTTTTCTTGTTAACTTATTAAGAAATTTAGTTAATAATTTGCACTAATTTACAGCTTGATAAAATAGCTAATTAGGTTTTATTTATCCTTCGCCATTTTGACAAAAATTTCTCCAATTTAGACTAACTTAATATAAGTAGGTCTATACAAGATCGTTTGACTAGAGGCGATTTCGGCCTGTTCTGGTACTCCGACTTTGGTAGGTACCAATTGGTATGTTTCACGTCACAACTGTTACGTCTGTGTATAGTAGCATCCAAATTCGTTTGGTACATTTTTGGTAGGTCAATAGAAGAAGAATCGTACCTAACAGTTTATTGTTTTTTAAACTTTGTTTATTTAGCAGCAATATTTAAATTAAAATATTTGCAATTATTACTATAGGGGCAAGGCTGCTTTCTTATCAAAAGAAATAAATTTTAGAGTAAGACCAACAACATTAGAAAAGGATAAGAGCATACCAAACCCATTTACCGACCCGCAAGCCACGGTATAGCATTTGACAAACCAAAGAGGGTACCAAAGTTGGCGTGTCGTCACTATTTTGACATCCGAAATTGGTTGGTAGGCATTTAACCAACCAAACTGGGATACCAAAGCGGGCCGAAAACGCCATAGGTAAGGTTGCCTCATTACGTCACATATGTACCGCACTGCTGGTTCCTTGGCGCCAAGAAGGATGTCTAGACGGATAATACTATGAGGGCGAAAGAGCGCGATATACAATATTTAAAAATCAGCTAAAATAATCATTGTTAAATAATTTATTAATCGGAAATAAAGAAATTACGGTAACAACTGGAATTAACAGTATTTAAAAGTATTTTTTAATATTGACAAAAAACACAAACTACACTGTTAAAAACTTAATTAAATAGCAAAATACATGTTTGATGTATGGTCCGCCATGTTGCAAGGCTTACGAGGCAACCTTAACTAGTCAAACGATCTTGGGTCTGATAAAAATAAGCATATTTATATGTGCGAATCTCTTCCCTTTTTGCCCTTATTTAAGTAATACGAGGTCTGGCGATTAAATATCGAGACTGCGCGCCTAGAGGGCGCCCTAGAGAAGTGTGGAAAAACGAGTAGTGCGTTGGGTATCTAGAAATCTTGTCTATGCACGTACCAAACCAAGTTTTCGTCACTATTATAAAATGAATTTCTGTGAAGTAACCACAACATACTTGTGGTTACCTGGTATCATGACGTCATAGTATGCTTTGACAACTTTTGCGAGCTGCATCATTTTCCTACTACTCAGTAAATTTACTTGGTTTTGTTTTACTTGGTCGTACACAAGCTCTATTAAAGCTGTATCATCTAAAAAATAAAATACAGGGATAATTTGGGGCCACTAATGTCGAAAAATATTTGAGCGCATATCTCCCAATAGCAATTTTAGACTTACCCGTTTTTAAGATATTTAGCCATTCTGTTTCAGCCGGGAGGCAGACCTCAATACCGTTTAATAAAACGGTATCATTCTATCCATGATTCAATAAAACTAAACAAAACAGGAAAAAAGTTACGTTTTTAAACTAAACATAAAAACCACTTTTAACTTGCAGTTTGGGCGACTTTTTCACACATAAATAAGATGAACAGAGATAGACGAACTAAAACTATCCATCAGGGGATAGTTACCAGTTATGGTAAGAAGAATGTTACTACTACGTCATAGTAAGTTACTAGGTCCACAAAAACCTCCCAGCAAACACTATTTGCCGGCAATGTACATTTTTCATATTGGCATTGATGGTAAAGCATTGGCAATTGGTGGCAATATTATGCCAACATCTTATACGCATTAAAAGTCAACCCTAAATAAACACTTAATTGCCAATAAATTTTACATGCAGGCGAATTGCCGGCAAGCATACAAAAATGGCGGCATACCAATCCTGATTAAATAAAGCACGCGTTTTTGTTGCAGGCAAATAAATATTGGATTTTTGAAGGCAAACCTTCAACGCATATTCATACTTTTTAAACCATATTATTAACATTGATATTTAACTAACATTAAAGCAAATGTTTATTATGTATTTTGGAGCGAATAAAAATAAAATGATGGTAAAATTAGCTACGTTAATTTCGACCTGAGGAACGGCTTTGTGCATTTTTTTTCTACGTGGTTTTCTAGCTTTTTAGTTTCTTTTTTAAAGAAAAGAGTTTTTGTTAATAGACATAATTTATTAAATGTATTCATTACCTAATAAGTGTGTGTTGTGTGATTAATAGGTGATGGCTAGTCGAGAAGGCAAGATATTCAAGTAGACTGTTAGGAGCTGTAAACATTTTGTTTAAAACCTTATTAAAAGTTTTAAAGACGTGTTAATAAAAAATATTATATATATTTAATATAGTTTTTTGACATACCGATAGATGGCATAATGGACAATAAACTATTATGTTTCTGCAATATCTTCACTTTTTATCGTCTAAACCGTACCCATTAGACAAAAATAACTCGAGATCGGTCTGCGGTAGGTGATCTCACTTAGCTTGGAAAGAAATATCTTCGGCTAGTGTAAAAATCTGCATCTCCAAGTTGGACAGTTTTCCGAGAGATGGTACTTTGCATTGCAAGGAAATTGCATGCAGTCAGGAGTTTTTTCCTATTTTAATTTTCAAATAAAATATCCCATCAATTTAGATTTAAAAAAAAAAGTATATGCGACAATTTTCGTCAATAAGACGTCAGCTTGCTGCTTGGGAGTATCTGCATTTGCCCACTTTCGTGTCTTTTTGTTATCTTTTTGCCAATAACTTATTAATGATGGATGCCATCATATTAAACGCATTTTTTGCCAATAACTTATTAATGACGGATGCCATCACATTATCTACAACACGTGGCCTAATAACGGCCAATTGCCCACTTTCGCGTCTTTTTGATACCTTTTTGCCAATGCCTTATTGCGATTAAAGAGTGTTGGCAATGCCAGTAAATTAAATGTACAACGCCGGCAAAAAATGTTATATGGGCTAGTTACACGGTAACTAAAACATACAATGTTACATGGTTATCTCGCAGAAATTCGCTTATTATTATAGTATTTGTGAAGTAGCGGTTTGAAACAAACGTGTTTTTCTCGTGCCGAAAACCATGTGTGACGAAAAACAGGAGCAACGTATCAATCTCAAATTTCTCGTTAAATTGAAAAAAACTTCGACTAGTGCTATAAATTGTTGCAAGAGGCCTATGGGGACAATTCTCTATCTCGTGCGCGTGTTTTTGAGTGGTGTTAGGGCTTTAGTGAGGGCCGAGAGAGCACTGAAGATGACCATGCAGTGCCCAGGTCGCCCTGTCACTGTTTCAACTCCGGAAACAGTGACCAAAATCAACCAAATTGTGCGTGCAGATCGTCAAATGAGCATCCGGATGATTGCCGAGGCTGTCGCCGATAAAGTAACGGTTAGAAAAATTTTACAGTAGAAACTACACATGACAAAAGTGCGAAGTTGGTGGCAAAAACCTGACAGCTGACCAAAAGCTCGTGCGACAACAGGTCTGCTCAGGTTTCCTTGAAAGTTTAGAAGAAGATCCCGGACTGAGAAAAAAATTATTACTTGCGACGAAACGTGATGGATTTTTCAATATGATGTTGAAACAAAGCGGCAATCGATGCACTGGTAGACGCCTGATTCGCCCAGAATCAAAAAGCAAGGATGTTCAAATCAAAATTAAAGGCAATGTTGATCGTTTTTTTCGACATTAATGGTATCGTGGACTGAATGTAAGAAACGGCCCGAGTTGTGGAAGAACAACTCGTGGATTTTGCACCAGGACAACGCACCTGCCCATAACGCGCTGTCTGTGAAGCAGTATTTGGCCAATAAACGCACTCCAGTGCTCGAACACGCGCCGTACTCGCCAGATTTGGCACCGTGCGACTTTTTTATTTCCGAAGATTAAATCTGCTTTGAAAGGAACCCGTTATTTTGAGTCGATGGAAGCGGTAAAGCAAAAAACGGCAGAGCTCCTAAAGGCTCTTACCAAAGAAGACTTCCAGCACTGCTTCAATTAATGGAAAAAACGTATGGAATGGTGTGTGGCGAGGGGAGGGGAGTACATTGAAGGGGAACATTCCAATGTATAATAATTTTTATAATAAAACCCTTTGTTGTAACCTGTCTCGTTATTTAATAGCCAGACCTTGTAAATACCTCTTTTGATTTAATAACAGTTTAAAGTTTAATAAAATTGCATATTTGGTTTCCTTCGTCATTTTGTCAAGAATATGTTTAAATAGATTTAAATCATTATTAGTTCGTAAATTATAACTTGACCAACAGTAGGGATGTCAAATTTTAAAAGAACATCGATATATCGATATTGATAAATATCGTTTTGGCTAATATCGATTATTCGATATATCGAAGAGCAATATATCGATATTTGGGAGAGAAAAATATCGATAAATTATCTAATATTACATTTTTTTCATTTTCTTTTTCTTAACAGGTAGTGGGTAAATAATTTTGGCATAGTAATAAAAATTACCTTTATATTTTGTTTTTTTACTGTACAACATTTTTAACAGTTTTAAAAATTTAATTGAAAAATACCTTTTTCAATTTTGACTTATTTACCACAAATATCGAAAATATTTGATATCGATGTATCGATATATCGAGAAGTTAAATATCCATGAAGATTATCGATATTTGAAAATAATCGATATATCATTGCAATCCCTAACCAATAGAGGCATCCTAATTAATATTTACAGTATCTATTCAATTAACTTTGATTTACAGAGTAATGAGATAATGAGAAATAACATTTTGAATAAAATATGTGTATAAGAAATATTTAGTATAACGGATATACCGTATGTCTCTTTGATTCTTTTTAGTATACCATTATTATTGCATAAAAATATCTATCCGTTGCTATATATGGCAGCCACTTATAAAATAATATAAGTTATTAAATTTTTGATTAAGTAACAAAAAAGTGTTTAAAGGTTTGATTACAGAAAAAAGCATAAAAACGCAGCAAAAACCTAAAAGCCTATTGCGCCGTTTTTAGGGGGCGGCAGACGTTCTTTAGGGGGCGGCAGATTTTTGTTTTATGAATAATTTTGTTGGATTTGGAATTTAATTTTGTACCTAAAATTGAAAGAAATGGAAGTGAGGACTTTTTTTTGCTCTTCAAAAATATTTCTCCAGGAAAAAGAAAAAGAAAGGGGCGGCGAAAATAAAATAGCCTACGGGCGGCAAATATGTAAACGCGCCTCTGCGCGAGCGGAAAACCGCTCTCATGGACGGCTTAAAGCTTAGTTCATAAGCTTGCGAAATGCGATTTGCGAATCGCGAAACTTGTTCTGATTGGTCAATTTGTAACGACTTTCGAATGTTTCGTTACAAATTGACCAATCAGAATACGATTCGCAATTCGCAAATCGCGTTTCGCAAGCTTATGAACTAGGCTTAAGCCTACTGACAATGAGAGCGGTTTTTCGCTCGCGGATGATAATTCAGCGTTGTGATTGGCGGGAAATGCATTTTAAATTTGAAGTAACCAATCAAAAACGTTGAATTATCATCCGCGAGCGGCAACCCGCTCTCATGGATAGCCGGCTTTAAGGTTATAAACCAACAAATACAACTAATCATTTTGAAATACTGAAAAACCCTAATGCACCTACGCGCTGAAGATAGCCACAAGAGAAGATATTACAGCTGTGAGGCATGTCGGAGACTCGTGCAGAAATGTTAATGTTTTACTGTTTACAATGAAAGACGCCCAGCTGTTTGGCGCCGCAACGTAATTGGTTACGTTTAGCAGAGCTTACGTCTCATTGGTGGAGAGGCACATGGGATTTAAAAATCCGCACGTCTTGGTTCATGTAGAAAAGGAAATATTTTTATTTCCAGCCAGTGAAAACCTGACAGGGATGTTTTGCGAATCTAACTTCACTACTGTAATTGTGTCAAAATCGAAAAAGGTCCAAATTTTTTTGCTCGTATCTTTCGAAAAGAGGAGCAAGAGGAAAGACTACCAGAACCAGAAAGAACTTTACAAATTCCTGCATCATGGGTCCGGCGATACAATGCAGGATCAGGGTACGATTAGAAAATGTTCAAGAACTTAAAACAAACCATCCAGACTTTCCATTTTTTCTTAAGCTTAAATGTACCGGTTGTGGAGAAGTATCAGATAAATGGCACGACGTAACTGAGTCTGAAAAGTTTTCTGGGAAAACTGGGAGATCGGAAAATAATTACATCGCCAAGTGTAAGATGTGTGGAAGGGAAAATAGTCTTGACATAGTGCCCGGAAGCAATGGTAAGAACCCTATAATAAAAAGTAATGTTATAATTTTAATAAATGGTATATTTGAGGAACTTCAGTTTTTGATAAAACACAAATTTGAAGAGTATCTCACAATTTTTACTGCGCTTTTTCTATGTTAGAAAAGTGTTTTAGTTGAAATATATAAATTCATTGTTTAAAAGAAATTAAAAACTTTTTACTTTTTTCTTAACAGATGTTATAATTAAGAAATCTTGTTTTGAATTTCAAATTAAATCAACCTTTATTATGTAAATACAAAAACATTATTTACATTTGTCAAATAACATGGGTTTGTCAGGTTTACAAATATCAAAGTAATAAGTGCATAATTACATTTTTTAATGGAAATATTCAATGAAATATATGCAGAATATGCATTAAGCAAATCATACAGTCTAAAGCTGAATTTATATAGACAAATAACAAAAATAAAATAAGAATAACCAATCAGAAGTCATACATTGAACACCTGACCTATGCTACAGAATCCAGCCACTGCTTCACCACGAGTCAACGGAGCTCCGATAGTATTTTCAGGACTGCTTTAAAGCCTGTTAGATTTTCGATTTTGAATCTTTTTTGAACTTTGTTTAAATTTGTATTTTTTAAAAATAAGTTTAATTCTTTGTTGCTTTTGTTTTGTTTCACATTTTAAATTTAGTAAAGTTAAGTAGCTTTAGCTAGTTAAGCCAAGGCCCAGGGCTGCGGTTTTAACGGGGGCGAAGTTTAAAAGTTTTTAGTTTGGGTTTAGTTTGAGAGGCCATGTGAAGCTGAGGGGGTAAACACTGGAGGCGTTCAAGTTTTTGAGCTAGGAGGCTCAGGGTTTTGTGGAGTGTAGTGTGTGTGTGTGTAGTACCACGTGTTAGGTGGCTCAATTAAAAAGTAACTTTGAATAAAAAAACTTTTGAGTTAGCACAGTTTAGAGCTGAATATCAATGGGGGGTTGAGCTTAATTAAATAATCAAATTTAAACCAAAGAATAGTTTCTGTGTAATAAAAAAAAGAAAAGAAAGTTCCTAATTATATTTTGCTGTAAATAAATTTGTTGTTAATTAAAATTAAATTTTAACTTATCCTATAGATTGACTAGACAAGTGAACTTTGTTGATTAGCTATGCAAAACTGTAACAAAATAAAGGAGATAGTTAAATAAATAAATTTAAATAAACCGAAAAATTTAATTCAATAGTTCTAATTAAAAAAGTAAATTCAAAAACAAAAACTAACAACCTTAACCGTTGCGGATCAGTCCAGAAAATGGCAGAAGAGTTTGGAAAGACTCCGCCGTTTCGGGTTAGGTGGCATCGCCGAACAGCCGCCCTGCTGTAATGATGCAGCCAGCGGTCAACCTTCCATCTACAGACCGCACCCTTAGGTTTAAAACTAGCTGGGTGGCATCTAAGAACAGCTGTAAGGCTAATCGCCAAATCCCCAACTTTGACCTAAGATTAAATTCAGTAACATCATGTACTATTAAACGACGCTTACAGCAAAAGCGTAAGCTGTTGGCATCACTCTCATGTCCTTTACCCACTATAACAGCTACTGGTCAAGCCATTTTTTACTGCCGGAAGTGCGGCAGTTTGGAGGAAAACTGGGTGAAAACCCAGCAATAAACTAGGAGCGACTTTAGCCAGTCACTACTTCTAAACAAAACCTTGACCATCAATTCTAACGACACCACTGGACAGTTTGATCTATCCCGAGTCCATCCAGACACTAGCCACCAACAACCAACAACGGTCACCCCGCAATGGAAAAACGGAGACAGTGCATCCCCATTAAAGTTGGACGTCTGTCCATCATACATCCAACTTTAAAAATTCATTATGTCCTTATTCGACAGTGACCAATGTTTTCTTGGATCTCAATGCAAACCATGACCATCCCTCTTCCTCGACATGCCAAAATTTCCCAAATTCAGAAATGGTCACACTGGAAAAACTGGAAAAAACCACCGCGACCACACCCAGCGCTACTCCTGAAGTAGTTAGCTAATATAAGAGTAGTCAGTTTACTAGCAATATCTATGTCACTTCTGGAAACCGGTCCAGATCTCCAACCTCCAGATTGCGACGTCACTACCACCCAATCCATCACACCAGGTATAAAAGCACCTAAAATCATTATTAGGGTGGCCCATCTCTATAGGGGTGAATTTTTTTAGACTTTTAACGGGCCACCCTGTATAAATGTTCCTTTATATTAAAAAATGAAACCGACAAAAATTCAAGCCAATCGGATTAGAGGAACACCATGGGTGCCGGACAGCTACTTTATGGAATTTCGGTTAAACGAAACTTTTAAGCATAATGCCAATGTGGGTACCTTGTGTGATCGGCGATTAGCCAGGGAAGATGCATTATAAGAATAGATTTAATAATAAGACTAGCTTTAGACGTTAGAATTACCAGTCCCACCATTCGAATAGCTGGAAATAGGGCCAACGCCGGTTCAAGATCTCACCACCCTTCAGATTAACCCTGAGATGACGAGTCCAACAATTGATGCCCAGGCCCTACATTCACACTTAAATGTATTTAAAATTCAAGACAGTGCATTTAAATATGTTAATAAAACTACCTTGAAAATTACATTAAGACAGACAGTAAGAACAAAGAAACATTAACTGGAAACAAATTAAAATCATAGTTAAAATAATACTTGACTTAAAGAGAGTGTAAACTTTTTTGGATTTTTGCATTTAAAGAAATAATTTTAAGTTTTTTTTATTAAATTGCAATTGACCCCGCGAAAATCCAATGGGAAATTCAGTTAAACTTTTTGAACCACCTAATTTAGATTGCTCTTAGAGAGTGTCAAAAGTGTCAATGGTCATTGGGTTCTAAAAACTCATGGCGAAAGGGGGTTCTAAAAACTCATGGAGAAAGGTTATAAGCTGTTGAAAGTCCTTAATTTTATATTTAAACATCTGCATCTGCCTTGGTGCGATCTTTCTTTCTCTCTTTGTTTTTAGTTTTAAAAAAATAATACAAATTTTACAGTATAATAAAAGCATAAATTGATAAACTTTTTGTCATAACCTCAAAATATGTAAAAACCTCTGGTTTAACCGGAAGTACCAGCAACTTTCATATTATAAATGCAAGTGCCTGCTTTTTTATATTTGTATTCTCTTTAAAATTCCCTTTTCAATGATATGTCATACAGGGTGTTTCTTTTTAAATTGGCGGCCCGGGAATACTTTTAAAAAATCAAGTACCGACATTATTTCTGCTTTATCACATCACAAGGAGTGATAGTGATCTATTTTATTTTCCTTACATGCTACTTACATTTGGTAATTTTAGTTTTTGATGTAATTGATCAGAGAAAACTTAAATTTTTTTAAACATTAAATTCAAATTTAAATTCATATATTACGGTTAAAACAATTTACATTTACCGACGTCACAATTTAAAATAGTATAAAACTACACAATATTAAAATAGTTAAAGCACAAGTCTAAATTATACATTACTAAATAAAATTTCACTACAAATACATTTTTTTTTCTGAACATTTCTGAACATTTACATTTAGACTTATCCAACTAAAAGTTGTCATTGACAAAAAACACAGATTTTGCAATAAACATAGAGTCACAAAACTGGGAGTACTACACATTGTCAGGTTGAGAAGGGGCTCTATTCCCCAGAAAGAATCTAAATCAAAATTCAGATACTCCTGACGCTATAAAAAGTACACTCTAGAAGCAAGTTTTTTACCTTGTTTTTAAATGCATTCATGGGCAAAATCCTTAATTTGATCAGGAAGTTTATTATAACATTTTGGGCCGAAATAGTTTGCTGAAAATCGTGAGCGTTCTAGTCTATGATAATTTATTCGTATTGGTTATTTGATCTTAGGTATTGATGAAAATGATTTTTATTAAAGAGATGTAAGTTTTTATGGCTATATACTAGACACTCATAGATGTATCTGCATGGCAGTGTCAAGACCCCTAGCTCTCTGTAAGCACCTCTGGCATCATCCCTATAGCCGGCACCAGCAATCACCCTTATGCCTTTCTTTGAAGCTTAAATATTCGTGCAGCCTGGGTTGAGTGACCCCAAGCCAAAATGGCATAGCAGGCCACCGATTGAAAGACCCCATGAAATGCCTGAAGAAGACTGGATCCTGGCAGTATGACCCCAAGGTTCCTAAGCAGGCTTTTTTGAAAGGCGTGCCTGGCCATATGCTCAACATATGCTGAACCTGACCTCCTCAGTACCCCCATTCTCAATTTCTCTCAGACGAAAGTCATTCTTTCTGTTTTTGTTTCATTAAGTGCAAGTCTATTAGCATTAAACCAATTTTTCAATTCACTCTCACACCTATGCATACGCCCTCAAGACCTCCAGGTCCACACCCCATCCGCAATAGATGTGTCATCTGCGAACAGCCAGATTTTTGACATTGGGACTGCAGAGTTTATGTCATGTATGTAAATTAAAAGCAGAGGGCCCAGTACAGAGCCTTGCGGGATTCATACCGTAGCATTGCCTCATTTGATAAATTATTTTTATATGCTGTCACCTGAGTACGGTTGACAGGTAGCCCTGATTGTGGATCTCACACCTCAGCCTCATTTATGCCATACGCCTCAAGTTTATCTAGGCAGGACATCATATGGATACACAGTCAGTTGGCCTCTGCGTGCCCAGTAGACAGCATTTACATATTGCCCCTGTTCAAAGGCCCGCTATGAACCCCATGAGGTCCAATACCGTCAAGGTTGTTGACCTATCAGTCCTAAACCCAAACTGTCTTTGAGAGAACAAACTGTTTGATCTTTAAGGTAATCACACAGTTGGTTCTTCAGTAGACATTCAAAGATTGACAATATGGGCACGAGGATATGGACCGATAATTGCCTACATCATTTCTGTCTCCCTTTTTGAATACTGGGACCACCCTAGATTCTTGAGCGACAGTGGAAAAGAGCCCGCCCCAATGAACAGATTGATCAATTTGGTCAGAGGAATTACGAGTAAATTCTTAAAGTTTTAATCATAGACACATCGATGCCAAAGATATCTCGGCTCTTTTTGTTTTTTTAGAGAATCAATAACCTCTCTGACCTGGTTAAATGTGACTTTTGAAAATGAAAATGAGTTCGCTCCCTACACTGCCCAAAAGAATAATCATGATTTGAGTCCAAATCATCATATATTAAATGGAAAACACCCATATTTTATATTTTAAATCTACACCGTAGTTTTTTTTTTGAAAACATAGGTATCACCTATTTTATTTTATATTTTATTTATACACCGAATTATCTTTCTAATAATGTCTCAACATATTGTTTATTTTCAAGATATCGGCCATAGATAATTTATTCACATCCAAATCACGAAATTCATAGATAAATGATCCATGGCTGCCATCTTGAAAATAAACAATATGTTGAGATATTATTAGAAAGAGAATTTGGTGTATAAAAAATAAATTAACAATTTTCTCTTATCAATTACATTAGACGCTAAAATTAAAAAATATAAGAAATTTTTTAAGGAAACTGGAATATTTCACTATTACTACCTGTGAAAGTAAAATAGGTTATTCTTTTGTTAATACAGCCTATATACTCACAAAAAAAGAAGATTAAGGCACAAATAATATAAGTATTTTTTTTATTATTATCCATACACCAATTTACAAAATATAATCATTAAAAAGATAATTTTATAGGGAATACAAATAATGCAGAAAAAAAGTAGGCACTTGTATTTAAACCAGAAGTGATTTTGAGATTAGGACAATAAAAAAAAGTTTGGTAATTTATGCTTTTATTATAAATTACAAATAATTTAGCCAGTGCCTTTATTATACTCTAAAATTTTTATTAGTTTTCCTTAAAAACTAAAAAAGAGAGAAAGATTGCACTAAGGGAGATTCAGGTATTAAAAAATAATAAATTAAGGACTTTTAATAGCTCATAACTTTTGTCCATCAGTTTTTAGAACCTAATGACCATTGACACTTTTGATCTACTAGACAAAAACTATCTAAATCAAGTGGTTTCAAAAATTTTTGTCATATATATTAAATTAATTTTGTTTTTACTAAAAACAAATATAGTTTACTGAAACATAATAATATCAAAAAATAAGAGACTTCAAAAAATAAACCATTAAATTTTAATTATAAAAGTGTTCATTTAGTGACTTTTTTAACTTAAATTATTTTCCTAAATATTTTTTTATATTCCATGAATAAAGAAGTTGACCATTTCACATGTTAAATTGTGAAGCTGCAAGCATAATAGGCCTATTTAGTCCTTAAAAGAAAAATAGTATTTAGTTTTGAAAGGATACTTGGTATTTTGCTGTATTGTATTTTTGAGAATAAAGCATTTACTACTTTAATAATCAGTTTCGGATTAACCTATAAGCAAATTAAGCAATTGCTTAGGGCATCACATTGTGGGGACACCATGAAGAGCAAAAAAGCATTTGGGGTAGCACATGGGTAAGGTTTATCCGCAAAATGCATTTTGTGTGAGGTTTATAGAGGTGAGGACCCTTTTTTTCTTTGGTCAATTTTCACTGTAGGGACCCCACAGGAGTAAATTGCTTAGGACCTCACAGAGTCTTAATCCGACACTGTTAATAATTAATAGAGCAGATAAAAATTTACCTACTGAGTGTACAAGAGTAATTTCATGAAACCTTGAACTTGGCATTGTTAGGGGTACTGGGTAAACATTGTGTAGTACCTGCTTTAGCTTTAAAAAGAATTAATGGAGATTTTGGATTTAAGTTTTGAATATGAGTTTTATTACTGTATTATAAGGTACCATCACACTTTTTGTAGGCCTTTTAAGTACTCAGAGTCCATTTTTTTCATTTTATTGTTATTATTTAGATATAAAAATAAATTTCTTTAATGTAATACATCTCAATATAACAAGGACAGGCTGTTAGCAGACACAACAAAATCAGTTAAGTTTTTTTTGGTTGCTAAACATAAAGCGGGTTTGTAAGGGGATCAGTGGCGTACTAACAGGGGCTCCATACAAATCATATATTTCTTTAAAAAAAAACTTTCATCTGATTTTTAATATATAACAATAGCTATTAATAATATATCACTGCAATTATTTCAGTCTGTAAATGTCAATATTAAAATCAATATTTTTTTATATTGATTCTGTACTCTCTTTATTAGAATAGCGGATTAAAACATTACCCAATGCATGGTTCGTCATAATATTAATAAAAGTTTTTAAGAAAGTTATCTAACTTTACTGCAACTATTATTTTGTGAATAATATGTATATAGCTTTAATGCCCTTTTTTTCTGCAACCTTGTATGTAGCAAATTTTCATTGTCAATCACTCTTACATGCCATGTATACTTTGACCACTATAAATTGATAATAAATACCTAATAAGTAACTCCGGTTACTGTAGTTTTAAACCCATAAAATAAATTTTTATTGTGGTAACTAGGGTTTCTGACTTTTAAACCAATGAAATACAGTTTTTGTTAAGGTGTTTTTCTCAATTTATAGTGAACAGAGTATATTTGTTTAGAGATCAATAAATCCATTATTTTTTGAAATAACCATAATTTGTTTAGCATTTTTTTAAAAGTACAAAATTTAATTTTAAGATTGTAAATAAGTGTACATTGTGTTTCATTTAAAATAACAAAGTTGCCCTATATCGGAAAATCGGACATTTTTTTATCTTAACGGAATATCGCAACCAAATGGCGGGGATATAATAAAACACTTTTAAGAAATCCAAGGCGTCTTGCGAAAACCTTATCTTGATAACTTTACTTGTTCCAAAGTTAATTGTGATCAAAATGGTCCAATGGTTAATTGTGATCAAAATGGTCCAAAATATAGTCAAGAGTATGATCATATGTCGAAAATGATAAGATTCTTATGAATTCAGTATTGTTTAGATATTATTAAGTATTTTCATAAAGAAGCAACAGAAGATTTAATTTTTATTTTATTTTTGTATTTTATTAGCATTATACACATAATTTCGAAAAAAAAATAAAAAAAAATATCGCGGTTACATAATGCTCTGACAAAAAGTCAGGGGCTCAGATATATTTTAAGTTTTAATCAAATAGAATTTATAAATAAGGAACTTTGTTAATAAACGTTATAAAGGGTATTTCCTAAGTATGGTTTGACACTTTTAGGCTGGATTTATAGATTGACGTGTCTGTTCCGTTTGCCGTTTGACGTTTTCAGTTAGAAGACGAAACGTCAAACAGCGATCGGTGATGGAAACGTCAATCAATAAATTCAGCTTAAAAATGATTTCTTACATTGTTTAATGAAAAAGTTCCTATAAATATATGTCTAAAATTGTTTGGTTGCTGAGATACAGGTCGTACATTTTTGTTAAAAAAATTCGGTATTTTCTAATATCTTTAATATTTGTAAACTGATTTGGCTAAAATTTGATACAAATGTTTGAAGAAATAGGGCACATTTGGCCCTAACTAGTTTAAAACTATTTAGTCCAGTAGTTTCTCAGCGGGCACCACAGCCAATATTATAAAAAAATAGGATTTTACTTTTTTTGTAGTTTTTATAGGCTTTTTCTAGTTAGCAAAAACCACAAAAATAAACCAAAAATAAAAATACATACTTTTGACCTGCAGTTACGCATTTTTTCAGAAGGTGGTTCTTTTGCTTATTTAAGGTCAGAATTGGTTATTTTTCATTTTTGGTTTTTACTTTATGTTGCCTATGATACTTTTTTAGAATAAGTTAAAGTGGGTTTATTTTTTTCGCAAAACGGAGCTAAATACAAAGAAGACAAGGCAGATTAAAAAACTTGTATTTTTAGTGGCTTAATCGGATTAAAAAAAAACTACAAAAAAACTTAGAATACTTTTGTTTCTCAATAATATTGGCAAAGGTTTCCACTAAAATACCTTTGTACCAAATAGTTTAAACCTTATTAGGACTAATCCAGCATAAGCAGATTTTAGATATTTATAAAATACCGACGTTTTTAAAATTTCTAACGCCCGGTATTCCAGAAACTCTGGACATATTATCTTCAAAAAAAAAAACACACTGCGATTGAAAGTGAAGCTTATACTCATAAGCGCAATTAGGGGGGAGGGATTAGCCCCTTCCCTTCAAGGCGGTGATTAGCCCCTCCCAAGACGGCAATTATACTCTATAAACAGGGGCTTAAGCCCCCAAAAGTCAGAGGCTAGTTACGCCACTACTTTACTTTTTAATGCGAAAAAAAATGTGAAAATGCGGTTAGTTTGATTTCCACTTTTGATAATGTATATCTTGAAAAGGTAAGTTGTCTAGAAACTGTCCGCAACTCCGATGATGACCAAATTTGGTATACGGGGTTTTTAGGGCGCTAATCTCGAATCTGAAGAATTTTTAGTCGGAAACGTTTCGTTTCCGAGATATCCATCATCAAAGTTGGCATTTGAACTAACATTATCTTCAAAATATTCCCCCTTCTTTTTGCACACAATTCTTGATTTAAAGCCAAAGAGGTTCACAATATTTGATTTTTGACCTTTTAAAACCCCGTTTTCCTATGTATTTTGCACCTTTTATCAAATAAATTCTCGGGAAGGTCCCTTTAAAAACGCAACAAATGCATTAAATTGCCCGGCGCATTCGCCATAATTGAAAACGATTAAATTTAAAAAAGTGTAAAATACGTAAAACTATGTGATTTTAAAAGGTGAAAATCAAATAGTGTGTACAAGTTTAACTTAAAATCAACAATTGTATGCAAAAGAGGGGGAATATAGTGAAAATGAGGTTATTTCACATACCAACTTTGATGATCGATATCTCGGAAGCGAGACGTTTCCGACTAAAAGTTCTTTTAGATTCGTGATCAGCGCCCCAAAAACCCCGTATACCAAATTTGGTCGATATCGGAGTTGCGGACAGTTTCTAGACAATTACCCTTGAAAAATCCGATTAAAAATGTTTCAGATTCGTAATCAGCACCCAAAAAAGCCCGAATACAAAAATTAGTTAACATCGGCGTGGCCGCAACTTTCAAGACAATTACCGTTTTTTTAGGTTGTTTTTTGGGTATAATCACTTTTCTAAAGAGGTTCATTTTTACTAAAACACCTGCCAGTAGGAACCTTAGTTAAAGGTAAAAAAATCCCAACGATTGAATGTAAAGCCCGAGTTTTTTGACATCCCATCAAGTTTAAAGGGTACCTACTAAAATGTTTTAACTCGCTGTACTTACCATTATTTATTTAAACGTTGACTCATTGCATTATTGTTGGTGGTCAGTTGTTGAAATCACACACTTATTAAAAAATAATAATAATAAAATGTTTTTTCGAAATCGTTAAAAACTGTGTTAAGAGCTTCACGGTCACGTTTAATCCCGATTTTAAAACGAGAATGGCTTCTGTCGTTTTTTGTTTTCATAGCTACCTTTACCAAAAAATCTCGCGCCATTATTTAAATAAAATGATTTTTATAATTAAGAAAATTGTTATACTATTGTATATTGTACATTAACTTCAACAGCTTATGAAAAATTATACAAATGATGTATAGTAAACTTCAAAAATTTAATTATATGATAATGTACTTTATCGTTGGTTTTACCATTTTCATTGCAGTTTGCTGTTATAAAATTGAATAGTATAACTTAATAGTAACCTTTTTTTCCTTTTCAGCGTCTTACACTAGTGAAGATTCAGAAAAATTCAAGGCAATTGTGGCCTTTGAATGTCGTGGTATTGAACCCGTCGAGTTTAAACCAGGAGAGGGATGGATTGTAAAAGTCGAGGGAAGTGGTAAAGTTTTTACCGATGTTGACCTTAGTGAAAAAGAGTGGGTTGAATATGATGAAAACATTCAGGAATCTGTCGGTATTTACGATTTTGAATACCAATTGGGTTAAAATAAAAGTGATATGTGTACATATTTAGGTTAGGTTAAGAGTTTTCATTGTTTGTCTTTGCGTACCTTTGGTACTCTATCTTTCTTTTATTGGCTTAAGTTTAAAATTATTGTTACATTTAATTATAAGGAATTTTAAAAGAATTGGGCACAATTTAATTATGGTTTTACTAAACATTTTTGAAAGTAAATTGCATTTTATAGATCAGATGTTAAAACAACGTTTATAATATATGTTTTTGGTCTGATACCATACTAATGTTTATAAATGAATTGACCTACAATTATTTTACCTTTAAGACAATACATTATAGATAGTGTCATGTTTTTTGTTACTACATTGTTAAGTAAATACATTTTTGGGAATATTACATCTATTAAAAACCTTATGGTGGTATTGCATTTTGGTATAATAGTTGTGATTTATATTTTAATATAATCTTGTACTATTTTTAATGAATGTTGAATTTCTTTGTTAATTTATGTTGTACAAAAAATGGAAAACCTGCCATTTTGGTGAAGGAATGAAATAAAATGTTTTATTTTTGCAGAGAACTTGTCACATTTTTCGATTTTATGTGTACACATTCGGCCATTTTAAAAGGTTTATAGGCAAGTAAAACAACAACAAAGCGGGACCGATGTGTCACCATGTTCACATGCCAGGATTTTGTGTCCAATATCTCTCTGTTAGTTATCTAAACGCGTTAGACCGTCTTTTTTCCACGCATTACCTATGAATTTTTTAAATTGGCTAAACGTGTAGGTGTATAATCATGAAAAAAATGTTAAGTAAAACTAGTACTGTATTGCATAAAAACAAACTAAAACAAAACTTAACCAATACATACTATTTTTATTTTATGTAGTTTCATAGGTATGTACTCGTGAAAGAATATGATATAATTCAATGCAACCTATGAAAATATGGCTTATTTCGTAAATTATAAGTGTTTGACCAATCTGTTCGTTAGTGACCCGAAAAGTAAGTAGGTCACAAGCAGAATTTTTGGTATATTTAAATATAGTGTGGGTATAGTGAGAAAGTATTGAGCAAGACCTGAAGCCACTGATTATTAAAAATTTACCACAGTGCCATAATCAGCTAGAGGTTTGGCTGTAGTAGACCATATTTTAAATTTAAATTTACCTGAAATCATATTTCGAACCTTTAAAATTGTATATTTAACTTTTCTAATAAAGTGTTGCTATATTTTAAAAATATTTTGCTACAAATATACAAATTATTTGTAATGCTTATATTTTTACCTATTTTAACCAATATTTTACATCGAAATATTATTGATAAAAGGATTTTTTGAGTCAAGCCAAGCAACTTTTAAAACCTCTGGAAATTTTGTAGCCTAGAAGATATGGTAAGTTTTTGTGGGTAAAGAACTCTAGACCTAGGGCTAATAGCCTAATATGTTATTATGATATTACAATGATTAGAATTCCCTAGTGCCACTATTAGATAATTGCTTCTTAGTGAAGCGTTTTAGATTTATAACAACCCTAAACGTCTATAAAAAGAGAGGTTTATTCCTTTATTTGTTTAACTGACGCCTATGAATAACTCAGATGGGGAAACAATATTATTGCAATTTGTTAATTAACTGAAAGCTACTGTAAAATTGGTACTTAGGTACAGGGCAGTTCCTAGGGTATCTGCCGCCGTCGTGCGAAAAATTATTTGCCGCCCTTTCAAGAAGAAAATAATAATTTGGGTTCAAAAATTTTGAAGGGAAAAAAAGATCTTCACCTGTATTATTTTAGAGTTTTAACACAATTTGTGTAAAGTTATTTAAAAAAAAATGTATTTAAACCCGAATAGCTACCTAAGTAAAATTATATAAGTAGGTAAAAATAAAAAAGGTTTAAGATCATAAATTAAGTGGATCCATAAAGAAAACAAAAATATATTTAACAATCTTAACAGAATTTATTAACAATTTAGACACATTTCCTTTCCCATGCCCATCTTGTCTGGGTCTAAAAATAGCCCGAATATGCCAACATTGCAAAAATGGTATTGGAATGCAGTTAGCAGTTAAATGCCCCCTGCTGACATCATTTTATGACGTCACGAGAGATTCCCGCTCGACCAATATCAAACGTCAGGTGATTGCGCGGCAAACTTCAGTTCTATTTTGACTGTCAGCTGTAAGAACAGGTGATCGGCAGTGAAAATATTGTGGTGATTTAGTGAAGTTTTCGCTTGAAAAATAAATGAAAGAAATTATTTAAATGCTGTGTTTTCGTTAACAAAAGGTGGATTGACTATTTAAGCATAAAAAATCTAAAATATGTTCAACCTTTATAGTGGTTATTAGGTTGTAATATTTGTTGTGATTGTACTCGGCGAGCTTTTGTAAGGTAGGCAACCTAACTTACACTACATTTTCGCGCTCAAAGAATTCCCTTTAATTATTAAAAAAACTTGAGTTAAATGTTTTTATAGTTGTTAATCCTCCTAATTAGTGATATTAAACCGTAAGTATCATAATTATATCCCTAAATAGTCCTTAAATTATACTTTAAAATATCCTGTGTGAAGTTGGCTACACACAGGTGTAAAAGCTTTGCCCGCCTAAAATTTGACCATTTTCCTGTCTTGGCGGGATAAAAACAGGGTGCTAGGGTATTTTTACTTGGTTATGTAGAAGCTCCACGTAGCAAAAATTGTGCTTGGGTCCTACGGTTACAATATACTTTTTGGGGATTTATTTTAATTACTTTGTAAACTGATTTTAAAAGTGTTTCCATTAGTATTATCGCTATAAATTTCTTTCTAACCAAAACCGTGTGGAAGCATTGAAGAGATTTTTGAAAAAAACTGTTGGTGGTAAGTCCCTTTAATTCATGATTTTCTAATTTTACAGACATTGGGTTTTCTATAAAAAAATGTTTTATTAAATTTGGGGCTATACTTTTAAGATATTCGGCTTAGATTTTTGGGGGTTATGTGCACAATGAGGTGTGGTATGCCTGCACATTTAGCCCCTAAATGAGCCCCAATCGATTAGTTTTTTAAATCTAATTTTAGAACTTCTATCTAAAGTAAATGTCTATTAAAGTAAGCTATCGAGCGGCTTACTAGGCCCATTTTTAACAAAATTATTAGCATTTAAAAAATGTGCTTCAAAATGGCCCAATCTCATATTTTATCTTAGTCCAAAGTAAAGCTGCCTGGTAAGTTTTCAAACAACTTTTTATTTTTTAAAAAATATGTATTGCAATAAAACTTAAATAAGGTATTTAAAATTTAAATGGCCATATTTAAAGGGACTCAATCATACATTGACCTCTATGTTGAGTAGTTATGTCATTTTTATGTGCAATATGGAATAATATTTATAGGGCTCTTTAAAAAAGATTCCATTATTTATAGATTTAAGTTTAGCATGTTTTGTAGAATTTTAAATTTTAAAGATCAAAATGAGGTCATGTGGTTTGCTTAGGTAAGCAGAATTATTTTAGAACATATAAATTTATTGTTTTGGCTAGGATTAATGTCACACAAAGTGATCCACTTTATTGCAGATTTTTGTTTCCAAATTAGGATTTAAAGAAATGGTGATTTACAAGGGGGATGTAAAAATGTTCGGAAGGTTGAGTAAATAAATTTATAATTAATGAAAATTCACCCTTTAGCTGACCCCCTATTTGATATGTACTTAAATGTGCTCTAATAAAAATTACCTACTTTTTTATATAGGGATGATAATCTATTTATTTAAATGATATGATATTTTCCCTTCGCTACCGCAGAGGCCCAAATGATATACCTATTCTTAAATATCTCATGGTTCCATTTTTATTCTACTTTTAATATAAGAAATTAAAAACATCTTCATATCTTTTTAAATATAATTTTCTTTAAAGCTTAAATACATACAAATTACTGTCTACCTTGGCTATGTAGCCTTTTAATAATGTGTGTCAGTGTATACACTGCCAATCAGTGCCATATTTCCCTCTAGGCTGGCTAGGCTACAGCCGCAGTGGGATAAAATAGGCGCCAGACAGGGAAGGTTTTTTTAATCAACTTTATTTCAGAAGTGTAGGGCTCCATGGGATCCAATAGGCGCCAGACAGGGAAAGATCTTTTTCTTTGCCTTTTAAATTTTATTTCTGAATAGGGCGCCACATAGGCAAGGAACTTTTATTTACTCTTCATTTTTATTTCTGGATAGGGCGCTGTGGGATAACACGTAGGGAAGAACCTTTGTTTTTAGGCGCCCCAACAAGTCCAGCCTAGGGCTCCCCAAAGGAATCCGGCTCTGTGCCCAGTCCTACATTAGTATTAAAAAAGTACTTAAGAATTTAAAAACAGGAAGAACACACAAAAAATAACAGAAGATAATAGTAATTACATTTATAAAAGATTAATTGGTATAAAGTTTACTTATTGTTAGTAAGTAATTTTTAATATTGGTAATCTAGGTACATATTTTTGTATATTAGCTACTGCCTATTGCAAGCCGTCCATGATACATGGTAGCATCAACTTTATGTATGCTTATGATAGTCTCGGTGGCATACTTAGGTATCTTAATAAGTTCTGAAGGTAAAAAGTACTTTGGTTCAGAGTTAGACTTGTTTTATACAAGGTGTTCGGAAAATGCGTTAGGAAATTTTGAGGGGTCATTCTGCAAAAATAATATTAGCAAGTCCTTTGACAAAATGTTGATATCTCCCTGGTTACCAAGTTACAGGGGTTAAAAGTTTAATTTCTATTTTTGTTTTTTTCACCATATTGCATTTATTTTTTAACTAATCTAGTTGACATTTAGCAAGCGAATCAAGCTCTGCAGACTCTAAAATTTTAAGATAAAAGTACTTTTTTAATACCGCCAGAGGGCACTTTACCTGAAACCTAAAATGTATTTACATCATAACTTCTTTATTTTGATAGATATCGCAAATCTGGGGGCGCCGTTTTATAGACGATCAAAAACCTAAAAATAGGGCACTCTTTCTTAAAGTTGATAAACCTCACCGTTTAGGCACCAAACGACATTAAAGTTTTCATCAATTTCAATCAAATTACCTACATACATATGGGGTGTCCAGTAACTCAACCCACAAACTTTACGGGGCGATTCTAAAATGGAAAATAACAAAAATACTTCATATGAACATATGTCTTAAGCGTCTTAGTTTTTAAACTACAGGGGTTGAAAAAAAAAAGTTTTTTTTTTATATTTAACACACCATAGTTCAAAAACTAAAACGTTTAGGAAATGTGTTTATATAAAGTTTTTATCTTATTTTCCGTTGTAGAATCGCCCCGTAAAGTTTGTCGGTTGAGTTATTGGTCACCCTGTATTTATGTAGGTAATTTGATTGAAATTGATGAAAACTTTAAATGTCGATTGGTGCCTAAACGGTGGGGTTTATCGACTTTATAAAGAGTACCTTACTTAATTAGCAATAGTGCCGACTTAAGTTTGATTACCCTGTATATGTTGCCTTAAAGGACTTGTAAAATATTTGCCTTCATTAGTTCGCCAGAGGCAGACTAACCCTGAGACAATAGTGCTAAATATTTTTACACCCTGTCTAATAAAGGAATGAAAAACGTATTTTTGAGTAGCCTTAGCCCTTGGCTAAAAAAGGTACTCCCGTTTGATTTTGATAAACTGAAGCATTTTCGACAAAAACATATTTTTGTTTAGTGGGGCCATCTAAAAACATTAGCCTATTACACTTTTACATTTTGTACTAAAAAAAAACTTAACAGGAGTTTTTTTTCATTTTTACGACGATAAAATATTATGTTGCAGCATTGTGGAGGGTCCCATATTCTTCGATAATTCTATACCAAAAAAAAAAAAAATTATGGGAATTTTTTACCCGGAAAAAATCTAAGAAGAAAAAAAAAGAAAGGTTCTTATCAATAAAATATGTACCTTTTCTTCAACGTGGGGGCCCCTAAGTTTTAGGGGCCCGGGGCCACGCCCCGCTTGTCCCCCTTACATCCGGGCCTGCAAGCCACACCCTATTTAGTTAACTGAAACGACGCGACCTTCAGTTTTTGGACTGACAGATTCCGAACTAAAGAAAAACTGCTTTCTTCACTCACACAAGTATTTGGTCAGTTCTGATCTGTCGATAAAACAACAATGTTTTTAACAAAGAGGTTAATAAAAAACAAGCTCGCAGCATTTCTTGTACTTTTATTATAGTAGTGGAACCCAAGATGCCAAATTTGCAGTTACTCGAGCGTTATAGAGACTTATTGGGCTGCAAAGCTTAAATGATAAGAAGAAAATATTGTTATATAATGTATACCTTTTCATTGGGGCGTTAAGCGGCTATAGACTTTTACGTATGTCAAAAAAATATTTTTATTATTTCAGCATGTGGAAATAGTTCAAATTGTATCGAATTATATATTTTTCGTTATCCTGAAATTATTTTTTTAAGAATAATAAATAAAAAAAAATAACCATGCTCGAGCATGTCAAAATGATGTTTTTTTACAACTTTATAGCCCTCCGTTATCTTTACGTCACTCTCAAATTGTCAGATTAGTGAAATATACGCTCTTTAGCATGTGATTAACTCACCCTATCTTAATCTGACGCGCACGACAATTTCTGATGGATATATTTTTGTTTTTATGGTCGCCCCTGTATACGAAACTCATATTTGGTGGAGGTATTTAATCGGATACAAGGTATCCTTCGGTATATTTTTCTAACGCGCTGTAGTAGTAACTTCTAAAATCCCTTCTTGGGTTCCCCTACCAGTACTGAAAAAGCCAATAACAAAGGCCATTTTTGGGTATCTTATGACATTAGTGCGATAGATAAGAACCGGCGCCACAAATGATCTTAATAACTATGTACCTCAAAATGGAGGATATGTCTTATAATGGACATTTTTTGATGGTAAAGCCATAAATATTAAAGAAAAATACAGAGATGAAAGAAATTACAGCCGAAGAACGATTGAGTCAAGGCTATATTTAGGCGACGTTCCGTAAGTTAACCACGGTTCTTGGTTTTTCGGTTTTCGTTCCGTAACCTTACTATTTATACAATCTGGTTAGATTATGAAACGCGGTTTTCTAACATTTCGATGTTACCGGTATTACCGCTGTCAAACCGCTCTTTACCGGTCGGTAATCTTGGTTAACATACGGAACCTTTGTCACAACCTATATAGTGGCAACCCCTATTTTTCTAAATATATTCTAGGGTTAGTTAGTAAAATGTGTATTTTTAAATAATACAGAGTGTACCAATAAGTAGTGATAATTTTTCAAAATGTAAAATAAAAAAAAACCCATAGCTTTATTTATAAAATTGGTGAGAGAAAAAATAGTGATATATGTCATGCAGAGTAAAAAAAAATCTTGCAGAGAGTATGTCAAATATTTTAGGGATATTTTTATAATTTAACTATATTCTTAAACACAATTTTAAGCCTGTGGCAAAACCTTTGTTTAAATACTATATTTAATATAAAATAGTTTTATTCGGTAAACAGATGGGTGCAGGTCCCTTCCTATAGGGATTTTAAAGTACTATTTCTCAAATCTGCCATTTAACTGAAAAATTATGTAAAATCATCCCACAGGTTTAAAATTAGGAGCTACAAAATCGAAATGTCGTCTTTACTCTAAACACGTCAGTCTATCTTTAGATTCATGTGATCTGCCGGCTCAGAACTCACGGCAGCCTGCATGGATATTGCCAAATATACAAATCGACAGTTCTAGACTGCAGGCTGTATGTGAATGGGTACCGAAAAACAAAATTGTTAAATACAACCCCATTTAAGCAAAGATTTGTTTTTCTTGAAAACTCTTAAATTTATTGACATCGACTGGGAGTACCATTTTTTTAATCTAAGGGTTGACGCTAACGTAAACCCCCTGGCAAATTATTGAAGGTAAATGTTTTAGACAAACACTATTTTAAGGGGTCATAACTAGCATTTTTATATTAAAAAAATCATTATACTAAAAGTTATTAAAGCTGTTTAAGAAAACTGATTTGCAGCGGCGTCCTAAAGGACACATATTACTGTAAAGAGGGTTTTTAGGTAAAGAAATATAGGAACTTGTCATAATATTTTTTTGTGTTCTATATGGATCTGAACGATTGCCCACATATTCTGAGACACCCTGTATAAAAAAATAAAGGATAAAATAATTTCCATTTTTTACATACACATACAGGGTGTACAAAAAATACATATACAATATTTTTTATTTGGGTTTGGAACCCAAATAAGTCGATTTAAATAGGTTTTTTCTTGTGTTTTCTTAGTGATTTCTTAAAAAATTATCTTGGACATTATTATAAATATATTTTTTTGTAGTCAAAAACATATCGTTATTTTCTTTTCAGATTGTGTGAGTCAAAGCTTAAAGAAAAACGATTAAATATATTTAATAAAGTGAAGTAAAATGAATAAAGAAGCTGATTTACAAACTACTGAAACCCTAGAGCCTCAAACTTCGAATAGTCCACTCGATAATGATAAAAATGAGCTTCTTAACAGACTTGAAGATGAGAATTATAGTGAAACAACCAATTTGCCATTTCAGGAACTGTTAAAGATGCACCACAAACAAACGGTTTGGGGTTTCAAGTACGGACAAAATATCAGAGAAAGTGCTTTGGCTAGGGATAAGAATTTACAGGAAAGCAGTGAGAAAAAAGCAGATTGTGAATCGGATAGTAATACAGGTGAGGATTTTAGCTTGTTTTTAAATTTATATTATTAGATAATTTTACATACAGGGTGTTTTAAAATCTTGTTAAGCAAGGGCAGATTCTCCATCAAAAAATATATAGAAAAGTTTATATAAAAATTGGTTCGGAATTGCATTGTTTTCCAGATATAGGGTGTTAAACCTTTTTTTAAAATATCGTTTTTTTGGTAATATCTTCATTATCCCTTATTAAGATCAGATTTGATTAAATTTACCTAATCCAGTAGTGTTTCGAGCGGTCCCTCAACGATTTTTTAATAATTATACTATTTATAGGGCCTTGAAAAAGTGGCAATCTAGCCACGAAACGTTGGGATAAATATAATAGTAGTTTTATTTGCCTGTCACCATATCGCTATACTACTCCAATTTGTTTTTTCAAAGGGTTCTATAAACCAAACTACAATATTTGACAATAAAACCCCAAAAATATGTTACACTCCAAGGGCTGAAGGACCTAGGTCGATGGCCCATTAGGAGCATATATATGTATTGTATTATGTTGCCTAATAAATTACATTAAATAAAAAAATAAATAACCCCAAAAAACTAAACGCTTAGGGTACAGCAAAATAAATAACTATTAAGGTTAGATTACCTTTAACTATTTTAAGTTAGTTTTAAATAGTTTTTATATGCAAAACCGCCGGACACCGGCATCTACCAATAATATAAGTAAAAACCGCCGGTAATAACAAATTATTTAACATTATTGGCGGTTTTCATATACGTAAATATAAAAAACCGTCTGACGGCGGTTTTCTTTTTTAATCGAGCAAAACCGGCGGTCGTTAAGCCAGTGTTAATAGATGTAAATAACTCCTTTTTTAACGGTCGTGAAAAAATGGTGTTTAACCTTGCATTTGGGTATACCCACAACAATTATATGCAACATTGTTTAAGTAATGCCATTAGAAAATTAAAACCAAGCCCTGGCTACGCATTAATATTCCCACAAAAGAATTTAGGCCACTGACTCTTGTTTTTGTAAGAATTTTATATTTATTTCGGATTAAGCGAGTAAAAATACATCTTTCTGACCTCTTGAACTTTTAACATATTTTGCTTACTTATCAAGAAATAATATAAAATTTACCTAATTTCACATACCTGGCTCACCCAAAAACATGGGAAAAATTATAAGGTTCTATTTTTAGCATACATTTTTTGTCAAAAATATTCATTTTGGTTTAGACCCCATAAATTTAATCAAGTTGGAGCCAAATAAGCCTTTTAATGCTACAAAGAACACTGAAAAAATTTATCAAAAACATTTTTTTTTTGATAAAAGGTTAACACCCTGTATCTGGGAAGCAATGCATTTCCGAACTCATGTTTATGTGAACTTTTATTTATATTTTTAATAGTACAATTTTCCCTATAATTTGCTTAACATTATTTTGTAACACCCTGTATAGTTGAGTGATAAAAGTTTTCATAGGGAAGGGTTGAGTATACAGAGTGTTCATAAACTGTGACAAACTACTGTGGTAAAAATCACTCAGAAAACAAAAAATAAAGTTATTATAAACATGAGCCCGCAAATTATTCGTTTTTAGAATACAGGGAATTAAAGTTGTAAAAAAGTTTTTTTTTAATATCTTAAATATCCCTATCTCAATTTTTTGTAATTTTTTTTAATGATATTTACGGCATTAAGAGCGTAAACTAGGACGAAGGTAATTAAATTTAATTAGTGCAGAGGCATCTCATGTGATACTTGAATGAATATTTCTAACAAAAGAATGTATGCTACTAGCTCTGAAAATGTGTGTTAATTTATTTGTATCTTTAAGATTTTACAAATTAAAATACAGCCTGTATTTCTCCTATTTTTTTTTTTTTGTTTAGTTAAAAGAAATGAAAACAGTCTACTTTATTGCATATTCCTAGACCATAAAAAATACATTGAAGAAATTATTTTTTTAATAGGTTCTTTAATTTCTTGTTAGCAATTATGTAAGGACAATAACAAATAGTTAATTAAATTAGGTTTATATCTAGTTTAGCAATTTGTACTAAAGTGTTTCCTAAATTTTAGAGTTTTTTGAAAAGTTTAACACCCAGTATGTTGAGAACAGAAGAATTTTCAGACCCATGTTTATATAAACTTTTTTCTTATTTTATTGAGAGGATTCTACCATACAAATTATCAGCATAGTAGACAAACACCCTGTATATTATAAAAATATAACGAGAAAAAAGATAAAAATTTCTATACCTAGGAGAAAAATGCATTGTTGTGAAAATTGTGTAGTTATGTTGTATTCTTTAAAGGTTTAAAATTTAAAGAACTAGTTTTTTTAATAACTTTAAATACGCTTCGCTAGGTGGTAAGTTTGCTGATATCTAACAGACCATGAATAATTACACCAATTATTTACTGAATATTTAAAAACCCATGTAAGATACAGTTTGGTAGAATCCAAACATTTAATATAAATTATTAGTTCAATAACCAAGGACGAGGTTAATAGTGTATCATCACCTTCAAAAATGTATTGTTTAAAAATATTATAAATTCATACTATTAACTATAATATATTTATAACACATACAGAGTGTTTCTAAACGGTGCGGAAAAAATGCTACTACAATTTTTTTAAGTCAAGCCAGGATCAAACCAAACTTATCTTAATCCAAAAGTGGATGATTTAGCATATACAGAGTGTTAAAAGTTTGATTTAATTTCAGTTTTTTATAGTTTTGTTAATAATTGCTGTAATGTCACAATATTTGGCTAAGGGGTGTTTGTAAGGCAAGAAATAAAATTTCTCTTCTATTTTTAGTGTAAAATTTAGAGGGTCCTCTTACGGTACCTTGTACACATTTAAAACAATATTTTTTTTGTTTTTAAACGTCTTTAAACAAAAAAAGGATCAATTTTACCTAAAAAGTGAGGTCATAAAGTGCTTTCTTCCACACAATGAATCCAGTAAGGAATATCTTTGAGCCTACCTGAAGAGGCATTTCTAAGAGGAAGACTAATACTATCATTTGCGTAGGAACTTACCATCAGTTTAGTATACTCACGATAGCACTTATTTGCGAGCCTCCATATATATATTATGTAACAGCAACGATTGTAACAGTTACTTTTTAGACTTTTTATACAAATTTGGAAGACAAACCCAAGGATGTTAGCAGAGTTGGGTCGAAAACTGAAATCCTGTATTCGAATATGAATCTTGATTACCATAGTAAAAAGTATTTAAATACCAGGATTTAGTATTCATAACATAATATTATTATTATAACTACTTTTTGAAAAGAAAAAGGTCCTCATTCTGAAATTAACACAGCCCATAATAAACTTGTCTCTCACTTACTTATTTTTTGCTAGAAAAACAGCTGTTTTAAATATCAGAATTCAAATACAGGATCTGACTAATGAAATATAAATATTTTAGAACTCCGAATACTGACCAAAAAGTATTTAGTCAGATATTAAACATCAAACTCACAGATGTATTCGAATATATTACGAATACTTCCCAACTCTGTGTGTTAGTACTAAGGTTTTACCCTTCATGTCCTAATATAAAAAAACGAACGCGTTGGTAATTACAAAAAGTACTTTAAATACTACAATTTAAAATTATTCTATACTTTTAAAAAACCTTATTTTACAGACTCAGAAAAAAATGAAACAAATACATCCGACCCTGGCCCATCTACATCAAAAGTATGCACTACTGAAAAAGAGCACAAAACTCCACATTCAATAAAAGAAGGTAGAAGTGCTAGAAGTAGAACTGGAAAAAGAAAAAATAGCAATAAACAAGATTTCGGTTCTCCCCGAAAAACGAGACGGGTTCCTCTTCCATTGTTAAACTGGGCTGACAGTAAAGAAGTTTGGATGTACATGGTAAGCAAAAATATTTATAAATGCTTTTGAGAAACATTTTTTGCAACATTTTTGATTTAATTTAAATTAATTAAAAATATAGTTTTTTTTCTGGCTAATAAAAATTATACAAACTACCAGTACCTATTATGTTATTTTTACTTGCCCGGACTAAGAAAAAATGACATGCATATGAATGGGTTGCAGAAGAAGATGACATTAAAACATATTTTTTTACATTAAAAAAACCTAAAATACTTGCTAAATAAAAATAAATAACTCAGAAAATGAACAACTTCTATATTAAAAAAATAATTTTATATGAGAGAAAATATTATTTTCCTGTTTATTTTAAGAGATACAAAATCTATTTATTGATTCCACTAATTATTCATAATTATATGATTAACCCAACAATAAGATAGTTAACGTGAGATGAACTAAGTAAGGTGTAAAGTGTTATAACTTGACACCCGGTACGAAACTTGAAAAATTTTCATGGCCTGCTGAGATATTTGGCAAAAGCAAAATTTGACTATATCGATTTTATTATTCTGACTTTATTTGAAGAGATATAAAAACAATAACACTTTTATTGGCACTTTTGGCTACTACATTGGTATGTTTAGATTTTATACCCGACGTTTCGTTTCAAGAAACCATCATCAACTTTATTTTTATATGGCTCGAAAAAAAAGTACCCCCTGTATCTGATCCCATTTTTATTACAAATTCAACGATGTATCACATGTCATATTTTAATTTTTAGTTAAAGAAAAATTGCATTTTTCTATTTTTTTAAAGTTATTTTAAGTAGGCCTTGCAAACAAATGCTTGGACGTTAATACCTGTTACCGTATCTGTAACATAATTTAATATCATTATAAAATAGTTTTGCTCCCTGTATTGCTGTTGTGATTCTGTATTTGAATACTCTTATGTATTATTACGACGAATACTTTCCGGTATTTCGTATAAAAAACACGCTTTTATATGCAACCGAACTAAAAATTAAAAAATAATTTTTCATTAAAAAAAATATTTTCACTTCATAGTAAAAAGCGTGGGGTGCTTAATATATTAAATGTTATAATTATTATATTTGCCAATATCTATGATGGAAAAGTTATGAAAAAATAGTAAAATGCACCCCACGCTTTTTACTATGAAGTGAAAATATTTTTTTAATGAAAAATTATTTTTTAATTTTTAGTTCGGTTGCATATAAAAGCGTGTTTTTAGTTTTTAAACTATTAATTATTTTTCATTTTTAGTTCGTTATATTGCACAAAATTCTTAATATAACAGTAAATTAGAACATACTATTTAATTAAGCAGCAAAAGAAAATAACCAGCCCCTATGAAATGACAATGGTAGCAAATTTTAAAATTTGCAAAAGATTGCAACTCACTAAAAAATTTCTTCTTCATTAAGTAGCAAAGTTTCAAATTTTGCCAACAGATGGCAATCCAGGCAATGTTTGGACCGTTGCCAACATTTTACAATCCACTAAAAAATTTCTTCTTCATTTAATAGCAAAGTTTGAAATTTTTCCAACAGATGGCATCCTAGGTGTTGTTTTTATAATATAATGGAATTTTTTTCCTGGCGATTAAAAAAAAGATAAAGGGATACTGTTTGCAGATTATTGCATTGTCATGGGTCCTTAATACGTGTGCAAAGTTTCAAAGAAATCGAATAGCTGGAAGTTGGTTAAAATTAGGCTCAAAGATTCCGTTACATAGGCAGCCAGATAGATAGTTACAACCCAAGTTAATAAAAGTCTCTTCGTTTCCAGTATTCGAATACCGATTCAGGTATTCATGTATTCAAATATTCGGTATTCGAATACTTTCTTTTTCCGGTATTCGTATTCGTATTCGAATACCGATTTTTAGTGTTCTGCCCAACTCTGTTTAGAAGTAATAAAATATCATAAAGCCGACATGGTAATTGTTACGGGAAATTTGCGAAACATCGTCCTCATTGGCGTTGCAGATTAGATTGTCCTATTTATATTCACTTACATATTTGAATTATTCAGGGGCATGCGAAATATTGAAATATATTAAATCGGCATGTTATTGGCGTATTTGTTTTGGTAACGCGGTTATCATAAGTATGATAAAACTGGAGATCTTTTTTCCCACATCTTGGGAATACATGTTTATTTACCTTAAAATGATAAGTAGATAACCACAGTTGTTTTTTCATAGTTATAAAATTAAACCCATGAGTTTATACAATTTCTTGATCATACTTTATAGTAAGGTAGGCTTTTCAGCCAGTATAAATATGTTTAAAAGCTTTTTTAGTGTCCGCATCTACAAAGTGGAATCTCTAAATCCAAATCAAATGTAAGCCTTTTATGAGTTACATAGTATACTTTGTGTTGGTTCTATTCACTTTTCAAATTGAAAAAAAAATGGAAATCCTAGCTACTCCCGTGAAGATGCTTGTTTCCTCTTTCTTCCTTTTACTGTTCACCCAATATGCAGGGTTATTTTTAAGTTGGCATTTTCCTTTTAATATTGTATAAAGTGCAAGAAAATAAGATAACTTTTAAAGGACATTATGTCCGAAAATATACTTCTTCTCTGAGATACATGGTGTTAAAAAATTTTTTCAGAAGAAAAAATCATTTTTTATCTTAACTTTCCTACCACTCCAAATATTTCCACAAAATATGGTACACTTCTTTTAACCATTTCATTACATTTTTGCTGTAAAAGTTTTAAAAATTTTATACCAGTGGCGTTCAAACCAGATTTGTATTGAATTTTTTCATGAGAAAAATAGTACGCCACTGCTTTTAATTAAAATACATATTATTTTTAAAATACTCATTTACTTTGGAGTTAATCTAGTCTCTTGATATTTTTCGTACGGCAGAAGAAATAAAAGTTGTTTTGATGCATGGCAAAATAACTAAAATCTGATATGGTGTTTTGTATGTAGAATTCGTTTTTGTTTAATTTATATTAAAGAGGGGTCAAATATTCATATTACTACAATTCAAATTTAATGAAAAAATGTTTTAGCAATACTGTAATAAAAATAGACAAAAACAAATTTTAAATACTAAACACCATATCAGATCTGATGTGATTCTGTCATGCATCAACATGGCTTTTAAGTCTTTAAAAGAAAACCGTTTGTCGTATGAAAAAATTCAAAGGGCCAGATAAACTCCAAAGTATGTTTATTTCAAAAATAATATTAACTTGATGAAAAAGCAGTGGCGTACTATTTTTCTTCTTAAAAGATTCAATTCAAATCTTGTTCACTGGTAAAATTTTTTTAAAACTTTCATAGCAAAAATGTAATATAATGTATTTAATGTAATGGTAAAAAGAATTGTACCAAATTTTGTGAACATATCTGAATTGGTAGGAAAGTTATGATAAAACATGCATTTGTTTTTTAACTTTAATATCCTGTATCTCGAAAACAAAGCATTTTTGAACATAATTTTATTTTATTGTTTTTTTACTTTTCTTGCATTCTATACAGTGTTAAACAGAATATACCAACTTCAAAATATCCCTGTAACTATAGCAGGGCAAAATGGGTTTAGGAAAAAGTCATAGTGAGTAACTTAAACTACTTAAAGACTTTTTCTTGTGTTTATTGTTTATTTTAAATATAATTTCTTTTTTAAATTTAATTTATTCAGATAAAGATCGTCTACCTACTATTATTAAAGTATCTACCTACTCTAGTAGATTTCTTTTAAAATACTTGGCACCACAAGGATGATTTAAAAATTGAAGACCTTTAAAAAGGCCCAAGTGCCAAACATACCAAAAATAAGACTTTTTCCTATAAATGTTCCATATACAAATCCTAATGATATTAAGAGTGACCTAAATGCCATAACCCACTTTTAGAAGGTAGTAGTATTCATAGCGTGTCTCATGTGCCATTATAGAGTTCATTCAATGTTTTTGCTTATAACTTTTAAGTAGCTAAATGGCACATAGACCCTTTTCAGTTTAAGGTCTTCAATTATAAAATACCGATTTATTTATATGTGGGGATAACAACATCCTGTGTTAAATTATAAAATTACTCCAGTAAAATTTTGGGTTTTCTGGTAACCGAAGCAACCAAAACTTGTGGTTTTAGCTTTTATTTTTTATAGATTTCTCCTAAAATAATTATATATTCACAATACTACATTCTGGTAGTGAGTTTGTATTTTTACTTTTATAAGCATCAAAAATTAAAGTAAATTACCATTAGCTCTACAAGTGACAAAAATACATGCAAGACTTTTAAATAAGTGTAATTTGAATTTTGTATTTTTACTATTAAAGGTCTACAAAGAAGAAGCCTCCCTTAACCTCAGAAATCCTCGTCTATTTGAAGACTTTTCTAATTTTATGCCTAGGATGCGCGCCATTTTATTAGACTGGGTCATGGAAGTCTGCGAGGTTTACCACTTAAGACGGGTCACATATTACCTTACTGTAGATTACTTTGATAGGTTTTTGTCTTTAAGGCCAGATGTTCCTAAAAATCAGTTACAATTGGTAAGTGTACTTTTAAATTATAAATATATTATAAATACTCATATGTAAAAAAAAACATTAGAATCCTCTTATAGTATAATATACAGGGTCCAAAATAAAACAATCAAAAAGTTTATCATTTACTAGATACAAGTTGTCAAAGTTGTCATTTTATTTTAGTTATTTTTATATATATATATTTTTTTAATAACGGAAAGTGTTACAAATATCAGGTATAAAGGGTTTTCTAGGGCAAGGAAACAAAATTTGCTAACATTTTTGTTTTAAAATGTAGGGGAAGCCACCTGCTGTTCTTTGTGTATGTTTAAATTGGTAACTTTTTTGTCTCAGTATTTCATGGCTCCAGTAAACAATTTCTATTCTCTAATATTTTTGCACAAAAAGGTAAACCTGGTTGGAACCGTCTTTGGGATATTTAAGTTTAAACGTTTTACTTTATACAGAGATATTCCAATGTATTTCTTCATACTTTTTCTAAGCTACTCCACAGTTTCTAAAGGTCTGTACAAAATGCTATTACTTATTCTTTGGGCCAAAATACAACGCAATTTACATTACTTAGTAGAAAAATTGGTAGTTTGCGAGTTACAGGACAAGTTTCCATTTTATTTTTTTACTTTGAGACCCTGTATCCTGTATCTCGGAAACAATCAACTTTTTAACAATGGTAAATTGCGTTAGATCATTCATTTTAGCGCAGGGAATCTATGATTGTACTTTGTACACACATCTTAAAAAAACCTGGGTGGCCCTAAATAAAGGTTAAAGGATACAAATGAATTTTTGTGTGAACTGACGAACCTATGTACGACAATGTACTCTTTTTAGTAATATAAACTATCTATCTATCTATCTATCTATCTAAACTTTTAATCAGTGGCCACCTTAAAAACAGTTTGCTCGTTGCGAAATTAACCAGGTATATCTTTTTATTTAGAAAATAAAAGAAATTAGAACTATTTTACCAGAACTATAATATACAGAAGCACAAAAAAGTTATGACATTTTGAACATAAGTAAAGGTTGCAGTTGGCTTCCTCTGACCTGAACAAAATATGAGCAATTTCGATTCTCAGCCTGAAGACCCCCAAAAATAAATTTGTAAATAAATTTTGAATTATAATAAAAAAATATTTGAAAATAACTAAATTTAAATGGAAGCTTTGTATCTTATAACAATTCAATTTTCGACTAAGGTAAAATTGCGTTAGATTGTTATATTTTGGTCAAATGGTTGTGGTAGCATTCTGTGCAGACCTTTTAGAGACACTCTGTAAAGTGTTTCAAGTCTCAGTAAAGGAGTTTTTTTTTTAAATGGATGCATACTTTGTGATTGACTACAAACCAAACATTGAAATGATTTTTATTGTTTATTTTGCAAAAATTCACATTTAATAGTTAGTATTATGTGGTGCTCTTTGTTTTAAATAAAAGAAAATATAATTCTTTATAGTTTACAGATAAAAATCCATCTTAGTTTTTACCTTTAATAAATGTGTTATATTTGCAAATATAATAATTATAACATTTAATATATTTATCACCCACGCTTTACTATGAAATGACAATATTTTTAATGAAGAATTATTTTCTAATTTTTAGTTCGGTATACTAACGTGTTTTATTTTACTATTAATTATTTTTCATTTTTAGTTTCTGCTACTCTTGACAAAATGGCGAAAAATTTTTTTTAATGAACAAGAGTGGCAAATTTTAAATTTTTCCAACAGATTGCAACTCACTTAAAAATTTCTTCTTCATTAAGTAGCAAAGTTTGAAATTTTGCCAAAGATGGCAATCAGGCAATGTTTGGACCGTTGCCAATATATTGCAACCCATAAAAAATTTCTTCTTCATTTAATAGCAAAGTTTGAAATGTTGCCAACAGATGGCAACCTAGGTGTTGTTTTTATAATATAATGGATTTTTTTCCTGGCGATCAAAAACAGATAACGGGATACTGCTTTCGTAGATTATTGCATTGTCATGTTTCCTTAATACGTGTGCAAAGTTTCAGAAATCGAGTAGCTGGAAGTTGGTTAAAATTAGGCTCAAGATTCCGGTACGTAGCCAGATAGTTACAACCCAAGTTAATAAAAGCGTGTTAACGGCATTTATTAACTGTTATTGTTCATAAAAATTGAACACCAATGGTGCAAACTAACCCTATATTTTTATTGTTCATAAAAATTGAACACCAATGGTGCAACTAACCAAATTGTGTAAAAACTAAAAAATTTCTTCTTCATTTAATAGCAAAGTTTGAAATGTTGCCAACAGATGGCATCCTAGGTGTTGTTTTTATAATATAATGGAATTTTTTTCCTGGCGATCCAAAAAAGATAACGGGATACTGTTTGCAGATTATTGCATTGTCATCGTTTCCTTAATACGTGTGCAAAGTTTCAAAGAAATCGAATAGCGTATACCTTTTCATCGGTGGGGAAGCAGTTATAGATTTTTAAATATATGTCAAAAGTATTGTGGAATACATTCGGACTGTATTGGATTATATATTTTTCGTTATCCTTAAATTATTTTCTTTAAAATTAAAAAAATAGCCACGCTCAAAAATGTCAAAATGACGTTTTTTACAACTGTGTAGCTCTCCGCTTTCTTTACGTCACTCTTAAATTGTCAGAATAGTGGAATATAAACTGTTTAGCATGTAATTAACTCACTCTATCTTAATCTGCCTCGCTGTCTTTGGCTCCACTACCATTATTGAATAGAGAATTAATCTTACAATTATATTATTACAGGCCCCAACTGTAGTTAGAAGAAAATTGCACCAAGATACTACAAGGAACTTCTTGTTTCCTCAATATTCTGGATACCAATTTACAAGAGCTTCTCAAATGATAGATGCGTTTAGTCTGGATCCAGGTAAATTCAAATAAGGTTTAAACGTAATTAATTAATGGTGATTTTTTGTTTTTTCGACAAAAATTGTAATGTTAAGTCAATTTTACTGTGAAATAATCATCTTTAGAACCAAAGATATAACTTAAATTATGTGAACAAATTGAATGGCCTAATTGTCATTGTTTTTGTATTTCAGGTTTTCTTAAATTTTCTTATAGTACATTGGCTGCAGCTGCAATGTATTTTATGTATGGAAAACAAGTAGCCTTAGATGTATCTGGACTTACGTGGGAGCAACTTCAACCTTGTGCCGAATATATGGCTGCTTTCTATTTGGTTTTAAGAGACACACCAGATCCTAGGTAAGATTTTAATATTAAGCGTTTTTTTATTTATGTATAATAGCATCATCTCTAATCGAGCCATTTTTATTTGAAAATGACGTAAGCAAAAATATTTAAAAAAAGTTTTCATTGGTCTGTTGCTTTGGTTACCATGGTTACTGCCTTACTTTTAACATAGTCCTATATTTTGTTTAATTAATACCGTTATTTTTTCCTTTTTAGATTGATGAGTTGCAAATCTGATACACCCCAAGAAGAACAAGGACAACCCCATCTAGCTAGTATTAGACATAATGTACCTGATTTAGTAAAGGATGAAAATCATAGTTTACAAACACACGTAGTAAACATGGAATATTTTGAAAGAGCGGCAATTATAAGGTAAGTTTATATTTTCTTGGACTGTATATACATTTTGTATTTTGAAAATTATAATTTTATATAAAACCTTACACCTCCTTAAGTTAACTACATTATTAGATTTAGATTTTTATATGTTTCATGCTATCAGTAGTAGGAGGGTAAGTAAAAAGTGGAAAAACTGCCTTACTTTTTTACTACTTATTTTTAAATTGAATTCTACATGGCCCAGTGACAACCCTAAACAGAAAATTAAAAAAAGAAAATTATGAATATGATTTCTTTTAATATTTCTTTTATAATTTATTTTTATTTACTAAAAATATTATGTAAATTGCTTAATGGCTGTTAAAGAATGTCAAAACTCTATTACTCCTGACAATCAAATGGGTGATTTCAAGCCAACTTAGTTATATCTAAACTTTCTTTGTTTAGCTGGTGAAGAACGTCAAACAATTTAAGAAACATTGGTATTTTCTTAATTTCTCAAAAAAGTGGTGTAAAGAAATCAAAGTTAATAAATAAGAGACATTATCAGTAAACATTCTTACTTTCCATATTACTTATTAATGTAATGATCAGGTGTTTTAATACAAAAACACGAAAATTAGTTACCCAGTTTTTAAAAAGTTGTGAAAAAAACAATAATTCTTAAACTTGAACAAGGTGTACCTACATTAATAGATTTGATTAAACTGTTTAATAAATTTCTAACCCCCACGTTATATGCTTAAATTTTAGGTTAGAACAAATGGGTCTTAAAGTCGAACGTACGTTCGTTAGTAAAAAGAAAAGGCGGCAGTCAGATTCTGAAACAGACAAACCGCAAGATGAAACAAAAGAAAATCGTCCAGAAAATCAAGAAACCGACGAAGACATGGTTTGTATGTATGATATTGAAAAAGTCACTTGTGACGCAGTCGCGCTGGATGATTCTGACATAAGCATTTCAAATGTTTCGTCACCAGACGCTGACTTGATATTGGCAGATGAAAAAGCTCTGTTGAGTTTTGACGAGATTTTAGAGGGCATTGTTAAATGTAATCAGAAAAATATCCCTGTTCAGACGCAGTCTTCAAAAGAATTGCTGGAAGATACTTTGAAAAGGTTAGAAGACTAGCTAAGTTTAAAATCTTAGGTTTTTAGGTATTTTAAATTTTATTAAACTGACTACCAATTCTTTAGGGCTTGGTAGAGTGTGTTGTGATATTTTGATTGCATTTCAAAGATTTTTCTGTTACAAATGTCGTCACCTATAGCCTGTATATTTAGATGTACAAACTTACATAATATTCGATGAGCTCTGGTTTCATGTTAATAAAACCCGTAGACCTAATAACTATAACTAGTCCATTTTAATTAAGGATGATGTAAGCAAAAACAAGTGAAGAAGGCGTCTCCCCATTGGTATGTTGTAATCATAATGACTTATTTTTTGGTTCCATGCGAGTCACAGTAGTTTAGTTGTTTTTGTGTTCCTTAGTATACAATTAAACTGGACTACTTATAGACTATGCAAAAAACGTGAAATATAGTAAACAAACAGCGTCATGAGGTAGAAGATATACTTTTTCTTGGCAAAACCTAAAATGTATGGAATTAACTGGACACTTTATGCAAACATTTTTATTAGGGGCATTTAATTTCTAAAATTTATGAACTTAGATTTTTTAGTTGAACCAAAATATTGGCCATTGTGCAAAAATTTATCATTTTGTGATATATTACTCTAAATTATGTACAAACATTTAAAAAGTTTGCTTTCCTTCCTATATTTTTCTTTTTTTAACTAACAGTTTTTACAGGTTTGCAATTTTAACAGATTGCAATAATGTGTACATTTACTAATATACCCACCTAAGCAGATCTTTTTTAAATGTATGGTATATATTTAAAAATCGTGGGCAATTTTGTATAAATACATTTCCAGTTCAAAACTCAACTGGGATGAGGCTAGCTTTGTTGAATAAATACAAATTTGTTTCTACATTTTTCAAAGCAAAAATATTCTTTAAAAAACAGGTTTTCACGTTTTATCCCAACTAGTCCTTTTCCCCTCTAACCCCGTTTGGCCATTTGCGGTCACTTGAGATTATACCATTTTATACTGTACAAATATCCTAATTCTCTGATATATTTTGACAGTATAAAATTAATAAAAATAAAAGATTTTCTCCTTCTTTACTAACTGATTCCTTTTCATCTAACACCCTCAACTGGTTTGTAATCAGAAAAGCTACTAACATCCTTAGTATGGTTTTGACAAAGTGAGAATCTTGGTTTTTTAAGTTTGAAAAATGTATATGAAAAAAAAATATATATATATATATATATATATATATATATATATATATATATATATATATATATATATATATATATATATATATATATATATATATATTGTATTAAAGCAGCAAAGTAAATAGTCGTACTTTTTTCACTTTAAATAAAACAATTATTGCAAAATACCTATTTAAAATAGTTAAAGTGTCTCAAAAGAAACAAACGTTTTAAGTGCCCAGAAACAAAATTCTGTAAAACAATTTTTTGACAAACAATTTACATAATAAAAAAAATAATAAGCACATATAGTTTCTTTAGAACTGTAGTAACATTTTTCGGTAAATAAACAAAAACATATTTATAAATTAGCAAAACTGATAAGTAAAAAAAAAACCTATTTTACAGCTATAAAAGTTTTTAACATTTAGTATTATAGTCGTTGGAATCAAATAAGAGAAATTATAAAAACTTATACAAAATACTGCCACTCGTTTTTAATAGAAAAAACTCTTTATTATACCGCGCTATACCGCGCCGCTTTGTTTACTTTCAGCGCAAAAACGCCGGCACATACACAACTAATTTTGCAATTCGCAGCTACTGGCTGAAGCTTGGCACAAGCCGTTTTTAATTGGTTTGCGGCTTACTAAACATTTTGTGACAAACTTATCAAGTCCACGTTGACTCCAACGCCGTTTGTCTGCGCCTTTTTGCGAGGTATGATAAAGGTTTTTTTTTATAAAAACGAGTTGAGGTATTTTGTTTAAGTTTTATAATTTCTCGTATTTAATGCCAATAACTTTAAAGGTTACAAGAGTTCTATTTCCTTCAATATAATTTACCTGGAATATTACCGAAACACTAAAATTTCAATTTCATTCACTGTACTCCCTTTTTTTATGAACCGCTGTTTGTTTACGTAATTTGAGCTTATTACTATTTCTCACATTTTCTGCTTACTTCTTGGTAACAGAAAAACGTCGAATATTCAAGTTTTTTTCAGGATTTTTAAATTTACAATATTAAAAGCACATTAACAAAGTTATTTAATTTTAATTCTAAATAGTGTTTATGAGGTGGTTTTACACAAGTGATACCACGCTTTTGCAAAAAATAGTTGAATAACTTTCACCTTTTTTAAATTCTTGCGGGGCATCGTTAACAAATTTAAAGATGCTTTAAATTTACCCAAAATTATAGGCAAAATCACAAATGGCGGCCATAAACACTTACGTACGGTTTTTTTTTGGGTTTTGTATTGTTAAAGAAGTTTCTCTAGTTTTCTGTAAAATATTTTTACAATTTATAAATGATTTTATTTTTAACTATTAGTTAAATTAAAACAATATTTGACTTTAATGATATTTAAACCAGTTTTATGGTTTCTTATTGCTTTAGAACCACTCCACACTATCTCGCGGATTACGATAGAGTACTCGAGATATAGTCTAATTCTCATGGTTTTGGATATTTTAATTATAATTTTTACTGAAAACTTACAAAAAAACTTTAAACTAAAAATAAATACCAAAAATTGGACTTACTTTAGATAGAAAAAATGCGTAGACAGATATAGAATAAGTTTTAAAAAATCTATGTTTATTAGGTTTAGTTATAACATAATTACGCTTCTCTACTACTGATTATTCTTATGCCAGTAACTTGTTACTTATATTTATGTAAATAATATATTTTATTAAACTTTGTCTTCAACAATGCATATTGTTATTATACATACAGGGTGTCCAAACTCTATTTATACACGAAATATCTTCGCCCCTATAGAAGATACAAAAGAAAACCAAATTAAAAAAAATGTTTATTTGGATACACCTATTTTATTAACTCTATTGATAAATATACAATGTGTCCCCAAAACATAGTTTTCATTGTCAAGTAGGTTTTTAAATAGAACACCCTGTATATTTTATTAAATTTTGACTTCTCATAAAATTCTACATCAAAATTGCTATAGATATTTGTCAATTATTGCAAGTTCTTGAGATATTAACAGCATCTTAATGAATTTATTAACGGTAAAAAGTAAATAATAAAATAATATTTTGGATCTAATTATTTTTACATAATTCTCTCACTGTCAAAGTGACCAACAATATGATAACAGGTGTATAAATTACCTTTCATTGTAACAACTAGCACAAAGTATGTCAGCAATTTAGTTTATATTAGATACGTAATTACTGACCCGGTTTAAAACCAGCAATATGTCAATTATTCCTGGTTTTTAGGTTAAGTAAGTAAATATGTGTCCAAAATAAACTAAGTTGCTTACCCAGTCTCCGATAGTTCTCGGTGGATTTAACACGTCCGAAGGGAGCTCCTGCTGGGCTCTCACGCGGTGTCGTGCATGGAGGATATAGAAGAAGTATTGGTTCCCCGAGGAAGATAGGAAACTCACGCTAATTTGAAGACATCTTTTTTCTGGAGCCAAGCGCTGTGAGCGATGATTCCTATAAACCGATGGATTTTCCGTTTGGTATTGAACACGAGGTGTTTCTCAAATGGCAGGAAATGGATGGGCGTGCGCGGGAAATGTCAGTTTTGACAGTGAAGGTTATTTGCAATACCAGTAGCAGCTCTTGGTTTGATGGCTGCCAATTTATGCATTAAACAGGTTATCACATTCATGTGAACACATTATTGAAGACACACAAAATATTTGAAAATTTCGGAGTTTTTGGTGGCTACAGAGCCCGACCGTCCAGTTTTTCCTCCGGAATGTGCTGGCTAAATTGGACCAAAAGAGGACCATACATAAAGAAAAAACAGAAAAAGTTGCTTACCCACCTATTAGTAATTCTTACCATGAAAGGTAATTAATTACATCATATCATATTATTTGTCACTCTCACGAACAAAATTATTTAAAAATAATTAGATCCAAAATATAATTTTCTTTCTTCAGTTTTTACCATTAATGAGTACATTGATAGGCTGTTGATATCTCAAAAACAAGTAATAATTGACGTATAGTGTATATATATATATATATATATATATATATATATGTTGATAAAATATACAGGGTGTTTCATTAAAAAGAAAAAAATATTTAACAAAGAAAACTATATTTTTAAGACACCTTGTATATTCACGTATAGTGCCAAAAAATAAGTGTATACAAATAAACATTTTTTATTTTAAGCTTCTTTTTGTATCTTGTACAGGGGCGAAGATATTCCGTGTATAAGTAAGAGTTGGGACACCCTGTATTTTGAAAGTAACGGTTACTTGAATTAATAGTATATCTGAATAATATAATAATAAAGCAAAACCAATTAGTTGTAGTTTTAGGCAATCCATTAACACACATTAATGTTTCGTTGTTTTAAGAACAACTCTGGTTGGTTTGGATATTTCTTTATCCAGCGCACTACTTTTGGAGGAGTTTCAAATAAATTGCAAAAAGTGTAGATAAGATAACTCTAGTACAACTAATATATTTTTCATTAGTTAAAACTAAAAAAGTTTTACTTTTTTTTCATTCATCAGAGTTCATGATATATGTGGAATTTAGTTTTACACTTTTACAATAATAACACATGCAAAGTAATAAACATTTCAGAAATACTTTTAATTGAAGTATTTTTACTTTAACCACTATGGGAGGTTAGTTTTAATATAGTTAGGATTAAAAATGTTTTATTTTAGAACTGTTTCTTTGGCTTTAAAAAATATGTGTAATTATTTATGTCTATTTTTCTTATTTGTACAAATTAACCACTTCAAGACTGCTTCTTAATCGGTAGTTTTAGGTTAATTTTTATTTATTTTCGCGTACGCACATGCGTTGACTGTTCTGTATCCTTTAATCCGGTGATTATTTTGAGTGATAACTCATTTTATTACCTGTAAAATGTGCAAGTAGATTTATGCGGATATTTATTATTAAAAAACACGTAAAATATCTTTGTTTACAACCATGTATGTAATGGTGACATTTCCGACATTTCAAAAGTTTAAGAGCGTCACTTTTTTGACTTTTACATTCATCCCATGGGGGAAAAATAACCTTCTTTTCGTGAGCCAAAAGTAAAATAAAGTTAAAGTAACCTTTAGTAACCGTCGCCGTCGCAAAAATTCAAAAATTTGTCAACTTGATATCTTGTCTGATATTTTAGATATCTCTGTAACACATTTGACATATCTTAATAAAGCAAATAAAAAAAAAAGATTTAACTCACCAGAACTATCCATGACCACCCCAATGTGACAGTTTTGCATGACTATCTGTAGCGCTTCAAACCAATCAAATTACTTACTACAAATTTTTACTGTAGTTTTGGATGATAATTAAATAATTTTAAGTTTGGTTGGACCCCCTTTTAAATAAAGCTATAATTAAAGAATATTTTCTGTTCAAATAAAATGAAATATTTTGTATTTAATTCAAGTTTCAAGGACGTTTTATGAATCATGTGACTTTTAGTGTTCCTTGATTGTTCGGACAGTAGCGTAATTATTTGACAAATTAAAATCGTTTTGTTAAGTTAATACATTTTTGATTAAGAAAAAATCAAAGAGACATTAAAAAAACATGGTTGTAAATAAAATAGTAGGTATACAAATCTTGGTGAAACTTTCATTTTAACATTTTGTTAGCATTGGGTCGAACATGATGATGATTATTGTGGTTTTTCTCATATTGAGAAAAAGAATGTCATCAAGAAGCCAAGGTTATTGTGTTTCCTAATATTTTGCTTTGGTATTTAAGGCATTGGGCATTTTAAATAACTAATTATCCTCAAAATTATTAAACCTTAAAATGAGTTTCACTAAATATGTCACTTAACTTGCATATATCTTTCAATAATGTTCCTGATGTTGTTTTAGCAACTCTTAAATAAAAATACAAAACATACATATTTATTGTATGTTAAAGGTTTTTAGATTTTTGTTGACTTCTGCATTCACTTCTTTAAAAACACAAAGACAAAAAGAATCAGAATTGAACAAGATTCAAATTCATTATTGATTTTCTCGCATACTCTCGTTTATTTAAAAAAGGTTATACTGTTTGAATTATCTATTTAAAATAAAGTTATAAAATATCCTAACATGTAAAAAAAAGTTAATGATCTGATACAAATGAGTCACGGGATTATGCGAGAACATAGACTCTTTTTTTTACCGGTGGTGCGATCTCAAAAAAAAGCCCTTTAATATTTTATTTATGTTTTCTTATGTGTACTTCCTAAAATCACATAATATATAATAATTTAAAAGTTTAGTCTGTTAAAAATGCAGAACTAAACGTCTTATTTTTTCTAATATTTAAAAATAAATTATAAAAAATTGCTTGAGGCTCAAGTCTTGATTTTGTTGTTCTGTTATTATCTTCATAAAAAGGCGTCTTACTAAATTACGAAGATAAATCGTCTTTGCTGTTTTTGTTTTACGTGTTAAATAAGTTTTCGGCGAACAACAGATTTACCTTTTCTAGGTATCAAAACAAACTGATCAGGAGTGTATAGTAAAATAGATATTTAATCCTATTTACTTAATACCTTGTAAGACGTGTAAAAACAAAGTTTTTAAAATAAAACTTTAATTACAATACTTTTTTGTTTTTGTTATTTCCTTTAAGCCTAAAGCCGAGTCCGCGACAATTCGCCAAACATCCGTCAAAACTAACCAACCTTTTTGCGCGCTCCTTTGAAGCCAAAAACCGAAAAGCTCTGAATCACCGGCCAATTATTCGCCAAGCCCTTGAAACGACGTGAATTCCATACACGTCTGCGGTATGCGGTGTGGAGCGGCTCGACGAATTTATGCGTTAATTTACCCCTGACATAGATATGCGTATTTTACCTACTTTACATATTCCTTTAAAAATCTTTTAAAAAATTCACATGATTTTCTTTGACACGTATAATAATTATACCGTCAAAATGTAACGTCGGACTTACCACTGACGAAGATACGCGGAATTTACCCACTTTACACTTTCTAAAATTGAAAAAAAAATCACGATTTTGTTTGACACGTACAATAATTACTACGTTTTCATGAGGGATTTAAATCGATTCGGCGACTCCATGTTTGGTTTTGAATACCCCATATAACATTTTTTGCCGGCGTTGTACATTTAATTTACTGGGCATTGCCAACACTCTTTAATGGCAAGGCATTGGCAAAAAGGTATTAAAAAGACGCGAAAGTAGGCAATTGGCCGTTATTAGGCCACGTGTTGCAGATAATGTGATGGCATCCATCATTAATAAGTTATGCCAAAGAAATGCGTTTAGGATGATGGAATCAATCATTCATAAGTTATTGGCAAAAAAATGCCATTAGGATAATGGCATTTATCATTAAATAAGTATTGCAAGTTTTATAAGTTGAATGTCCCAAAAGTTAAATAACATATTTAGAATTTTGTAATCGAAAAAAATGAGAAAAAAGGCAGGAAAACTTTATCAATAAAAAAATTACATAATATAAATTTTTAAACCGTAACAATAAACCAAAAAATAAAAAAATAAAAAGTATGTAATAAAATTAAAAAAAAGAAAGTAAAGAAAACACTTTAAAATAGTAAGTATTTAAGGCACACTTACACTCAATTTTCAGATCCAAAACATAGGGAGACATATTTAAAAGGAGTTAAATGTCAAAAAAACTATTAAATATATATATATATATATATATATATATATATATATATATATATATATATATATATATATATATATATATATATATATATATATATATATATATATATATATATATATATATATATATATTAACACGTCTTTAAAACTTTTAATAAGGCAACTCCCTGATATCATATAATTTTTTAGGTAACTACAAATTTAAATGGTTTTAAACGAAATGTTTACAGCTCTTAACAGTCTACTTGAATAACCCGCCTTCTTGACTAGCCATCACCAATTAATTACACAACACACACTAATTAGGTAATGATAAAATAAATATGATAAAACTTAATTATGTCTACTAAAAACTCTTTTCTTTAAAAAAGAAACTAAAAAGCTAGAAAACCACGTAGAAACCAATTGCACAAAGCGGCCAAACAAAAGCAAGGTTACCTCTGCCTCTGTCAAATTGTCAAATCCTGTATTTCGGCTAAGCGGGAAATTTGAATTTATCACCTTCGGTCGAAATCGTCGAAATTAACCTAGCTAATTTTACCATCATTTTATTTTTATTCTCTCAAAAATACATAATAAACATTTTGTTTGACTTAATTTTTATTTGCATGATTTGTAGCAATAAAATGTTGGGAAAAGGCCATTTCCTTTAAATTATGTAAAAAAACATAAAATAATGTTGTTTAGCGGCCATTATAAATAAAACAGATTAACAAAATTGCTCGAATGTGAGTTAAATACCAATGTTAATAATATGGTTTGAAAAGTATAAATATGCATTGAAGGTTTGCCCTCAAAAATCCCATATTTATTTGCCTGCAACAAAAAGGCATGCTTTATTTAATCAGGATTGGTATGCCGCCATTTTTGTATGCTTGCCTGCAATTCGCCTGCATGTAAAATTTATTGGCAATTGAGTGTTTATTTAGGGTTAACTTTTTAATGCGTATTAGATGTTGGCATAATATTGCCACCAATTGCCAATGCTTTTCCATCAATGCCAATATGAAAAATGTATATTGCCGGCAAATAGTGTTTGCTGGGACCTTACTGATTTCATGTGCAATATTTAATTCGATTTGAAAACGTTTTGAGATTTGTTTTTTGTCAGCTGTCACATTTGTCTATGGACACTTTAATTGGCCAAAACTAATTTCTATTTTATTTTAAATAAAAAATATATGTACGTATCAGAAAACCAACGCGCCAGAAATTTTTAAGGTTAGTTGTAGTTTAAATAAGAAAGTTTGGTTAGGTGCTATGCGCAAGCTGGTACTAGGTTTAAAAAGCATTTTAATGGTATTCAATACCGATCCGATCCCACAATTTTGCCGAATCGACATTGAAGTCTAAAACGATTTCAATGTTTTCATGCAGTATTGAAAAGCAGAAATGGACTCAAATCGATTTAAATCTCGCATGAAAACGTAGTAAATAATTATACCGTCAGAAATCCAACGTCACTCCTATAACCCACCCCTGACGAAGATATGCGCATTTTACACGTTAACACCATTGTTTTTTTTTAAATTTACATTGGGCGATTTCAGCTCATTTTGGTACCTATTTTGGTTGACAGATAAACAATAGGTTAAACTTCACTTTTAATCAAAAACATACCAATTGGTAAATAATGAAGTTTAACCCATTGTTTATCTTGTCAACCACAAAGGTAACAAAATGAGCCGAAATTGCCTATTATCTTTGACACGTAGGATAATTATATCGTCGAAATTTAACGTCGGACTCACCCCTTTTACCCACCTTTGACGAAGATATGCGCATTTTACCCACTTTACTCCTTAGGGCCATGGTTCAAGTAACATTTACGGGCCCCCTTAATACACCCCATACAAACCCACAAAAAGGTGGAGAGCAAAAAAAGTTCCTCACTCACTACAAACCTATATTACTTGCATTTGCTTGTTTTCAACCCCGTTTACATAAGGTGCGTTTTATTGCTGTCATTCCGGAGTCGGAATGATACGAAAATCGCGTTTTCTTGCAAATTCCACCGGTTTCTGCGGCCACCAGTTTTACCGACTATTTTGACCGTAGACCTGGTGGAATGTTAGTTTGGAGTGGGGAAAGAAACAGCTGTTTAAACAACAATTATTTTAAAGTTCTTCCTTGTTCTAAAAGAATATTCAGAACACCCAATATATTCATAATTTGAATTAATTTATATAACGGCATTTATCTTTTCATTTTGGGCCCATCCATGATTGCTGCAAAATTTGATTTTTTTGCTTTGAGGTTATGTTGACGCTTTTTTACATAGATATTTCATTTTTTTCTTTAAACCGTTTTGGGTTAGCAATTTATTTCTTAACCCGAAAGACTGCAACAAAACGCGCCTATACTTACATTCTTTATCCCACGCGGGCCCCCTTTAGTCCGGGTCCCGGTAATTTGTACCGCCTTCAACGCCCTCTCGTGACCCTGCCCCTGTCGAAGAAATGGCCATTTTACACACTTGTGTGTGTTAAAAAATTAAAAATTTGGATGGATCATTTTTGACACAGACAATAATTAAATCGTAAAAATCCATCGTCGCACTGGCCCCTATAAACCAACTCTGACAAAGACATGTCCATTTTATCCACTCCTTTGAAAAAATTATAAAATCATATGATATTTTTTGACATGTACAATAATTACACATGATGCGCATATCTGCGACAGGAGTGGGTTATTGGGGTGAATCCAACGTTTCTACGGCATAATTATGTACATGTTAAAGAAAATTATGTGAATTTTTTTAAACCTATTCAAAAATGTGAAGTAGGTAGAATGCGCATACTTTTGACAGGGGTGAGTCCGACGTTAGATTTTGACGGTATAGTTAAAGTACCATCTGAATTTTTTAAAATTAACTGAGTAAGAAGTGTGAAGTGGGTAAAATGGCCATATCTTTCAGGGGTAATAGGAAAGAGTTAATGCAAGGAAATTATATGGCATGACTAGGGTTTGCCATAAGCTCTTACGATTTTTTTATTTTTTTTTATTTTTAAGGGTGTGAAATGGGCCATATCTTTGTAAGGGGTGGGTTATAGGGGTAAGTTCGATGATAGATTTTGACGGTATAGTTATTGTACGTGTCAAAGATCATGTGAGTTTTTTTATTTTCAAAGGTGTGAAGTAGGTAAAATGCGTGTAAGGGTAAAAAGATTTTGAAAATGACATAACAATTACTTTTTCTAGCAAGGATATGACTCCGAAAATTTAAGAGTGAGCTACATCTTCGCCAGAGTCATGAACTGATATATCATTTTAAAGATCGTTTAACTCTTATCATATATCCTTAGTTTAAGGTAATTGACTTTTACAGGTTATTTAATATTATACCATCGCCTTCTAGATGTTATAATTGTACTAACGGCTCATTCAGTACAATTTAAAACATCTAGAAGGTGGTGAATTATACATTAAATTAATTATTCGACCCCTCTTTCTATTTAAGATTTTGGGCGTAAATCTCAGTTCTACTAGTGAGTTGTACAGTAAAGGGTGAATGTTTTGAATGAAAAATATTTCCCACAAACTCAAAAATTGACCTGTCCGAGCGATTTTCCCTAAATGACCTGGAGTGCCTAAAATTAGGCGGGTATGTATATTCCAAGACGTGTTTAAAACAGCCCGGTAAAATAATAAATCCCTATTTACTATAATTCAGAAATATCTAATTTACCAACCAGTGGAATACCGTGTATAAAGTAATGATGTACTTATATTCTTTCCTTTTGATATCTTATTATTTCTAAATAAGGCCCGAAAGCAACAGTCATGTTGTTCAATATCTTTATAGCCATACAAACCAGAAATAATCACGAATTTAAATAACAGAAAATAGGCAAAACGGAAAAACGTGCAAATTACTACCTACAGAGAGATAGTACAATAGGCGATGTTGTACTATCGCTGTATAGTTACGGCTCCAAAATAAGGCATTTTTTTATGTAAAGCAGAATCATAAATTACAGCGTGTTTTCGAAAATTCATTCCAAATGGGAAACTTTTTAATTAGTAACTTAGCGAAAAAAGTTCCTTTTCATAAAAGTTCCGCTTGATAAGAAAATAGTTTTCCACAAGAATAATAATTGTATGTTGGATATACAGGGTGGCTTAGATTAGATTAGATTAGGAGGTAGATTGTGTATCCTCTATCACTGCAACCTGCTCAGGTTTATTGTATGTCCTCCGTCCATAGGTTAGAGCACGCTGTCCAAGCCGGTCTTTTTAATCAGACTCCACAAGCTTGAAACCGGCTCCTTGGTAAATCTTGCCGCTTTAGGTTTTTCTTCACCAAGCTTTGCAAACCGCAGACGACAAAGGGCTTCACAGAAGCACCATACATGTTCTGTGGTTTCCTCCTTTCCTCCTCCTCCTGGCAGAACTTGTATAGGTTTTCTTCCACCAGCCCACGATTTCCAGGTGTTTATTCAGTCAATGACCTTACACACAGGGTGGCTTAAAAAGACTTGTTTCCAAATTTATATTTAAGGTATTTTCTAACTACAGTTTGAAACATAAAAAGTGATTTTCTATGTCATTTTATAAAGAAAAGTTCCTATAAATATATAGCTTGAGTTGCTTCGTTTTTAAGATACAATGCGTTAGTTTTTTTAAAAAGTATGTCTTTTATTAATATCTTAAATACCCGTGAACCGATTTGGTTGAACTTTAATACGTTCATTTAATGTAATAAAGCACTCTAACTTGATTGACTTTATTGGGCCCAGTGTCGTCTCAGTAGGCCCCACAGCCAATATTATTGAGAAAAACTGTAGGCCACTGGCTTTTTATGTAGTTTTTTTTTTGCAAAGCAACTACAAATACAACTATTTAGTGTCGTACAATTTTTTCGTATCTATTAGCTTCGTATTTAAAATATTCATAAAATACGGACGTTAACAAAAATTAAGGCCATGTATCTCAAAAACGAAGCAACTCCGGACATGTGTTTCTAGAATTTTTTCTTTATAAAATGAGATATGAATTACCCTCTTAAGTTTCGTACCATAGTTAGGAAATAGACTATATTTTAATTTAGAAACAAGTCATTTTTTAGGCCACCCTTAACATCCAATATACAAATATTGCTGTAAAAATGTTTTTTGTTATCAAGCAGGACTTTTATGAAGATGCAATTTTTTCCGTAAAAATAATATTTAAAAAAATCCATTAGGTAATAACTTCCGAAGACACACACATGCACCCATTTGTGTACCGAAAATAAATGTTTTATATTAAATAAATATAGTATTTAAGCAAAGGTATTGCTACAAGGTTGCACACAAAAATGTGGTCAAGGCTATATTTAAATTAAAACAAATAAGCTCAAAATTTTTGACACACCCTGTATAAAGCCAAGCCCTATTTTTTAAATACATTCTAAGACTAGTTATTTTTTTTTAATATACAGAATGTACCAAAAACTAATATTTTTTAAATTTAAACAAACAGGGTGTGTCAAAAATTTAGGTTATTCTCTTTATTTAAATATTGTCTGTCTATATTTATTTTAGGCAACCCGGTGGCAACACCTTTGTTTAAATACTATATTTTAAACAAAAAATAGTTTTTATCTGGTAAACAGCTGCGTGCAGGTTGCTTCCTATTCGGAGCTTAGGTATATAGTGGTATCTACACTAAAATTATTCTTTTCGTGCTTTGATTATAAGAAGGCCGCTAATAAAAAAGACACCAATCTTTTAAGTAAAATATTTAGCTGTTTTTATTAGGTATAAAATAAATCCAACCCATTTAATTTAAGCTTAAATATAAATTCAAGCTAGGAATATTAATACTACTAATAATAACAAAAATTGATTTTTTTTTAAATTTCAAAAACGGCCTTTAAACAATGCAAACACTATAATACTTTTGTATCTTGCCTTCGAGCTTATCTCACGACAATGGAAGAGAAAGGTTAAAAATTAATAAGTTAACTTCCGCGTTCCGAGGAAAAATTTAATGGGTTGTTAAGTTTCCTTCAGAAAATGCTAGTCATGCCTATTATTCCTTAAAGATAATATAGTACAAAAAATGAAGCTCAAAAAAGGTAAAACCTGACAATTGTTTGGTCCTGCATGGATTGACTTAAAATTTTAACAAAAGGTAGGGAAGAGCCCAAGGATCTCTGTGTTGTGTAGAAATTTGAATGAAGCAGCTGTTTGAAAGGCAATTTATGAGAGTTTTTTAGGTCATGTTATCTCATAAAACTTTTTTATACTCCTGTATCATTAATAAAGTCCTTTAATATGCTGTTCAAAATAAATTTTCCAACTTTTTTTTTGCTTAAAATGGTAGCATTTTGTACAGACCTTTTAGAGACACCCTGTATTTCTAAACAAAAATAAAACAGTTTTATTTTTACCAAACCTTTGCACAGCGTCATAAATGACACTGTTTCATTGCTTTTAATGGCTAAGAAATGGCGCCTAAAATCGGTAAATGACAATTTAAAAAAATATATAATCTTTTTCAACATCTCGCAAAAACGAGTTCATTTTTTCAATTATTTAAGATTATGGTATTCTAAGGACAGTGATTAATGATAATGACAAAGTGAATGCATAAGTAATCTGAATGCAATCTTATCAATTATACCGTGTGTGGTCTAAAAGGCCGACACAAAGAGCCACAATGGGTACCTGACAAATTTATTACCTTGGTATTGCTACTGTGGTACCGAGGTACCGAGGACTTGATTGCCATTTTTTAGGATGTAAAAAGAACAATGGATTACTATCTTTTGCTTTGATTGGAAAAGAAGATCGCGATTTGTGAGTTGTTTTCTTAAAATCTAAGTAAATAGCTTATTTTCTTTCACTCTAATTGTATTGGTGGTCTGCTAAAATAGCACTGCTAGACGTCGGCGTCGCTAACATTTTTCATAAATTTTGTGGAAATCTCAACTGATTTGTTTGTAGTATAAACATAACTTTAAATTTTATTAATTGCCACAGAATTTTATTAATATACAGGATTTGGTGTATAGGGTGTCAAACTTCAAAAAAGATCGAAGACAACTATTTTAATAAAATTTGTTATACTGAATATAAACCTTATTTAATTAAGTATTTATTGTTATTGTCACAAAATTACTAATAAAAAATCATAAAATCTAATTTTTAAAAGAAAAAGTTTCCACAATGCTTCTTTTATTAACTAAGCAAGATAGGTAAAAAACTGGAAGGCATAAGAGCTGTATTTTTATTTGCTTAATCTAAAGAACATATAAAAATGTTACATACGTTTTCACAGTTAGTACAGTACCGTACGGTTTCTTTGTTAAAGATATTTTTTAGTTGTAGCTCAAGACGCCACTGGTCTTATTAAATGTAATTATTTACCGATAAATTACTCTCTAATGCCATAAATATTATTGTAAAATTAAAACCAAATTGGGTAAAGGATATTCAAGGTATTAAAACATTTTTTTACTAGTTTAAACCCTTTTACCTTCAGAACAAGAAATTTATATATCTCTTTATATTGGTCAAATCGCCCGTTGATCAATAAATAATTAGGTAAATAAATACATGATAAAATAAAATTCTGTGAAACCCTTTATAAATATGAGCTTTCGTACCGTAAACAAATATACAGCGAGCGTATCTTCGGAAGTTCTTAACAAACGTGAAACATTTAAATTATTAACTCTTCGGAAATAAAAAGTGCATTTTTCTAAAAAGTCTTGTGGGGTGCCAAAATAAATTTTTGTATGTTAAATGTACAAAATGCTTCAAAAAGTACCTAAAATAAAAAGTATCGTCGAAAATATTTCCAAAAATAATAGGTCTATACCTTGCCACTATAAATTTTATTGATAATGAATACCTAGTAAGTTACTCCGGTTACTATAGTTTTACACCAATAAAATACATTTTTATTGTGGTAACCAGGGTTACTGACTTTTTAAACCAATGAAATACATTTTCTGTTCAGGGGTTTTTCTCAATTTAAAGTGAACAGGGTAGAAGGACTTTTTTAAATTTGTTTTTGCCTTTTGGCATTAGCCATACAGCCTCGCTAGTCGCAAAGACTTGATACACATATATATTTTTGTGGACATTTATTTATTTACTATGCAGGAAGTTACGTTTTATGTTGAGCTAAAAATTAAAAAGAACATTTATGGACACGCTATATGCATTTTGCAAAATATGTGCCCTGTAAAATATACAGGGTGTCTGCTAAATTATGGTACATGAAAAAACCACAGATTCTTTTGCTAAAATATTTAGATTTAAATTCTAGACAATAGGGGAGAGTGGTCTAAAATGACATAGATGCTGAAACAACACACCTTAGATTTTATCGTAACTAAAGGCGACATCTATGATATTGTGAGAAAATTACTTTGCAATGTATATTTCTATAAACCTCGTAATTTTACATGCGCCTTGGAGAGATTTTATGATCATTTGTCAGCTTGTTGTGAGACGTAACTCTTACAAATATTATTATTGCACAAGTTTACGCATCTGTTTCAAGATATTTGGTTTAAGTTTTTTTAAAATAACATATATAGTGAATAGAATACAGTGTAAAGGTAAGTACTGTTTAGTTTGAATTAATAATAAATAAAATTGGATGGAAAAAAACAGGAATGTTCTGGTTACTGCTAAGGTGTATAAAACGACATATGTTGGAGTGTTTAAAATGGCAAACTAGGTCAGAAATTTTTTCCAACTATCTAGTTAAATTACAATATTTATTTCGTATTTTACTAATCAACCACGACGGAACGATATCGCAGGAAGACAGCAAGGCAGAGCCGGAGCGAAAATAATATGAAAGAAGGTATTAAAGCCGTAGGTAAAAAAATGGGCTGGCTTAAAGCTTTAGATGAATCTGATAGTTATAAAGGTGAAGCAACCAAAACACAAGTGGCATTTAAAAAAATTTCGCAACTCACAAAAGCTTTAAGTCAAAGAACTACACACTGCCACCAACTATTTACTGCTAACTTGTTCTAAACTTCAAAAAGAAAAAAAAACAAAATCGAATTACTAAAGAAATCTAAACTCAATGTTTTTGGCCGTTCTTCTACTAGTAGGCATACCCAAAATGCCATTGATTATTCTGAAAGTAATTATGAACTCAAACCAGATGCATACCAAGAAGATGAAGATGAAGACATGTTGCATGTCTATACGGCAATGATTTGTAAAGTAACTCAAAATCAAAAGAACTATGGTTTAAATGTATGGTTTGCTTCAAGTGGACCCTTGCCATGTGTAGTGGATTGTCACCTACTCAAAGAAGGTATATTTGTGAATGTGTTTGCCTAACTCTTAAAATGGCATACCCTATGTCGTTTTACCCACCATTGGTTGAAAAAATGACAATGCACTATTTTTGCATTTTTCAATATTTCTTAGTTTTAGAATAAATATAGTTTTATTTCTGTGGTTGTTTTTGTTAGCCATATCCCATTGTACCACCCTGGTAATTAATGATACCTCTAAAAGATTTATGTTATAAAAAAAATAAAATAAAAAAAAGTATGTCATTTTAGATCACTCTTCCCTAACTATTTAGATCTGTTAATAATTATGTGTAAACTAGAGGTTACACTATTAAAATTTCTCCAAATCGATGCAGCTTCTTGTGCTACTCCGTATATCCCATCAAAGTAAACCAGTAAACGTCCCTATGCTTTCTACATAAGACATATATAATTTGTAGAAATGGCTCTGTGCATTTCAGGATATTCGAGAGCTATTCATACAAAGTATACCTTTTTGTGTAGAACTTTACTTAGAATGGACATACAGGGTAGCACAAAGTTGAAACGTTTCAGAGAAATTTAAATAGTGTAGTTTGAGACCTCTTCTTTACTTATAAACATTTATATCAGATCTAAATAGCTTATGACAAAAAAACCTAGAAATAGAGTTTTAATAAGATATTCAAACGTGTCAAAAATTATCGAGACAAATCTAAAATACTTTTTTAACTCGTACACCATGTATCCTCCTATTATTTACTTTTGGATAAAGGTATGTTTGGTTTAATCTCAATACTTTGACGTTAAATCCAGAATGTTTACTAATGTGTGGAATGGAGACAATCTAAAGCCACAATAAACCGAGCCGGTGCGTCAGCTTATCTGAAATGTATATATGTGGACAAATTGGAAAGCTCGACACTTTTTAAGCTGAACTACAAAAAGATGCTTATTGACATTATGACTTTATTTTTTTAAGTATTATTATTTGGGCCTAATCTGTGTTGTTTACAGTGACTTGAAATGAAGTCTTAGTGAATGGATTCTGCCTTAATCATGAAATATGACTTTCGACGTCAATTATCATAAAAGAAAAGTCATCAACTTACTTTTAGTTTTCTCCATGAATCTCATACCTCATATACCTTACTATCTACTGTTAAACGCTTGTAAACTGTAGAGGTTGTCCAAAATCAATTGAGGCGTCAAAAATATTGATTCTGTGCAAAAAATAAATAGTTAGTATTTGCAAAGAGAAAGTTAAAGAGTTTAGTTTGGGTCCAGCTTTTTACTCTAAACACTCTAAACAACATGAATAGACTGTATAAGCAAGTATAGGTTTTGGGATATCGGCAGTAATACAATAACAAAACAAGCACTATTAGTCACCCATGTTTACATGCCGGTATTTACGTTAGATTGTCTCTTTTCCTCTCATTGCCTATGCCTATGTGTTGTATGTTATTTAGCTGATCCGGTATATAATAAACAGAAGTAACGGTCGAGAAAAATGAAAAATTAGAGAAGAGTTCGTATCAGCAATAACATCAGTAAATAAAGCTAATTTATCACTTTTTGTATGAATAAACAAATCGAAAAATAATACTTTTAAAAGCAGTACTAATAGTTCAAGCTAATTATTCATAAGGTGTTTTTAAGAGCAGTGTGGTTCCCATCATATACTACTTGTAATAGTACTTTATTTTTATCATTGTATATATATGTGTGTGTGTGTGTTATAGTAAGAAAAAACATCTAATGAAAACAAATGTGTCCTCTCATTAAAATACAGTTATTTCTTACACTTAAAACTGTAACATCGAAAGGCAAAACAAGTAAAACAGTTCTTAAAGCAATTATTCTTATAGTTGTAGAATCATTAGATACACGACGGCACATATGACGATATTTTAATGACCTAAGTACCGCTTTATCGTATTGTGGTTAGTATTATTTAATAATGCTTATAATAACAGTAAATCAATAACAACAGTACTAGCATATCAAATGAAATTTATTAGAATAAGTTATACGGTTATTTATAATAGAATCCATTATGAGATAAAATTATTTTTGTAAGAATATATTTTAAGACATCTCATACACTTCTGGCAACAAAAAACATGTAATCGGATTCACTTTATTAAACATGATATACTTTTGCGTATTCTTCTTGTACAGGGTGGCTCGAATTCGACGCTCATCATTGGAATTTCGAAAACCGTAAGAGATACAGGATCGGTTAAATGGAGGCAAAGTTGCGCAATTTGATGCTCAATAAAATGCCGTTTTGCTTTTTAAAAATTCCGAGTACTTCCGAAGATATTCGAAAAAACCGGAATTTTCAATTTTGGTTTCTATTGTTTCCTGGCTATATTTGTTAAGATAACTTAAAATGAAAAACAGGTTTTCATGGCCACTTTTTCTGCTCTATAATTCAATGTGATTAAATATTGAATCTGACGTTTCGGCTTCTGGCGACCATCATCAACTTAATTTTTTTAAATACGGACCTGATATTTTTTCAATTTAATTAAATCCTTTCATCACCCTTAAAACACTATATATCGGCACTTTGATATTTGCCGACGTTTCGTGCAGAAAATTCCATCACCAGAATATTGCATATTTATTTCACCATAATACGGCCCTGAACTACATTTTTAGGTAAGAAGGTAAAAAAAAGAATAAACCTATTACATATTCGTAATCTTTTATTGCAACTCATTGATATCTAACAGCGGAAATTACTTTATTAACCGAAAATTTCATGAATATTAGACATAATATACAAAAAGGTAGACCACAAATCAGCTTACATAAACAATTTGTAATACTATCTTGATGCCCATATTAAAAATAAACATAATTTAATCACTATTATAAGTGTTCAAAGAGATAACCTTTCGCCTCGATGCATTATCTTGCTTTGCTTTGTATTTTTAATACAGCTCGATTAATTGTTCTCGCAGGAATGGCAGCGACTTCCCTTATCAAATTTTGTCGTAGTACTTAAAGGTCGTGAGGTGCATTTTTAAATAAACGGTTCTTAAGATATCCCCAAAGGAAATAATCTAGGGGACTTAGATCTGGGCTCCTAGCGGGCCATCTTGCAAAACCATTTATTAGGAAATATATGGTAAAGGAATTGAGCTACTTCTCTTCCATTGTGGGCAGGAGCTCCGTCTTGCTGCCACCATATTTCTTGAAATACTGCCAAAAGTTGATTTTCTAGGGCGTCTAAGACATCATTCCTAATAAAATTTAGATATCGTTCAGAAGTTAAGGTCCCTTCGTAAACGAAAGGTCCAATAATTTTGTTCCTCCACATACCAATCCATACATTAAACGAAGTTCTCCCTTGAATTCGTACCTGCTGGTTAGTTTCTGTTAATAAAGTAATTTCCGCTATTAGATATCAATGAGTTGCAATAAAAAATTATGAATATGTAATAAGTTTATTCTTTTTTTACCTTTTTACCTAAAAATGTAGTTCAGGGCCGTATTATGGTGAAATAAATATGCAATATTCTGGTGATGGAATTTTCTGTACGAAACGTCGGAAAATATCAAAGTGGCGATATATAGTGTTTTAAGAGTGATGAAAGGATTTAATTAAATTGAAAAAAATATGAGGTCCGTATTTAAAAAATTAAGTTGATGATGGTCGCCAGAAGCCGAAACGTCAGATTCAATATTTAATCACACTGAATTATAGAGCAGAAAAAGTTGCAATGAAAACCTGTTTTTCATTTTAAGTTATCTTAACAAATATAGCCAGGAAACAATAGAAACCAAAATTGAAAATTCCGGTTTTTTCGAATATCTTCGGAAGTACTCGGAATTTTTTAAAACGCAAAACGACATTTTATTGAGCATCAAATTGCGCAACTTTGCCTCCATTTAACCGATCCTGTATCTCTTACGGTTTCCGAAATCCCAATGATGAGCGTCGAATTCGAGCCACCCTGTACAGGTTGTCCGTAATTCGTTGAAATTGCAAGGTATCTTGGTTATTATAAAAGATAAGGAAGGTCCGGGAAGCCCCACCCACCTAAGCAAATTTGAATATTGTGAAGTGCCAGTAACATATAGATCTCTATTAAAAACGGATAAGTAAAAGTTTTCATCAAAAAAACTTTATGTTTTTAAGACCCTATCAATAGGCAGAGATGCCCGATATATTGGATAACGCCTCTCATCTAGGGTGTACAAGGCCACTCAGCAAATAAAATATTTTCTATTATAAAATTTAATTTATTATAAGCCCTAGACATTTATATTCTTCTAAATAATAAAATTAGGGGTATAAGACTAAAAGGTAAAACCAAAAACCCAACATTAAAAAAATATATATTTTTACAAAAAAACATTACAGATAAATTATATTATTGTTATTATGTTACTAACAAAATTTTAAGTATCTATACAGATAAATGGTAAATATATGGATTGGTACTTAAATCAGCTTAGTCAGCATTTTAGCTCTGCTTGTTTTTATTGAGTGATAGATATCGGACCTATTAGAGCTTACAATAATACTACTCTTTTGGACTACCATTGTCTATATTTTTAACTGATACACGACGTTTCGGATAGTATCTAACTCCAACCGTTTTCAAGTGATAGTATAATAAAAGGATATACAGAAGGTATAGACGGTGTTTGGTGGAAGAGGACTCAAGGTGGTCTGGGATTTGAATTCTGTTTTAATGTTGTACTTGTTAGCAATTCTGCGAATCTTTTCTGAAGTTCCTTTAATATATAGAATAGTCATAAATGTTTGGTCTTGTGGAGTCTTGTTTAGGTCGGTGGTTTTTGTCTTGTTTTTGTATTTGTCTATTGTTTCTTTTATTAATCTTTGGTTGTATACATTTTGTTTAAGGTCCCTGGTTAAGTTAGTTACCTCTTAGAGTTGTCTTGGCTCGTGTTAGCATATTCTAATTCGTTAAAAATGTTCCTATCATAGCTTTGTTATCATTCTAAGTTTTTTGTAGGAATTACAAATAACTTATGCATAAACCTAATGTATCTCTTTAGGCCGAAATGCCGGAATTACCTTACGATTATGTATAAGCCGATAAACACCCATTTTACCTTAAAACAATTTAAATTAAATTTTTACAGTTCTTTGAAGAAATAGAGCGCTTTCTTGACCCTAATTAGATTACAAATTATGGCGTCTAATGGGCACCACAGCAAATATTATTTTAAAAAGTACGCCCCTGATTTAGTAGTACAGTTTTTATTTTTTTGTCACACTAAGCAAACCTAAAATTCTAACTTTTTAGTCTCTTGTGTTTTCTTCGTATCTAGCTTCGTTTTCAAAAAATTATATACACATTTCAAAAGTATTCATACACCTTATAAAATAAAAAGAAAAAAATATTAACCTTAAACTAGATCAGTTGGGTATTTTATCATTGGGCGGTCATGTTTTTATATACTGTAAGGTCAAAATTATTTACTATTTATTTTTGATTTTTCTTCATGTTGTCTTGACGGACTTTTTAAAATAAGTTAAAGTCGCTTCAATTGTTTTTTAAGAAGAGGAAGCTAGATAGAAAAAAATAGGAAGCCTTAAATGTTGTCTTTTAATTGTTTATTTTTAAAAAAATAGAACCCTACAAGAAAAGCCATTGGCGTACCTTTTGGCTGTGGTGCATACTGAGCCGCCAATGTAAAGTACATTGATACTTATTCCGTTCTCACTTCTTGAGGCCAATAAACGACCCTTTTGTCCCCTATTGTCGGCCGGCGCTTTAGCCAGGTGTTACCTGCTATAAAATTTGAACGGAACAGGGTGGAATTTACTTTTTATAGGAAAAAATAGAAACACATTGATAATCACATATTTTATTATTAATAGAAACAAAAATATTATTTATAAAATATACCTAGGGATACTAGAATTTATTTTTTTAAACATTGTCATCACGTGACTAACTGACGACTTTCTAATAGCGTTTTTCGACATCGCTTTCGTTTATATTGTCGTTTAATGTTTATGGAGAATGACAAAGAAAGAATATAATTTACTTGTCGTTGATCATTGCGTCAAAAAGTCACGTGATGGCAATGTTTAAAAAAATAAATTATACCTACTTAGTCATTAAAAAAAAATATATATATAAATAAAAAGCTTTTAAAAATACAATATACCATATAAAATGTCTAACAATAGTACTATATTGCGTAACGTGTAGGAAAAGCGAAATATTTCCGGATGATAGTGGAGTTTAGCAACCATCAAGCGTCCGGAAATATGTTTTCCTACTAGTTCTACATGCACATACCATTTTATCCCTATTCAAATATTTTTAATTTTCGGTTTAAATTGCATAACATATAATTTTTAGTTTAATAAATATAAACATTTTAATAATTTGCTATGCTATAATATGTTTTCATGGTATATGGCGTAGCGTAAACAAATACAGGCGTAGGCGAATCGTTAAAATTGAGGACCAAAAAATGTCCCCACCTTTAAATACGTACTATCTTATTTTTTTCTTAATACACAAAAATACTCTGTAGGCGAGCATATGCATACCTGCAAGACTTTTCTTTAAATTTCCTGAAAGATGACAGTTGTTAAAGAGCAAAAGAAACCTCACACTAGTGGAAAAAATTAAAGATTACAAAAAACATTTTTTTACTTTTTCAAGTGGCTGTATTTTGCTTAACAATGGTCATACTGAAATTTTTAAAAAAGTATTTTAAAGGTACGCGCACATACGTCGGCATCGGAGGGACGGTACGAATTGAAAAAAATAGTTTTGGTGAAATTAAATAATACACACGCACATGCGAGTTATGGAAAAACCATGGGTAAATAATAAAAGTTAGGGCATTTTCCCCCATGGTATAAAACCACTAGGTTAGAACCCTCCGGTGGAAATCGCCTTAAATTCTTGTCAAATAACTCAATTTCTGACCTGTATCGCACATACGAAATGGTAATGGCTGGATTTTAATTTAAGTTGCTATATTTTCGCGGGATTTTTAAATCCGGTGCTAATCGCCCGCACATAGGTGCACTGCTTCATTTAATTTTATTAAAACCATTTTTTCCGACCCGTACCGTCCGTCCGATGCAGACGTATGTGCGCGTACCTTAAAGCTCCAAGTTTCTAGTTTTGATATTTGATATGAATACCTTTTTTTTTTCGTTTTTTTTTTTGTTTTAGTCTTCGAAATTGGATTGAAAAAATGTTGGATTTTTAAATTATTTTAGTGACTCTAAAAAATGTTTTAAATTTTTTATGCGTTTTTATTGATAAAAGTATTTAAATTTATGAAACAAAAAACACAGGTTAAATTAAAAAAAAATTAGAACCTACTTTTTTTTTTAATTTTCATAGCCTCTATCTAATTTTTTTGGGCAACCCTATGGCAATAACTGTGTTTTTTAAATACTATCTGTAATATAAAACAGTTTTTATCCGGTAAATAGACGGGTGGTCTATTCAGATCTTGGACTATTAGTGAATATTAAAAGTATAGAACAGAAGTATCGAACCAATCGCACGCGTGCCTAAAGCGGCACGCGACGTAAAAATTTGGGCACGCAAGTATATTACCACAGCAAGAAAGTGAAAGGAGAGGAAGGAGAGAGAAGTTTGAAGGTGGTGACCTTTTTTTGCTTTTCTTTTGTTGTTCTATGAAATTATGTCATTAAATTTACAATCCGACGTTTCGTCTTTGAGCCACCATCATCAACTTTGTTTTTTAAATAGGCGAAATTTTTGTTTTTAAAATTAAGAACCTCGTATTTTATTTCTAAATTCAACGATACCACACTTTACATTTATGCGACGTTTCGAACCGAAAAACCATCATCATTCACTATTTCACCAATATAGAGTAATGAAAAGGCTTTTCGAATCAACTTTGTAAAAAAATATTTTAAGACCAAATAAGATAATAAAACAAGGGGCAATAAACTGTAAGTTGGGCTACTTTAACGGAATGTCTTAATTAGTAATTCATTCCACAGTCGTAAATAATATGCAAATCGCATACTTCATGGATGTTTTACGTAGTTCAAAAATAAAATCAGGGAGACTAATAACATTAAAGAAAATTTATGGTAATATAATATATATTAAGATATTTTATTTTATGGTATAATGACTAAATCTTATGGCAATTGTATACTAATAAACAGCAGTTGCGTTCGTATCATTGGTCTATTTAATTATTATAGTAAAATATTTAAGTATACCATTTTTTATTTACGTTAGTTACGGCCCAATAAAATCTAAGAACTAAAAACGTATTTTAATTAATTACAACAACTGGAAATACGCAACTTAAACAAAATTCCACTAGATTGTATGTTGAATTTTATGACAAAAAATTGTCAGTCTGGAAAAAAATATTATTAGTTGATAAAGAAAAGTTAACATTTGATATATCAATAAGAATCAAACTGTACCAATTTTAAAATGTTAAAATTAATAAATTATATAATTGTTATTATATATGTTACTCTGAGAATGTTTTTGGTAGTCATTAAAAAAGAAAAAAATATTCATATGAAGAGCAAGCTGATAATTATATTCGCCAGTGTCTCTGCATGTATTGTCAAATGGTAGGAATTTTTGTACGTAATACGACAGTTCATTTTTTCCCATTATTAAATAGTGCCTGGGTCAGCAATAAAATGAACTTCATGACAATAACCCTTCTAAAACCTATTAAGGGGGATTTCTTTTGACCCGTCTACCACGAATATTCATACCGCCATATATGGAAGCGGCGGCACTTTAACCCAGCCTGTCAATTTTGACATGTTTCGGGTATCAGACTGAGCAAACGAGTCACCTTTTTTTTGAACAAGCTTACCACAATATTTTACATGCAATTTTTAAACATTATTTCAAAAATGGCAACGGTTACAGTAACGAAACCATAAGGATCAAAATTGACATGTTCGGGTATCGGACTGGTCGAGTTTCGTGACTTTAACCCCACCTTTTAGACAACGAGCTGGTGCCACCACAGACTGTTTTACTGTGCTACCCAAAAGAACTATGATCTCTGCCAGGCACGGCGAGTTTTCAATTTTATATGGGTGCCATATGTAAAAAAACTTTTAAAAATAAAAAAAAGCCATCACCCCTTCAACATACCAACCTACTGAATTAGTTCTTGCAAACAAAGGGTTTCACACACCTGCGGCTTTTATTGATATCTAATAAAAAGTTGAATATCAAAAACAAGTTAATCACCCTTTCAAAATACGAACTAACTCAATTAGTTCTTGCAAAAAAAGGGCTAGTCAATTTCTACTTGCCTTATATCAGGTTTAAAAAAAAATCCTACATTTCACCTCTTTGGATGCATTGGCCCCCGTGCAACCAGGCACTAGCCGCTACTGATCTTTGCGACTATTGGGTTTTAGAAAGTTTCTTGTCTATGCGACTGTTAGGATCTTTAAGGGTATTTTGTTATTTGTTTTTTAAGGTATGATTCCGAGCAAGCGCCGGAACGTTATACTTATTTATTTTATATTTGCAAAAATAATGTCTTGGTATAGCTAAAATATATATTTTCTCATGGCGCCTCTATTAGCAAGCAAAGCGGCAACGTAACCTCTAGTAGGTGTATGCTCTAAAGGTACCTCAAAAAACAATTTTGAATTTGTGATGTTGAAAGTACTTTATCTATTCGTGTTGTTGCTGTTATTGTGATATTACATTGTTAGAATAAACACATTTTTCGCGATGTATAAATCTTATTGCATATAATAAATACAAAATAACAGTAATTTTTGGATGTTGTCATCACGCTTAATATTCTACACACAATATTGCTTAACTTCCATAAGCTTAAGGAAATTTTCATTTCAACCAACCAAGACCCTTTATACCGTACTTATTTCTTATTAAAACTATGTAAATTTTCAATTCAATTCACAATAGACAGCATTTATACGCAATTGCGCTACTCAGCGTATGTGGCTAACTAAGAAGTTTCTGGTCTATGTGACTGTCAAGCTCTAAAATGTGTCTGTTCTATGCAACTGTTGGCCTCTTATGTTTCTATGCTGACGTTGTCTTTAAAAAGGACCCCGCACCATTTGCATTGGAAAACCGGCACCGGTAAAATTTTTTAAGATATGTATTATGTTAGCATCCCATCCCCAGTGGTAATATTTCCATAAAAATTTAGGGGGATCACCGGTGATATTTTGAATTTAGGGCTGCCTGAAGTGACGTTACTGGATGATATAAAAAAAAGCACATTATATTACTTTACTTTAAATACACTTTTCAAAATTTGTGTTATTTGGTTAAAAATACATATTTAAAGGATAGAATTAGGTTTTGAAGTTTGCTGACCCTCAAAAAATTTACAGGGTGGTTCAAATAATATTCTAGTAAAATTGTGCTAATACAAGCATATTTAAAACGGTTTAAACCATATAATGAATACCAAAACAGTTTATGGCATTTTTTTTGCTTCACTTTTTACCTTTTAATAAGTTTTGACAGTTTAGGTTTTTGGAACACACCTACAGGATGTGCTAAATTAAAATTAATATAAATATTACTTACAACGAACTATTTATTTTAATCTATTGTAAAGACTGTAACGGCTGAAGAATGAAAAATACATTGAAATATCTTTTTATGTAAATATTAAATAAAGGCAACTACAGGGCAATTTAAAATAAGGCTACTGACATATACAGGATGGCTCACCACAAACACATTGGCGTCTATTGCAAAAAGGGTAGTATTTTAATTTTTTTTTTTTTACTAGCATATTCTGGCACTTTGGAAGCAAAATTTAAAATTATGGAGAGTTATACAAAGTACTCCAAAGAAAAGATCCATATCAAACTTGTATTTTTTTTTAATGGAACACCCTGTATATTAGCCGATTTTTAGATTGTGGAAATAGAAATAGGGTAAGTTTCGTCAGCAATCCCTTATACAAAAATTGTAAGGTTCTAAAGATATTTAGGATTTTTGAAAAAATATAACCGGAAATTTTTTTAATAATGATATCCTACCTTACTTACGCTTGACTTTGTTTATTATGTTACATTGCTAGAATATTAACCGTACCATCACCTTTATTTATTCTTTTATTAAAAATTAAACAGGGTGTCCAGAAACTAATATTTAATATTAGCTACTTTAGAGTGGAAATTGCTTGCTTATTTAAAAAACACTCTGTTTATTTTTCTATTTTTAGATTTTGGGGATCAAAAAAGGATAAGTATCTTCAGCAATTTCTATAGCAAAAATAACGTGTTCAGATATTTGGGGTTTTGAGTAATTTATGGAAAAAAATAAAACCCTATTTTCCGATGTAGGGCAACTTTTTTAGTTTAAAAAAACCTGCTTTTTTTAAAATCCTATAAACTTATATATTTTTCTTAAAAAATGTAACCTTATTTTTTATATATTTCACAACATTTTTAATTTTTAGCCGTTATAATAGGTCAAAATAAAGTTCGTTGTAAGTAATATTCATTTTGATCTTAACTTAATTCTGCAGGACTGAAAATCTAAACTATTAAAACTTTTTAAAAAGTCAAAAGTGCAATAAATAAATGTATCTTAAAATGTTTTGGTCTTCATTTTATGGTTTAAAACATCCTAAATAAAAACTCCAGCAGTAAGAAACTTCTTTATTTTCTTTTCGAAATATCTAAAATACGTAATTATTGTTCAATTAGCTAATAAGTGCAAACGTACACAAAAAGGAATGTTTTATGCATTTAGAAGAATTTTATTAAACTTTATTATTATCAAATAGAATTACATAAAAACTATTATATTTTATATATTTTTCAAGTCAATCCTAATGCAACACTACTGTATGTCCTTTATAGAACTACGCATAAAGTTTCAACAAAAAAATGCTGTTAATGTTTGGTAATTACTAGTTTTCACTGATTAAACAAAACCTCATCTGTTCTACAAGTAAACCATGATCTTGATTTTGACATTAATTCATTAAAAGTTTGAAAACTTAATAACTATTATTTTAAGATCGTGCTGTCCGTATACATAATTGCGATTAGATTCCAATCAAAAACCTTTTCCTGGTCTATAATTACCTTTAAATCTTAATCAAAAGTAAATATCTGAAGCGAAATACCTTCCACTGAGATGAACAATATAATTACACAGCTTTTTTTAAACGATCCAATCTAACTAAAATTGTGTTTTTCTACATGACTGTTGTGCTGTAATACTAGGAAATGGGTTGATAGATCAATCTTCGGATAGTCCTTCCTTGTTTGACAAGATGCAAAGCAGAGCAAAACGGCGTATTTATAATTGGTTTCAAAGCATACAAAAAGTTGATAGATCTCAAAATTTTGCTAAGATTAGAAGTAATTACTTTTTAAAACTTAAGCATGATATAAAATAAAATTAAATGTAAAAAACATAAAAGCCTAATAATATCTAATAAGGTAAGAAAATTATTTGATTAAAATATTAAAAGTGCATAGTCGGTGACTAATGAAAATTAAGTTTTAATAAATGATTTATATAAAAGCCGAAAATAAATAATAATTAAAGAATGTGGCTAAAAAATCTTACGGCTGTTTCTACATCAGAAGAAAACACTTATTTTAGTTAAAATTGTTTAACTGGATATAAACCTTATTTACATAAGTAGTTATTGTTGTTGTTACATAATTGATAATAAAAAAACAACTTCTCCTCTCCCCTTTATTTTGTGAACGGATCAATATTTAAAATTTAAACTTTGGAATATGAAGTTATTGCATTAACACTACATTTTAGAGTCAAACTTGCAAATAAAAATTTTAAGGTGGCTGCTGGGCGCCATCTTGGAAAAAAATGAAAAGGAGGTTCTCGTGGCACATCAATTTAAAGCTCCTGACGAGTACTTTATAACCCTAGAATACCTTTACATACTACAAAATGATAGTACTTTAAGAATTACCTAAATTCTCGATTTGGTTAGCCATATTATGTCTGAAAGTAATTAAGTTGGATGTACTTAATATGGTATATTCTCAAGGTTTTTTAAAGATAATAACATTATATTCTAGGGTTAAAAGTATTCGTCGAGATCTTTAAAATGATATGATACAAGAACCCCCTTTCATTTAATTTTATTTCCCATCGCAACCATCTTGAAATTTATTCATGTCAATTTTACTTTTAAAAAATATATTAATAAATTCTATATCGCAAAGTATTAATTTTTGGAATTTAACTGTTTAAAAAATTAAACGGGAGCTATTAAAGAAATGCATTGTAAATGCAATTAAGTGATTTTTTCTCTTAAACAAAAAAAGATACGAAAAAAAATCATTGTTGTATTTTAATTTTCTTAAAGAAAACACAAATATTCTGAATTAAACTCATTTACACAGTCACTGACGTACTGTTTTCTTGTTAAAAAATATTTTTTAGTTGTCGCTCAATACGCCACTGGACTTATTAATTGTAATTAAGTTAGTAATAAATTACCTCTTTATTGCCATAAATAGCATTGCCATATAAAAACAAAATTGAGTAAAAAATATTTAAGATATTTAAAAAATATATTTTTTTACAAGTTAAACCCCCTTTATCCTTAGACCAACAAATATTCGTACCCATGTTTATATGAACTTTTTAAATATTTTTAACAATAGAATCTACCCTCAAATTTTCTTAACAACATTCTGGAATACCCTGTATATTAACTATAAGAAAATAAAAGTTATTTGTTTTTACGGTAGGGGAGCCCAAGAGGGGATTTCTGTTAGTTACAACAGCGCGTCAGAAAAAAACCGGAGGATACCTTGTACCCGACTAAATACCTCCATCAAATATGAGCCCCGCAAACAGGGCTGAAAATCAAAAATATATCCATTAGAAATTGTCGTGCGCCTCAGATTAAGATAGGGTAAGTTAATTACATGCTAGGAAGTGTATATTCCAAAAACTAAAGTTGTAAAAAAACGTCTTTTTGACATGCTCGAGCGTGGTTGTTTTTTTATTTTGAAGAAAATAATTTACGGAAAACGGAAAACATATAATTCAATATGATTTGAACGATTCTCACAAGCCGAAATATTAAAAATATTTTTTTGACATACTTTAAAGTCTATAGCCGCTTAACGCCCCGATGAAAAGGTATACATTATATAACATTTTTTCTTCTTTTCATCGAAGCTTTGCAACCAAATAGGTCTTTATGACGCTCGAGTACCTAAAAATTTAGCATCTTGAGCTCCCCTACTATAAGTGACAATTTTTAGATAATCTTTTCAGGCAGCTTTACGTGGTTAAAACTATAGTCATGATTTTGACAGATACTGCGCAATAATCTTTATCATGTAAAATAATGAAAAAAAAAGAGAAGGACTTAACTAATACAATATAAATTTTGTTTAAAATGAACACAGAATTAATAAAGTCATACATATGTCTCAAACAAAGTTCTTAGAGTTAAAGAAAAAGCAGAACTAAAACAGAAAGCAGCTTATGCGCAGCTCGTCTATACGGTCATTTGGTCCACCTACATAATTTGTTTTTTAAACCCTAAACATTAAAATAATTAGTCAATAAAAATAACTACAAACCTATTGCTATGTAAAATCTTCCTTAAAACAGAGTCAAGCTTAAAATTTAAAAAATAGCACATACGCGCATTTCATAAAGTTTTTAAAAAGTATGGTATTAAGACGTCCACAACCGACCAATTATATTGTTTTTCCGTCGATATATGCCATTAAACCATTCGTTCCTGTAATGATGTAATATGCTGTAATTAATTCTATTTTTCGGGTGCACTAAACAACTTAAACGTAAATATCTTGAAAACAGTTGCTTATAGCGATTCCTACAACATATACCTTTATTGTGTAGAAAGCATAGGGAGACCACTGGTTTACTTAGATGGTACATACAGTGTAGCATAAAAAAGTTGAGAAGTTTTAAAGAAAATTAAAGCAGTGTTGGTATCGCTCTCTCGTTTACACTTAAACATTAATAATAAATCAAAAAACCCCTGAATACCAGGTTTTATTACAATATTTAAAACGTATCAAAAAATATTGAAGTAAATTTAAAACATTTTTTTCATTTTGACACCCTGTTTCTTCCTTAATATCAACTTTTGGATATAGGTATGTTTGGTTAAATGTTAATAATTTGGAACAAGGAATCGGTGGTATTTCTGTGTACCATTAATTAGTGGACACGTTGTATACGAAGGTAGCTATAAGAAATACGATAATTTTTACATATTTAAACACTTGCGTGAATACGGGTTTTACGATTATATGATCAATCTTTACCAAATTTAATTGGCAATTAAATATTTACATGCGTAATTAAAATTACATGCTTGTTAATTGTAAATTTCTCTTATTTAAGCCATAAGCGGATATTTTTACTGGGTTATAAAATTATAGCTCTTATTTTTTTAAACAGTGATTAAATAATTAGTGTTTTTCAAAAGGTTTTTAAATTGCTAATAAAATATCACAGGGTAAGTTTCAAAACTTTTAACATATCGGAAGCAACACCGTAGTACTTTGTAAAATTTAAATAGAAACCTATAGAAAGCAGTGGAGTAGCTAGAGGTCTTGGGGCCCGGGGCACAAAGTAAAGTGGGAACCCATGCTATTTTAGTGTTTTTTTAAGCAAAAGAGCAAAAAAGGTCCTCACCACCAAAATGGAGCCGTCCCACTTTAATATGATATATTTTTTTAAGCTCAGGGCACCCTTTTCATACTTTTCCTTGTTACAAAAAAACTTAACAACCAAAAAAAGGTCCTCACCTCCAAACGGCACCCATTTCACTATTTTTCTTTACTTTTTCAGAATAACATGTTCATAAGCACAATCCAACAAAAAATATACTTTTTTTCTAAACAACCCCTCTTTGGGGGCCCCTTCCAACAGGGGCCCTGGGCGGACCGCCCCCTCGCTACGCTAGTGATAGAAAGGCGCGTAACAAGGATTTTGTCTTGATACTAGAAGAATTTCGGACCATTGTCTTTATTTTAATTTCTCACACAACGTTTAGGGCAGTCCTATCTCTGTTCCTTTTCAAGAGTAAACTAAAACTAATTCCTAAAGCTACTAACTTTATATGGTATGGTAAACCATCAGTCTGTGACGGAGTTGGTTGTGATCAATCATGCAGTTGTTCACCTAGCACGCCAGCATTGGTGCGCTTATTTAGGAATGGTTTCCAAAAAGCTTCACATTTAAACTATGACGTTTTGTGAGCTTAGGTATACGCAAAGACTTTTATTTAAAACATTTTTTTTTTTTTTGATAATTATAATAAAAACGTTTTTCACGTGGTTTAACTTTAAGTTGGGCGATACTCGGCAAAAAAAATAAGGTTGGGCAGCAAAATGTGCAAGTGCAGTATTGAAATTAACTAGATACTTAGATTAATTTTAAAATTTAGTACAAATATTTTAAAAGCTTATTTTAAAGGTCCTATAAACTGAAAATAAAAGCCCCTACAACCTACAGCTATCGTAGGTTGGGTTAAAAATAGTTTATTTTAAACTGCATTTTCCCATCAAATCTCACCAAAATGTGCACATCCCTAGTGGTTTAGTAGTTGTATTTATTGTTTGTCATAAAAAAGGCAAACATTCAATTTTACACAGAAACATCGATTAATTAAAAATTTTCTCAGCATACGGGTATTAATGGGGTTAAAGCTTTTGATGACCAAAATTTTATGTGTACGATCAATTTTTTATAAGTTAAGCTACACCAGCATAACGGCTATAGAAAAATTAAAACATTTGGTTCTCTGCATGTTTGTTATAAAAGAAAAGGTTTTTGAGAAAATTGTTTGCTTATTAAATATTCCACCCATGCCATTTTGAAAATTGACCTATTCACACTTCTAGTAATATATGCTATTTTTTTAATAAATAATATACAATTTGTAATTTAAATTTTAAATACACATAACTGATCAAAAAAAAAAAAATCAAAAATGTTCAAACATTTTGATAGGGTATTTTACCTTAAATATTTAAATTTTATATTAAAATCCATTTTTAATGAAATAGCACAACATTGCGAAAATATCATTTACAGGTTGGGAAAGAATAATTTAGGTTGGGCGCCCGCCCAATCGCGCCTAACCCTGGCGCTGCCACTGTTCAAGAAATATGCCGATCACTGTATAAATCGAAAGCCCAATTTTACTTTATCCGATGGGAACAATATCATTTAATTATTAAATTTAATCAAGTTAACGTTAAATAAGACCCTTATGGCTCCAAATAACAAAATTTCTTCAAAATCGAATAAGGAATATTTAAGATATTAATAAAAAAACTGTGTTTTAAAAAAGTTTTTTACCCTGTACCTGGTACCTGTGTATTTTTAGACTCATGTTTTGTTTTTTTCCATTAAATTAGTCCAGAAATATGCCCATAACTTTTTTACTGCAGTTAGGAAACTCCCTGCGTAAGTCCAATAACACTTGTATATTTTAAATGACCATCGGTCCATCGGTCTTGGGGGGCTAATCATCGTTCTATATAGGGAAGCTAAGGCCTCCTCAGTCCCCCTAATTGCGTCCCTGAATTCAGCAAATAATTTAACAAAGTTGTGTAAAAACTATAAAAAATTATTTGTAAAAGAATAAATAGTTTACTATATAGTATTTGTTCTCATACTTCGTATTATTTTATTTAATTTAAAATAATTAATTATCCCACTAAGCCGAAAACTTTTCTTTTTCGTTACTAGATATTGTTAGTCCACAGTAATAGGCTTCTAACTTTATGCTTATAGCTTAAAAATACCCGGTACATTTATCAGTGTCATTCCATAGTAATTTGCAATGATAATTAACTTCCCAATGAACTTGTTTGGTTTTCCATCATCGCCAGTTCTATTTTACGTGCCATCCTACTGATAACATCACTAAATAGCCAGCAACCTGGTCTTAAATACCAATAACTTTCCAACTTTATGCTTGTAGCTTAAATATCACCCTGTATATTTACCAGTGTAATTACATGGTAAATTGCAAATGATCACTAACTTCCCAATGAACTTGTTTGGTTTTCCATCATCGCCAGTTCTCTTTTACGTGCCATCCTACTAATAACATCACTAAATAGCCAGCAACCTGGTCTTAAATAGCAATAACTTTCCAACTTTATGCTTATAGCTTAAGTATCACCCTTACCTACCTTACATGGTACCTAATTTGCAAATGATAGATAACTTCCCAATGACCTTGTATGGTTTTACATCATCGCCAGATCTATTTTACGTGCCATCCTACTGATAACATCACTAGATAGCCAGCAACCTGGTCTTAGATAGCAATAACTTTCCAACTTTATGCTTATTGCTTAAATATCACCCTGTATATTTATCAATGTAATTACATGGTAATTTGCAAATGATAAATAACTTCCTAATGAACTGGAATGGTTTTCCATCATCGCCAGTTCTATTTTACATGCCATCCTACTGATAACATTACCAAATAGCCAGCAACCTGCTCTTAAATAGCAATAACTTTCCAAATTTATGCTTATTGCCTAAATATCACCCTATATATTTATCAGTGTAATTACATGGTAATTTGCAAATGATAAATAACTTCCCAATGAACTAGTATGGTTTTCCATCATCGCCAGTTCTATTTTACATGCCATCCTACTGATAACATTACCAAATACCCAGCAACCTGCTCTTAAATAGCAATAACTTTCCAACTTTATGCTTATTGCCTAAATATCATTCTGTATATTTATCAGTGTAATTACAAGGTAATTTGCTAATGATAAATAACTTCCCAATGAACTTGTATGGTTTTCCATCATCGCCAGTTCTATTTTACGTGCCATCCTACTGATAACATCACTAAATAGCCAGCAACTTGGTCTTAAATACCAATAACTTTCCAACTTTATGCTTATAGCTTAAATATCACCCTGTATATTTATCAGTGTAATTTCATGGTAATTTGCAAATGATAACTAACTTCCCAATAAACTTGTATGGTTTTCCATCATCGCGAGTTCTATTTTACGTGCCATCCTACTGATAACATTACTAAATAACCAGCAACTTGGTCTTAAATACCAATAACTTTTCAACTTTATGCTTATAGCTTAAATATCACCCTGTATATTTATCAATGTAATTACATGGTAATTGGCAAATGATAAATAACTTCCCAATAAACTTGTATGGTTTTCCATTATCGCCAGTTCTATTTTGCGTGCCATCCTACTGATAACATTACTAAATAACCAGCAACCTGGTCTTAAATACCAATAACTTTCCAACTTTATGCCTATAGCTTAAATATCACCCCGTATATTTATCAGTGTAATTTCATGGTAATTTGCAAATGATAAATAACTTCCCAATGAACTTGTATGGTTTTCCATCATCGCCAGTTCTATTTTACGTGTCATCCTACTGATAACATCACTAAATAGCCAGCAACTTTGTCTTAAATAGTTAACTTTTTGTTTTTGCTTGCACTAGCGTAGCGAGAGGAGGGCGGGGGCGGTCCGCCCCGGGCCCCAGTTAGAAGGGGCCCCCAAAAAGGTGTTTTTTTATATCAAAGAAGGTAAGTAAATAAAGTTATGTTGTATGTTGAGTATTTTTGGACGGAAGGACCTTTTGTTTGTTTTTAACAAGAAAAGTAAATTAAATGGGGCCCCGACCTTAATAAAGTATATTATCAGTGGTACTAAACGAATCTCGGACTTCCCTTATAACTATTTACAAAATGTCCTAAATTTGTTTAGTATCACTAATGAAGAATAATTATTGGCTTTTAAAATTAGGCTTGCAACGTTGTTAAAAAGCCCTCATAGTCATAATTTTTAACTATTATAAGAGTCCATGACAATTCATAGTTAAGTTTGCCTTGCTGTTGTGGCAGTTAATATCGTGTTTTTTAAAGATTTTTTTATTACTTATTGAATAAATGCAATAAAAAATACAAGAAGAATTAGTCTACAATTTGTGTGTGATGTTTTGGTGGTTGTTAACATGGATTCCATAAAAATTCTGCCATGAAGCAAAAGGTGCAAAGTCGGATTTGTTATGCCTACGGTTTAAGTGTAAATATTTAGGAACTAAAGTTTTGTCACTTTATATAAAATTACGCGAAACGTTAGCTGGTAACTGCTCTTTGTTTTATTTAGGTTTTTAGACAATAATACCTAATATTTTGTCTGAAATATAATGCCTTGTTTTCAAAAGTGCTTTTGTTTCTAGCTAGGACACAACTCAAAATCGTAGATTTCTTTAAATATGGTAAACATTTTCGACACTTTTGATCTAGTTACCCATTTTTATCAGCTGATTGACCGAATTGCAACACTGCTGCTCCTTAATTTGAATTGCCAACTGTCTACCACATTTAAAGTACCTATGTTTATGTTATAGCGGAAGCGTCAGGTTTTGAAAACGAGTACCTTTTTTTTGTTTTTAAATTTTTTCTCACAAACTAACATTTATTTGCTAAAATAGTACAAGGCCCGACTTTACTTTCCGCCCCGGGCTGCGATATCTCTAGCTACACCACTGCTGATTGTAACTTATTAAAATTAGCGTTATTTATTTGGCATGTTTTAGCATTCGACTTATAAAAAATGAACTCGCTTTTTGTATACCATGTTATTAAGATTTATAATTTTCTCTCAGTGGGCTTAGTAATAAATCAATTACAGGTACCCATGGATTTTGATCGCTTTTATTTAAATTTCCCACGCGATCACAAGCGCCAAAACAAGTTTCTTTGGGTAATTGGAACATCTTTACATAAAAATTAATAAAACAGTTTTGCTGATAGATTTTTAAGTTGTTAATATTCATAAGAAGACAATTTTTGTTTATTTATTTACAGTTAGGGTTATATTTTAATTTTAATTTATATACCAGCTTCTCCCGACAGACTTAATCGTAGGGTAACCTAAAATTATATGACAGGAATAGGATAAATCTTACTTAATTACTTATTTTTAATACTTAAGTCTATAAAAAAATTATATACACTAATATACAGGGTGTCCAGAAAAGTATGGTCATAAATAATAAGGGTGATAGGGTGACTCAAATGATATTAAAACTTCATATAAAAAATAAAAAGTTCTATCGCGCTTCGTTAGGGAGTTATTGATTTTCAAATTTTAAATTAAAAAAATAAACTTTTTCAATTATATCCTTTGCACTGTAGCCACAGTAAGTGATACTTGGGAAACAAAATAACCTTATACCAATGCTTCTTTTCATAGGTAAACGAATGTTTAGTAAGTCGGGATTATACAGGGTGAGACAATTTTTTTATTTTATGTACAGGGTTGATCCTTATATTTGGACAGCGCCTATCTCGTTTATTATACAAGGTTAAAAGAAACTTTAAAAACAACATTTTTAGAACATTATCCAAACCATCAAAAAATATATTTTTGCATATATGATATCAGCCAAAAATGCGTGGAGAAAAATATTTTAATATCTGTCTTTAATAGTTTTCGAAATATGACCACTTAAATCTGAAAAAAATAGATATAATTTCCATTATCCTACCTACGGCACTAAAGTAAGACTGTAGATGTAATGGAAATCATACCCAGATTTAAATGGCCATATTTGCGAAACTATTTTCTTTTTGACGGTTTGAATAATTTTCTGAAATTTTTGTATTTTTTTTAACTAGTATAGTAAACGAGATAAGCGCTGTCTTATACGGACCAACCCTGTACATGTACATTACATTGACCGTTTAATTCATTTATCTTTTTTACAAAAAAGCTATACCACATTTAAATCGATATCTTGTATCGTTTTTCATAGAATCGCATTTTAAATGCAGACAAACCATGTATGTAGTAAAAAAATATATTTCACAAAATCATTAAAATATGAAAAAATTATTTAAAATAGTTCTTATCTGTATTATAATGTAAGAAGAGCTTAAAAACACTGTTTTTAATAATTTTAGCATATTTTAATGATTTGCTAAAATAATAGAATTTAATTATATACAAAATGCTGGTATTTCTTTACTTAAAATCTGATTTTATGAAAACTAATACAAGGTAATAATTTAAAGAAGGTATACCTTTTTTGTAGAAAAAAGATGTCAGAATCAAACGGTCAAAGTAAAATGTAAAATTTGTCACTCCTGTCAAAAATACATACATGAAAAGAAAAAAGATCGTCTCACCCTGTTAATCCCCAGTAAAGCTACGGTTTTCTAGAACTTTCGGTTCACTTGAATGTGCTTTTATTTAAAAGTATTTATTTAATTTGGGACAACGTAAATCGCGCCGTTTTCCGCCGACCAAAAGTCCTAGGAAACCGAAGCTTTCCTGAACAGCCGTTTACCCATGGAAAAAAGCATTACTATGAGATTGTTTAGTTGCCCATTTTTTAGATTGTTTTTTTAAAAATGTTTATATTACACACTTTCCCCGTTAAATGGGGTAAGTGTGTAAACAAGTCAAATTTTGTTATAAAAATATACTAGATTAACTCAGGGAAAAGTGTGTAAAAGTATAATTAGGCATCTTTCAATCGATGTTTATCTTTTTTATTATACTTTTTTAACTAAAGTTACAAACTTTTTAATTTAAAAAATAAAGTCTTTTAGAAACCCCCTATAACTAAACATGTATTTTAATTAAACTTAAAAGCTAAATCGACTATGTTAAACGTAAAAACTATTTGAAACAAGTTACTCAACATTATAGTTGGCAAAAGAAAGTCCAAATCGATGTAAACCCCTTTTAGTAATATCTGGTTTTGGAAGAATCATAACAATGTCCTGATTGCTAATAAAACCACACTCTGGAGGATCTACCCAAACAAAAGAATTTAAACCAACTGGGTCTAATGAACATACTTTTCTTGTGAATTTTACTTCTACTTCATCATCTTTTTTGTTTATTGAGACTATTTGGCCAATGTAATGTTTACATTGGCCAAATTCAGGTGTTTTTAGTCTATTACGCTAAACATAGTCACCAACAATTCGTAGTACTTCCGTCCGGCATAGTCCTCATCCCCATTTCTCCATGGTTTTTATACCATCTGCCAATTTTGTTTCCTCTTCTGGTGGTATAACCGTGCTTCTTCCCTGTGTGGTACTTTTTTTCCTCTCAGACCCCTTAAGTGATAGTTCAGTGTCATCATCGGAATGCTGTATTTTTTACTTGCCTTATAGGCGCTAATTCTTCCACACTTAACCTCTTCCATTGCTCGGTTCAAATCTTCCTTAGAGTATGATTTTCCCCTGTTACTTTTTCTTACGTAAACCCTTCCCATTTTATTTGTTTAAATTTGTTGAGACACAAATTACCTAAAAGAGAAAACATTTTACGTAGCAGGGAAAGTATGTAATAAGACCGGGGAAGTGTGTAATAGTATACACTTGACCGTTAAAATTATTACACACTTGTCCTGTATTATATTTTAACAGGTTAAGTGTGTACTAGCCGAAAATATGGTCAAAAAATTAATTTTGGCTTAAAATAAATCCAGCTGGTTAAAATTAGGTTCTTTCTTACCTTACTAGTTAATAAACATTATTAAAATAACTACTCAAATCATCGATGATAACGGATTCCAAAAGCAGCAACCAACTATGCGTCTTCACTGTAATAGAACGTTCGAGAAAATGGTATATTTTTGACAAAACTATAGATACCTGCCACTCACTGCTATATTACATTTAAAGTATATGGACCTTTCCCTATAAATTTCTAGATGGCAGTAGCTGCAAATTAGAAATATTAAAATAATTTTAACTTTACACACTTACCCCAAATACACACTTACCCCATCTGACCTTAAGGTTTATTTTTGCCTTTAAAATATAAGTACTGAATAAGAAAATGGTGATCTTTTAGGGGTAAAGATCTCTTTTTATTTTTGCTCTTCAGTATTCATGAATACCCAATTCTGGTATTCATGAAAGTCAGTATTCGAATACATTTTTTCTTGGTATTCAAATATTCAATATTCGTATTCGAATTTCAGTATTCAACCCAACTTTAGTACTGTGGCAACAGTTTAAAAGTTATAATTGAAATATATATATTTTTAAAATTTAACTTTGAAGATAAATAACTTTCTAACAAACTTTATTCTAACGATAAAAAATGCATTTTCGTGTTTTCTGTTTATCCTTACCTTACCGTAAATTGTTCTAATTTCCAATTTCCAAAGTTGTCCCAAATATTACAGCTAAATAAAAGAAACATATTAAGAATAATAGCATTTTGCTCATGAAATAAAAAGACATTACCTCCGTAAACCATATGTTCCTTTGGTAGTAATAAAACACTTTCCACCTCGGTTTGTAATGTACTATTTTATTGGTTTTAAAATGTAGCTGTAAAATTTTCAGTCTAAACTGTCTATTTTAGAAAGAAAAAATTTTTTAAGGACGATATTTTTTGCATTTGTCACTTTTTGGTTCTTTGGCTACTCGTAAACCCTATGCATTCGAGGACATACTGTAGATAAGAGTATACAATTTCTGTCATGTATCTATTTCAGCATCAATATCCCTAAGGCGTTGCTATGAAATTGTATCCTTTACCCAATAATAGACACTTTGTGGTAAGAAAGTCATGAAGCGTGAAAAACCGCTATCAAAAAGTGTTCTAATCGTGACAAAAACAACAATAAGACACTTAAGTCCAAGAGTGCCGTGAGAATAGTAAGAGAGAAAAATAACAGCTAGTGCCCATTCAGATTAAGTAGGCTAGGAAGACAAGTGAATCATTCCGCAGTGTTCTTCGCTCGCGCCATCATTTCAAATTCAACTGTTTTAGCGCTCGACGGACCGTGATATTTCGCGCGCGCAATTTTACGGAACGACACTTTAGGGTATTTATTATTATTTTGTAAAAATAAATGTGTCAGTGCCAAACAAATGTGAAATAATATTTTTTTTTCATCATAGTCGTCTAATTGTTTTGAAGAGAAATAATTGAAGATGACATGAAACTACATAGCTACTGGACTATTTTACTAATTTTTTTACTCTATTTTTGATTTATTACAATATTACAACTCCCCTTATTCCCAAAGATCAACAGTTTACTCCTAATACAAAAACCAAAACTACTGTACAAAAGATCGTAGCCTATTCATTGAAAAAAAGGATCGAAATAGAGGGTGAAGAATATTTTTGTGGCCATAAGCTCTACAGAAACTTAACTTATCAAGGTGACAACTACATGGGCGGAAAATTCTGGAAAAAAGTGGAGAACACAGAGGTATATGTTTCTTCAGTTACGTTGGATACGAGGTTGGCACCTTCAAACTATTTAAGAATCGTTGGAGCTATAAAAGGTATGGATAAGTAAAAAATACATACAATGTCTCCACGGATGGACTTAACTAAGTATACCTGTAAAATTTCTTTAATTTTAGTATTTCCTAAAAAGTTATTCTTCATAAAAAAATTTCTTTCTCCGAAATTCTAAAATCTATAATAAATATTGCCCTATGGTTATAGGATTTTAAAAAATTTAAAAAATCAATTTTTTTATCGCTTATCATTACTTGAGAAAAGTAAGTGTAAATTTAAGTAAATGTTTTAAATGCCATAAATAATTATTTTACTTTACTTTTTATATGCGTATAGTATCAACTTAAGTTAACATGTATATAGGTAGTAGCCTAAAAGGTAACGTTTTTCTCAACAAAAAGTTAAAATTTGTATTACTTTTTTATGCCATTTAGAAAAGTGGTTAAAAAAATATAACAAAGTTTTTTTATTTGCCAAAATAACATTTTTGTAATTTTGTATCTCCCTATATATATCATTAGGCGATTTTATTTTAAAATCCTAAATCCTTTTTTTTACTAAGTTGCACAAAAAATTTTTTTGGGTTTTTTTCAAGTTAACCCTTATTTTCCATAGAAGCCATAATCCATAGAAATAAAATGTCTACACGCTTTTAGTCCTTTTTTATGCGTTTTAGTTTGGTAGTTTAAAAATATCGTTTTCTAATTTTTCAATTTTTTTTAAGTAATATTTTCGCGATTTTGAACTACCTTGTGTATCCTAAGACGATTTTTATTAAAGCTTTTAGCATTTTAGACAAAGCAAAATTTTTATAAAGCATAACTTTTTTCGAATAATTAAAGATGAAAAATTTTACAGTATACTAAGTCCATCCATGGACACACTGTATATACAAAAGAAAAAAGGTCGTAAATTTTATATTGTTTTATAATTTTAATACACATTTTTTTTTACAAAATGTTATCTTGTATTAATTTTGTTTGACGAGTCGATGGCCAAAAAAAGTTGTTGATCCGAAAAATTTAAAAAACACCTCTAAATTAGTAGCAAATATTCTAGGACGAGAATTAAAAAAAATAAGTAGGAGTTAAAAACCTATAAAACACTTTGTCTAAAACCAGCGTTTTCTGCTATACCAAACTAAATAAGACAAGAAATAATACTAAAATGTTGTGTTTGTGTATGTTCTAAAAAAAAAACTCAAATCTAATCCATTAATAAAAAATAGTTATTTATTTAACAAGGTAAAAACGCTTTAGATTTTAGCTTGAAATTGTGTTGTCTCCCGACGCGAAGCGAAGAGATTAAAAATTTGAAAATTAGTGTAATTGTTTAGTAGTTATTTTAAAAATTATTAAGTTAAAAAATGTCTAATTCTTTTAGTATACAGGAAATGTAAGTATTGTATATTAAAATATTCTAAAATTAACTTTTATTTACTTTTACATACGTGTATGTATGTATATCCGGGAAAAAAGTACTTACTTTTTGTTCCGGGAAAAAAGCATTTTCATGAAAAGTCACATTTTAGTACCTGTCAACACAGATAAAATGTTAGTTTTTTTCCCGTCACGAAAAAAACTTTATTAACCGAAATAAGTTAGTGATGGGGTAAAAACTTATTAAAACCTGGTATCTATGGCATTCTGAAGTTTTGTACCTGCCGCGGTGGACTTCTATAATGATAAAAAAGGTATCTACACTTTTTGGGAAAGCAAAGGCATGATTGTCGCCAATATTAAATTTATTGACTTAAATTTTTGATGTAGGTACTTTTAAGATACTAAAATTCTTTTTATTTTTGTAAACTTTTATTAAGTTTATTTTAGGGAATCCCGTTTATTTTGCATCTTTTCTTAAGTTCTGTGTTTTCTTAGTATTTTTTACATCATAATTTACTTTTTCAGTTTTGTATGATAAAAATAGTGCCCAGTTAAAAATTATATTCCACCTAAAGAATAAATTAATTTCGTAAGTTTTTTAGGGTTAAATGGCCCACAGAATATGCAACTTATTGTATGACAGGTTGTGCAACTAGTAGATCATAATCTGTGAGGTAGTCGTTCAACAAGTTGTACGAAGTATTCAGTGGGTTTATAGTAAAAGTCTATTTACATTTTTTCATCGATTGTCTGTAATATTGTCTATACAACCTGTCGTAGGTTAAATAGTCTGCGGGTCGTTTAAACTATAATATGCAGTTAATGACCTCTTGCTACAGTATTAACTCTTAAGTAGGCGCGTGGGGGTCAAATATACCCCGACCGTAGACATCAACATTATTTGTTTTCGTATGATGTCTGCACACTGCCTGTTTCTACTTCACCCAAAAATGTGATGTCCTATTGGCTTTTTGTTTGAGACAAATAATACATCTATTCCGACTCCCTAAATATACATATTTCTCGAAATTACTGGCGTACATACTGGGGGAGGTATTGGATGTGATGATAACCAAAAAAAAGATCTTCAGGTAAGAAATATTTTTACCTACCTTACAAAACATGTGTAACTACCAAAAAGAAGAGGAGGGAAGGGGTTAATTGTTAAACTGTAACGTTAGGAAGCGCGTGGGAGTCAAATTGACGTCCGCGCGCCAGAAAAGTAAAATTTTAATATGAGTGGTGTTGTTTTTTTTGTGTTCTTTTGTTATTAGTATAAACCTAACGAGGTTTTGGAAAGGTACCTAAAGATTTTTTTCTAATTGTAAAAAATCTCAAAGTTATTACAAAATTGATAAACCTGGGTTTAGCTGAATTGGAAATTTGTATGTTCATACAGGTATATATTTTTTTTAATTAAATTATGATTGTTTTTATGGAAGTATTATAATAAATATATCAACTTAACGACAGAATTGCCAATGAGTTTCCTAAAATTTATTGCATAAAGCTAATTGAAATACATATATTAAAACTTGAACCATGTTTATTTACTCTTATAATATTAAGTTTAGCAAAGAGAATAATTTATAATTTTTTATTTGAAATTACTTAATATTTTATTTTCATTTGCCGGGAATATGTTATGATAATGTTGTTAATGTGGAAGTAGTTACGAACGGATGTCCGTATTTCTTATTTGTGAAAATTTTATTATAGAATGTATTATTTATTCTCTTTAAAAGATAATTGTGCCAACAATAATATTTAAGTAATGTAGTGAATATCGTTACCCTAATTTGAAAGACTCGTAACTTAAAAATTAAATAATATCAAGATTCATTCGCCATTCATTAACCTGACAATAAAAGGCCGTTTCACGAAAACCTTATACCTTTAGTCATAATATTTAACATTTCAAATCATAGGCAAAAAATAGTATATTACATTACAAGTGTGGAAAATGTCTAATTTCACACGAGTGGGAATATTGTAGCACCAGGCGTTAGCCGAGTGCGACAAACCCACGAGTGTAATAAAGTTATTTTCACACGAGTACTGTACACTATTTTTCCTACGACCACAAATTATTCACCAAAAAAAAGTTTTTTTATCTCCTACTTATAAAATTTTCGATTATGGAGATTAGACTGGGCCCAAAAAAACAAACATTTTTTTTCTAACGGTACTGTAAAAATATTGTTCATGATGACAAAAAAGATATCCTAAAAATATTTGCTCTTAATATGGACATTAAGAGGAACATAATTAAAATTATTGATTTTTAAATTTTTGATACAACATCTCGGAATCAACCAGTTTTAAACAATTCTTTCTCAAAATTTATTCTTTTCAAAGCTATTCAATGTTGAAATTGAAATTTATTTCAACATTGAATCACTTTTGGCCAAGTTTAATGGAGATACGAGGTTTGCAAATTAGGGTAACGATAGGGTACCACAAGAACTAACTAATTCAGTAAAGGGGAAATGCTAGAAAATAGTTCACAAAAGTTTTCTTTTTAAGTAAAACAATCAATTTAACTTTATTTTGAAATAATGGTACCGATAATATTTTGTAATCAAAAGAATCAATTTTTTCGTGGCTCCTTGACTTTAAGTTCACCCTTTTTACGTAGTAGTAGCACTCTAGATTGTAATTTTAAAATAAGGGATTTTAAAATAAAAATGCCAAAAAAGGTATTTTAAGGCGTTATTGCTATTGCATTCAGGAGTTTTGCGAGTATGGAGGCAAGTACGAGAAACTTAAAAATTATTTTTTTAAATAATGGGTAGTCCTCAAAGGTGGGAAAAATACAAAATAATTTTTTTATTATTTACCCCAAAAACAAGAAGAATATTGTATTTAAACTACCAAGTAATGTCAAAAAGAATAGTTAGAAACGTGTGTAACAGCAGGCAATTCGAATCGTTTTAATCAGCAATTTTAAGCGTTCAACCAATATAACCGCGGTAATAATTGGTGACAACTTTGACGTATAATACATTGTTTAAACGTCAACATAACCGATTGGTAAATACCGTTTTGAGAATTGGTATTTCGCCTAAAATTGATGTTTAAGTTAATTTCTCCACTCCAACACGTCATGATTTTCATTTTATTTTCTAATTTAAAATCGGTAAGTTTATTTAGAAAAAAAGGAAACAAAAACGTTTTTTCATAAACTATATTTATTTTTTATAAGTCGTTGCGTAAAATTGTATGTAAATGTTGTTGACAAGAATATTAAGGATGGACTATTTCAACCTCTTCCACAACTTTTAAAAAGGGTTTAAAATATGCAGAAAATGTGTTTCTATAAAACTAATATTTTTATTAAGTTTTATTGGCCTTTGGTTTTTACAATAAAATACTAAACGTTTTTGTTTTTCCCTAAGAGTTGACTTTTGACGTCATATTTATATAACAAACCATCCTTTATTTTAATTCAATTAATATTCAATAAGATAAAATATATGGGTGGAGCTATTTAAAACTTAAAAGCAAAACATTAGTATATGTAAAAAGTAATAATTGCATGGAACAACAACTTTAGAAAAACAGTGGGTTTTTAGTTTATATTAATTTTTGTCAATTTATTATTATTAAACAAAATAATAATAATATAGGAAAATGTTTCATAATATTTAGTAAGACCGTTAGACAGTAAATCGGTGTTAAAAATGAAACACTTATGATTTAAAGAAGCAATTTATTTTTATTAGGTTCTTATACTAGTTTAATGAAAAAAGTTTATATTAATAATATATTTGTCGTTCTCAAAATTCAGGGTGTTAAACTTTTCAAAAACTTGGAAAACTTTTAACATTTATTTTAGTAAAATTTGTAACACAAGATATGAAGATTATTTAATTATTTGTTGTTTTTGTTTCATAACTGTTAAAAGGAAATTATATCACCAAGTTAAAAAAGTCCTAATGTTTCTTGTATGGTCCAAAAATAGGTATTTTTGCGTTTTTTTCTGTAAAACTAAGAAAGCTACGTGAATTATTATTAAAAAAACTGCATTTTTACTTGCTTAATTTAAATTAAATTACACAAAAATCAGTGGCGGCAGGGCCGCCGAGAGCCGTGGCGGGCCCTGGTACAGACCTAAATCTCGTGCCCCCTTAATGGTAACATAAATAAGAAGTTGTGCCGCAAGAAATACATTTATGGGATCATATAAAATAATGAATTTATTTGGCATCGCCCCTAAAACATTTAATTAAACATTATATTTAATTTAAACGCAGTCTTTAATATGTATTAGCCGATTCCCACCTAGGGGTTTTATCCCGGGGTTTTCACCCGGGTAAAAAGTCTTTGACTAATGCTTCACACCTGCGAGTCATGGGTAAGGGGTTAAAACTCTTTCTTTTCCACCAGCCAAATTAGGACTGGATTTTTTCAACCATGAAATTGTCGTTCGCGTTAGATTAAGATAGGGTAAGTTAATTACATATTCCACTAATCTGACAATTTAAGAGTGACGTAAAAAAGCGACGGGTTACAAAGTTAATAAAAAAACGTAATTTTTACATGCTCGAACGTGTTTTTTATTTTGAAGAAAATGATTCAAGGATAAAAAAATACATAATTCAATACGATTTGAACAATATTTACAAAATATTAAAAATATGTTTTTGACGTACTTAAAAGTCTATAGCCGCTTAACGCCTCGATTTAAAGGTATACATTATATAACATATTTTTTCTTATCATCTAAGCTTTGCAACCCAATGAGTCTCTATGACGCTCACGTTTTTGACGTTTTTCTGCAATTTACTAAATATTGGTGGGTACTGGCGCAAAATTACTACGAATTTGTGTTCCAGGCGTAAAAATACAACAAAAAACATATATCGCACGTCTGGGTCACTACTTTATTCTTTATAAAAAAATATCGCTAAAAAATATTTAAACATATGAAGGGAAAACACGGTGGTCAATATTTACCAAAAAGCCCTAAGAAAAGAATAGAAAAAGGAGGATAAGATTATCAAAACAACACCACTTTATAAAAAAGTATCCAACCCGAATCCATGGTCAGTTTAGGTCTATTATTCTTTAATCTTTAGAAAATTGCAATTTTATTAGATTTTTTAAAGCTAGAAAAAATTGTGACCTCATGACTCAATCACCGATTCGTATTTAGGAGGCAAAAATAAATCGAACACATCTTTGGGTCCCACACTTTTTTCTTATTTGTAAAGTGCAGCATCCATTTTCAAATCTATCATATTAACCGAAGAATTACCCAGATCCCATAACTTGAAAATAACACTTATTTTTGTATTATTCCTGACACTAAAGTTTATTTCTTTATTAGACCATTAGTGAATCGTCGCAATGTTCTCATATCACAAAAAGTATTGCCAGAACTTATACGAAAATGGACGTGAAAGTAAAAAGCAACACCTTTGTCCTTATCTTTACGACATACCATGAGTGTAATGTTCGATAAATTATTTTTTATTTGACAACCAGTGTAGTTTTCATCTTCAGCGGGAAAGTAAAAACCAATAAGTTATTATCCTGTTTTTCATTGCGTTACTAAACTTACCTACGCTTTTAAGCATTAAACTTAATGACAAATATAAACCATGTTATACAGGGTGTGAAATGCTACAGACATACCAAGATATGTGTTAAATTAAAGAGAATCAAAGGAGAAAAAACAAGTTTGTAATCCAAAGATACCACAATTTGAACCACACATTTTGGTATTTCATTACATTATGCGCACAAAAAAGGCAACACTCATGGTAGGCGCATGAAACAAATTTCCGCAAAGTTAATAGAGAATTATTGCAAGTTGCCTTATTACGCTTAGGAATTATTAATACCGGCCTTATTTAAATAGTGCTTGTACCCATAATTTAGAGTTATTGCAAATCATGTTGACAGTACCATCAACCTAAAAAAAGGGGGATAAAATTTTAGTTGTTTTTTTTTAGTTTTGTGTTGTAGGGTTTTGTTTTACACAATTAAAGAAATACATTTAAAAAAGCAAGGTTTTAAGTAATTTTTCTTCTAAAAACTTTTCGATTTTGTGCTCGGCAGCCGTTTGGTTTACACGAACAGTTCCGAAGTAAAAATAAGACCAAAATAAGGCACGACCTAAACCGACATAAATAAAGCCAGGCAATATCCCTATTAAGAGAGCCCTTATCCTACCATGCATCTGCGCAAGCTCAGATGTCAAAATAAGGCCGGTATTATTAGTGCCCGGCCTTATTTTACTGTGCAATATTTCTCTAATAATATTAAACCCAACCAGTGCCGTATTATCCATTAGGCTGACTAGGCTACAGCCTAAGGCGCCATGAAAAAATGGGCGCCAGACAGGGGAGTAATAGGCCCTACACAGGAGAGTTTTTAAAACTGTAAATAAGGTGCTTTGGAATGACATAGGCAAATAGACGTAAAAAGGAGATAATGACCTTTTTTTTTGTTTTTTTTTGTCATCAAATTTTATTTCGGGTGGCGCCTGGCACTCAAAGGGGGGCTACGAAGGAAAGGACCTTTTTCTTTTTTTGCTCTTCAAAAAATTTTTTGGTAAAAAAATAGGAGCTCCGGGAATACGGCCCTGAACCCAATACAAAATTATTACAATAAATTTTGTAATGCATATTTGTTGAAACATTTATTAAACATAAACCCAATATTTCAACCAAACCGATGTTTTTAAACAAAAATAAAATCAAAATTTTACAGGCCTGATCAATGGCCTAACGCAGCATTTCTTAACCTTTTTCAGTCCCCGAACCTCTAGAAAATCAAGCACAATTTTAAGGACACCCTTAATAAAAACACAATTCAATTAGGACAATTTATTATAGTACTTACCGGTGCGTGCGTAATCGCTGACATTTATTTATTAATTTAAACGTCCACAGGTAAGACCGCGGACCCCTAACATATGATCACGGACTCGCTGGGGTCTGGGGACCACAGGTTAAGAAAGGCTGACTTAACATATCACAAGTTGCATGTGTGTACTACTGTTCAAATAATTGGCGTATGACAGGGTTTCTCAAACTTTCGGCTCCACGTACCCCTGTTTAAGTTTCCAAGTGACAGCGAACCCCTGCAAAAAGTCTTGAATTTAGCGGACATGCTTTTATGTAATTTATTATTATTAAATCTTTAGGTATTTTCTTGCTCGCCAATGCTTCTCTGTGCAATGCACAATGCACACTTTTGACCTCGGGAGCGAGATTTTTTATCCTGGATATTAGTCCAGATATCCTTCCCGTCATGAACTTTGCAGAGTAAGTGCTTTATACCAACGCATTTTGTCCAATATATACAATTGTTTTTCAATAAAATCATTAATCACGCCACCATTGCGTAAATCCTGTCGCGAATCACCTGCCATCGAATGGCAAACCCCTAGAGGTTCGCGTACTTCACTTTGAGAAACCCTGGCATATGACAACTGTTTATATTCCCCCGTTTCACGAACGTAACGTAGCTTTTTTATGGGAGAGGTCTGACAGCCAAAAAAAAATTCGAAGACCAAAAAAACTAGACCACCCCTTTGAAAAACCATTATTTTCTCCTCACTACTGCGCATTAAAACATTACAAACTAAAGACTTTTTTAAATCCCCAAACTCCCCCCTTATATACGCCCATGCTCTGTTTTATTCTTATTATGCTAAATACATAAAATACAGGCTACATTGTATTATTAGTATTCTTTTCATACCGTAGCGTAATAATTTAAGACTTCTAGGTTTTTTAATTATTTATTTAATTATTTATCATACATATAACATACGAGTGGTATAATTTGTTTCATTTTATTATAAAAAAAAATCTGAAAACACTTTTTTACTTGCGTGCGTAAAGTAGTTATTTTGCGCTAAGATGCTGGGTTACGACTCTGTTTCCTTTAAAAAAAAACTTAAAAATAAATATGGACGTTTAAAATAATCCTAAATAAAGACGAATTATCTACCATAAAAAACAAAAAGTAGGACGACACTACAAGTTCTATAAATGGAGTATCTAAATGAGTAACAATCATTTTGAAAAAACATAAAAATTACAGCAACAATGTTTTTCCTTTATTATTCTGAAGAGTCTTCTGCGATTTACTAATGAATAAAATTTAGTGGAGCAAAACTGACCGCGGATTCGTATTAGGAAGCAAAAATACTACAGAAATCTTGTATACTTACCGCACATAAAGTACAAAAAATGACTTATTTAGACTATATAAGCTGTAAAACCTGTTAAAACACCCACGGATGCCATATAAATATTCCGGTGTATTTTTACGTCCTTTCAATAACCATCAATCTTTAGTATATTTTAAAAAACCATTTAAATTACTGATTATTTTTAATTATTTAAAACTAGGAAAAATTTGGAAGCCATATTTTATTTACAAATTGTTAATATGAAGGCAAAAAGACTTTTTAATCTTTGGACAATCCACGACGGCTGAAAGCCTCAATACTAACGTACCGTTGGTTTCTAAATAGAGAGAAAGGAAGTTTTTTTATCACGGAACGGAACCTGAAGATTTGGAGGTGAAGGGATGACCTCCCCGGTCAGTAGGTTCCACACTGTAGAAACTCTGGGAATAAAAAAACAAACAAAGTGTAAAGTTCTGGGCCTCTTTTACGTAATATTAGAGAAAAATAAAACAATCCTTAACATCCCTGGGTCTGAGACATTTTTATACAGTGAGTCGTGTGATGTGTAATATTATATGCAATACAGCCACTACTTATTTACAATAAAACTATAATTGTCTTTGATATTATTTAGTTTAGTAAAGTCAATTTTTCGTTTAAACAAAATATTATTTGGCTTTTTTCAGAATAAAATTAAAAAGTTTATTAAGCATTTTATGAAAATAAAACTTTTAAATATTATGAAGAACTATTCTGCTCTTACACAATATAATAAAAGTTATGATTACTTTAAAAGAAATAAAATAATGAAATATTTAATATTAAGTTACATACAATACAAAGGTTTCAATCTATAAACTAGTGAACCTTTGTTTATAGTTTTGAAACCTTTGTATTGTAAGTAACTTAATATTAAATATTTAATTATTTTATTTCTTTTAAAGTAATCATAGCTTTTATTATATTGTGTAAGAGCAAAATAGTTCTTCATAATATATAAAACTTTTAATCTCCCAGAAAACAAATAAAGTATAAAATAGTTCATATCGGAGTGATTCAAACCGCATTTGAAATGACAATATAAATATGACAGTTAGATAGAGATAGGTATTCAAATGTTTTAAAAATATTTTAAATCATATTACCACAAAAAAACGCCTTAAATTATAAATAGCACAATTTATACAAACATACATTAAAATCATATACCCTGTAAAAATAAACCCTTTCTTTGGGTCATGTAAATTCTTCATTAAATTAATGTTTGTCTTCTGCATTCTACATGTCCCTATAAAGACGGATGATAACATGTTTTTAGATTATAAGAAACCCGCCTTATAAAAAATCTGAAATACGAACAATGCTATGTAAGTTATAAGACACGTATTTCCATACATGTTTCAGTTCAAGATTGTAATCTTAAATGATATTATTCAACATTTCGATTTCTATCAAATACAATTTGCGTGTAATGCACTAAAATGCATGCATGACTTTCAGATGGTAATGTACGAAGATACCAACAGCTACAGGGTGTGACTGTTATATTAAATGTATTTTCCTACGGCCACATCTGAAATTAGCAAATAGCAAATGTCACACTATTGTCATGCATAGAAAATGCCTTATATAACACTAGTGTTGCAATAGCATATTACCCCACTAGTGCTGAAAGTACCACTTTTCCGCACTCGACTACAGTTGACCGAAAGACGCGTAGCGGAGTTTGGTCAAGCAGTCAAGTGCGGAAAAGGCACTTTCGGCACGTGTTAGGAACGCTATTTTTTCTACAAGCGTAAGGAAAACATAAAAACAATTTTTTTATTTTTTTTTATTTTAAAACAATGCTACCTAATATCCTACCATACAGAAGCAAAATTTTCTTTTAAATATGAAGTAGGTATACCTACATGAAAATCCTTTATTGCGGTTCACTAATATTTGGTTTAAAATTTTTGTACTTTTCCTCACTGGTGCGAAAAAGTAGTGAGGCATATTGTACTTTGACGACACTTTCCAAACTAAATTGCACACGCTAGTAGAAAAATACTTTTCAACACTAGTGTGATATATCTATGTCATTCTAAAAATTGTATACATGGCTTACAACAGCCAGAACAAAAAAGGTCATCGCTGTCATATTGGTATTTAAAATAAATATGGATTTATCAGCTTGTTTATTAAAACCATTGAAAAAAACATGCAATATGTTTTAAGTGAGGACCTTTATAAATTCTAAAATGAAAGTTAAACAAAGCTACTAGGTAAGTAGCTGATTTTTAATATAAACATATTTTCAAACAGTATAATACACCGCAGTCAAGAAAAGTATACAGAATCAGCCAATCAATTAAATTTTACATAGGTATAGACAATGCGTGGAAAAGAGACAGTCTAACGCGAATACCAGCATGTAAATAAACATGGTTGACTAATAGTGCTTGTTTTGTTATTGCATTTCTGGTCGATATCCCATAAACTATTGCTTATACAGTATATCGACCCTATTTCAAATGTTTTCCTATTTTTTCTGCAAAGTCAAACAAACATAAAATTGGGTTTTTGGTAAAAAAATTGTGGTGAATAGTGTACATTCCTGTGAAACTGAGTTTCCTAAACTCGTGGGTTTGTCGCACTCGGCTGAAGCCTCGAGCAACAGTATTCCCACTGGAGCGAAATTATTCAGTTTCCACACTTGCAATATAATATACTATTTCATGTTTTTATTTTGTAGCATGATTATTCCTAAAAAGATTTTTAATATTTAGGGACAATTTTTTTATTGCCATACTTCTGTTTATTTGTCGCTTTTTAGTTTATTATTATTACTATTAAATCAGTAAACATACACTAAAAATGACTGCTAGTATCTCTGTTACTTCGGTGAAAAGGGTAAATAATACCCCAAGGTCGTCAATTCTAAATGCAACCCTAAACTTTATTATCGGAGCATATACTACACTAGAGGCAGCTTGGCCGCACAAACAACGTGAGGCCGAGAGAAAAAAATAGGTCTACCTTTTTCTTTCGCGATCCTGACTTGTCTTTTTTATGGGACCACCGCGAAGGTTCACTTTTTTAAATAAAAAGAATTTTAAAAATCGATTCACAAACGCCGGAGTAATCGCGTAACATACATAGGTACACGAAAAAAAACATACCGACGAAACCTCCTCCTTTTTAAAGCTGCTTAAAAAGTATAAAACCTAATTAAAAAAAAAATTCGCAATGCTTCTTCCATGGCCTAAAAATATACAATTAAATAGAAAATATTTTTTCTATTAAACTAAACATGATACAAAAAAATAGGAGACGTAAGAGCTGAATTTTTGTATCCTTAATATAAAGAATTTTTATTTTTAGATTATGTAGCACCTCGTTTTATAGGCACTCTGATTCTCTACTCAACGCTCATTTGTTTTTAAAGGCCTTTAAAACGAGGAGCTACATGATCCTATTTTCCATTTGAAAAAAATTGCTAGTGTCCCCTTGACACTAGGCCAAGCGATAAAACATTTTCATGCCAAAAACTAGGTATAGTTTTACCATTTCACCCAAATATTATCTGAATTTGATATCTTCTCTTATTCAAAAGTTATGGGGAGAGAACTTTTAAAAACCGCACTGTATGTACAAATTGGAGGTAAAACTTCAAACGCTTGTAACTGTAGAACGAATCGGCCGATTATTAAAAATAAAACGGTGATGCCTAGAGAATCCAAAGGCCTTTCAAACCAGGTACTAAATGACCCTCTTTTCATTAAAAAAAAGAAAGTTGCTAGTGCTCCCTTGACACTAGGCCACGTGACCGAAATCATTTTTATACCAAAAAGTATCTAGTTTAAGTGACACCCTTTTACCCAAATTTTATCCGATCTCGATGTCTAGTCTCATTCAAAAGATAAATGGGGAGGACTTTTAATATCCTCACTGTATTTACAAGTTTAACATCGTGTATCTTGAGAACGAGAAATTTTGCGGACTAATGTTTAAGTAAATAAACTTTTTATATTTTTAATAGTAGAATCTGCCCTTAAATTTTCTTAACAACGTTCTGTAACACCCTGTATACTAGTAGATATTGGTCTTAAGAGCAGGGCCGTATTATCCATTAGGCTGACTAGGCTACAGCCTAGGACGCCATGAAAAAATAGGCGCCAGACAGGGGAGTAATATGCGCTAGACAGGGGGAATGACTTTTATTTCGGGTGGTGAAGTAGGGCGTCTGGCACTCCAAATAGGCGCTACGGAGGAAAGGACCTCTTTTTTTTGTTTTTTTTTTATTTTTTTTGCTCTTCAAAAATTTTTTGATGTAAAATAGGCGCTCCGGGAATTCTAGCCTAGGGCGCCTCAAACAGTTAATACGGCCCTGCTTAAGAGAAACACTTTGGTAAAGAAATTTTTTATTTAGGAATTAGCAAGAAATAATTTTTGAAGAACGCTCCATTTCCAGAAAAAAATCAAAGTTTAAAAGCGAATCCTTTTTCTGTAGTTTTTTTGCAAATTAAATAAAATTCAGATAACTCACCAATTCTGCAAATAGAACTGTTTTTTTTCTTTTAATTAATTAATTAGAGGCATTTAAAAGTCTTCCTTAAGAAAATGTGTAATGGGTAGAAAAAAACATCTGACATCTACCTATACTTTTTTGAAAAATATAGGTAATTTTGCAACACATTATGATTCGTTTCAGAAACCTGGATTTTTTGGGGAAGAAAGAGGGTGGGGTAAATTAAAAAGTCATCATTTTTCGCAAATTCCGAAATACAATTTTTTATTATTAAAGTGGGTTACTCTTTAAATTAATAGCAACTGGTATATTCTTAGTGTGATTTCCAGCCTCACTTTAAAAAAATTAAAATAAAATTTTTAGCTATTCCGCGCCGGTGCTCTAAGGTACCTAAGTGTTTTTTCCTTTTACTGAAATTTAATACTTACTAATTGATATTTAATATTGATTTAACATAATTTTTCGCACAAAACCTGTTAACCATCAGAATTTATTTGTACACTTCATGCTAGAACACCAGTCATTTGTTAAATAAATTAGATCAAAACTCCATGATAGTTGACAGGTCATTATACAAGTTTTATTTTGCAATGTATGCGGACATGGGCCACGATTAAGTTCATTAAAAACTGGTTTTGAGTAATAAAAACAACTACCTTTTATGCTATTTTATGCTGGTTTATATAGGTGTATTTTTTGCAAGAAAAAATAAAATTAAACTGCACTATTTTATACTACTAAAAAAGATTTATTATACAAGGGAAAAAAGCTCTAGATTGTGGCTCGAGGTTGTGTTGCCTCCCGACGCGAATTAAAAGAAGCCAGAGAACCGAGAGGTAAAATGTAAAATTTTTGCCGTGTATAATACACTATTTTTTTTCTGTTGTGGGAAAAAAGAACAACTTAATGTTAAAAAATAGTTATTTATTATATAAGAAAAAATAGTCTAGCTTTTAGCTCGAAGTCTAACCATAACTAACCAAAAGCTAATATCTAAAATTTTTCCCATGTTCAGGGTGGACAAAATTGGGTGTTTTTATAGCTATCTCAGTTATTAAATGATTAAAATACCGATGTAGGTGTTATGGGCTCGATTTTGGAGAAACTTAAAATGGCTTTGTAAGAATTTAAAATAAAATTATTTATCTAGGAGATAAGAGGATAAATTGAAAAATTGCCGTTTTTGATTTTACCGTATATATCTGTTAATATAAGATATAGCAAAAAACCATAAAGAAAATTTTTGTAGAAATCTACTTGATATTTTTTTACCCCATATTTTTACAATAACAAATATATATATATATATATATATAACATAGTATCATTATCTCTTATAGTTTTTTAAATATTAAAAAATCTTTTACAATAATGTTTTAAATTAATAATTTACTGTAATAATTAGGATATTTTTATGATTTATACTAACAATAATATACTCTTAAAAGTATAAACACAGTAAAAAATATACTTTTAAAATTTTAAATACAATAAACAAACATTATTACCTACATATGTAATATACACTGTGGGCAAAATTAAGTTGGAACCCATTTTAACTTATTGTAGTTTTTTGTATGCCAGCCGATTTCATTCAAATTTGGACACGGTGACGACTCATCAATTCTTGAGTGATTGCTGTCATTACTCGCAAGAAGAATAATGCAGGGCCGGATCTAGGGGCTACTTTTTAAAACAGTGCATTTGTTGTCGTTGCAATAGTAAGTGACCTTGATTAGAAAACATATTGTACGTTTAATCTAAGCATTAAACATCGGAAAACAAAATAACAATAAAATAATAATAATTTTTTTCTTTTTAAGGTCGTTTTTTTTTAATTTTCGGAAGAGGCTGCATAACGCAATTTTAACTGTAAAGCGTCAGTAATACTGCCAGTAAATTTCAATTTAATCACTGTAGCCATGAAACAAAAGACAAAATGTATCTTGAAACTGCGATGTTTTGTTTAAACAGTATATTTCTATTTTAAAATATGGCATTGTCAAGTGCAGATAAAATTTTGATAAAAGCTTTACGTGAAAAAAATGATGGTTCCAAGAAAATAGTTAAAATGTTTCCGAATCGTAATTGGCGCCTTAGCACAGTTAGCTACTTTTTACGGCATTTAAATTTAACGAATGGCTCTTTAGCTATTAGGCCAGGACGAGGGCGAAAAAGAACAGGAAGGAGTCAAGCCAATATCGAACAAGTAAGACAAATTTTCCAAAACGCCGAGCCTGCAACTGCAATAAGCTCAAGAAAAATTAGTAGAACAACAGAAATAAAACGAGGTTCCGTAAGGAATATTATTAAAAAAGACCTTAATCTACGACCCTTCAAAAAAGTTTATTGTCAAAAACTTATTCCTGATGTCAAAAACAAAAGACTTGAAAGGTGCCAAACCTTACTGAGGAGATTTCGCACAAGAGAACAAATAAAAAAAAATGGTTTTCAGACGAAAAATTATTTACTTTGAATCAGCCAAGAAATTCACAAAATAATCGCATGTACCCCGATGTCCAAAAGAAATGTCAAATTCCCCAAGCATCCTTACTGGTTCCAAGGCAACAATTCGCCGATTCCGTTATGGTGTCGCTAGCAGTTTCAATGCTTGGAAAAACTAACGTTATTTTTGTAAATTCTCGAGAAAAATAACTTCAGATATTTACCAGACGGACATTTTAGCAACGATGCTACCCGAAATAGAGACGATTTCGGACTATTATACGTTTCAGCAAGATGGTGCTCCATCGCATACGTCAAGGGCGACTATTCGATACCTTCAAGGAAATTGCCCTGACTTTATTGAACCAGGTTGCTGGCCGCCCAACAGCCCGGATTTAAACCCAGTCGATTACACGATATGGAGCCGCTTAGAAGCCATGGTTCATGAAAATGTTATTATCCAAAATACCGAAGAATTGAAACAAAGAATTCTACACTGGCCATATTCACAATGAGTTTTTATAAATTATGTTTACTTTTTTAATAATACTTAAGGAAATAAATGTTTTTAAATTTTTCACGTTTTTTATTTTATATTACAATATTAAGGTGCCGTAAGTAACCGAGATTCGAACCCGGGTCGCTGCGGTGAGAGGCTGATAGGTTACAATTAATTTTAAGCTTTATTTAAAATAATGTTTCTTATATTTGTCATAAGGTATATATACTAATAAATAAAAAATATGTCACATTGAGTTGCCGATGGGCAAAAAAATACCCTTATCAACTTATTATTAAATTTTACTAAAACGTTTAGGACATGGGTTTATTTAAGTTCTTGTTCTTAAATCACCTCAGGATTCACAATTATAACAAGCAATACCTTATTCTATTCTTAAACACCTTGTATATTTGTTGTAATTATATTTTTCTCGATATCCTGTAATAATAACGACTTTTAAAAGTCTGATCAAATATATTTCTTACCGTCCTAAGTACATGTCTTGTTTTAAAGTTATAACCCTAAAAAAATTATGACTAAAGTAATATGATTTCCTGATGAACTATCCCAACAACTTATCCCCTATGGCTGCTATTTAAAACTCTGGTTCATTTAAACACTAACTGATTCAAAATTCCTAGATATTTTTAGAGTTGAACAATAAATCGTCTCAAGCTAATAATTTATCATCATGGCTTGAAGTTGTGTTTCAATTTAGAGAATAAACTAATTTAAATATGAATATTTTTTAGTTAAAAACTTTCGTGTTTAAAAAAATGACAGTTTTATTTTATTACAGGTTCTTGGAACGTTACCATGTATTGCCAAATTTTGATGAATGATGGTCACGTTCGAGTAATAAAATCTACCGTTACGCCCATATGGTACGAAAAATGGGACCTGAATGACAACAATACTTATTTTAATCCCACATTAATATCATGTAGGTATGTGTCATCCTTTACAGTATAAAAATAATACCAATATATGTATACAGATAATTTAATCATTTCCCACAAAAGAATATCTGCATTTCACATTAATAATAAACTATAAAAACTAAATAATATCTTTTTTTTTTGTTTAAGTAAGTAAGTAATTTAAAATATACATCATCAAACGTGCACTGAACAGAATTAATTTGTTAATTGTGTGTTTTTTTTTAAATAAAAATGTTAAATAGTAGATATGTCATGTATTGCGCCTTCGATAAAATCATTACTGTTAAGGATATTGAAATTATTTTTATTCAAACAAACAAGATTCTCTTTTTGTTAACGGGATATTTCATTAATTTAGAAATATTTAGAAGCTTCTCATTTCCTCGATAGAATCAAAATTGTGTCATATTAACACAACAATTCAGTATTTTGTCAAAGTCTAGCGTTATTTTATCGGGGGTAATACCCCTAGTGCATTTAATTTTTAGGGAAAAATTCGAAAAAAACGAGTTTCTAAGTAATTTGTTTTAACAGATAGCATGAGCGAGAGTGGTTTTATAAATCCGAGTCGAAGACGAGGATTTTTCCACTTTCGCGAATGCTATTTGTTAAAACAAATTACTTAGAACCGTGTATTTGAATTTTTCCGAAAAGAGTTTTGATCGCGGCTTGAGCGAATTAAGACCTGATCACTAGTGTGCAGAGACCCTAAAGGCACCAAATGGTTAGATACCGAAGCGCCTCAAATAATCTTCAAATAGTTTTTAGGTCTCTCTCTCCCTCTCTTTCTTTTGAGTTAGATTACTTCCTGAATGTCATTACATTTTTTTTTGATAATTTGACTGTTTGTCCCAAATTAACTTACTCTGCTTAGATATCGTCAGATGACTCGTATAAATACAATTTTAAATTATGTTAAAATTTCCAGATTACCAGTCTTAGCAGATGCATTTTCCATATCCCATACACCATGCAAGGTATCCAGTGATTTTTATAAAATAGGCAGGCTGGTAAAGAGCAAACGAAAAAATTTTACGTTATGTGTAAAACCTTTAAATTTTAAAAGAGATATATCAAGACATTTAGTGCAATGGATTGAAATGTGCAAAGTTCTAGGGGCTGATTATTTTCACATATTTTTGGACAATGTTACCAAAAACACCAGAAAAATTTTGGAGTGGTAAGTTAAAAGTTAGAGTAATATTGTAAAATTTATTCAAATAAAAGAGCTTATAATTAACTATTAAGCTGTTTTGCAACGAATACTGTTATGCACTAGCACTAGCAGATATAATGTTGAAAAAAATCAACTAAAAATAAAATTTAAAAAATAAAAATTAATAAATGTTATAGGTGCAAATGGTAAAGAACAAACTTAGCATGACGCATTTTTCCTTATTAAAATCCTTACCCCCAAACTAACTGTTCTTTCTATGCATGAAAATTCACACCAAGCATGTCAGCGAATCACTGCTGGACCCCTAACGTCAAATCTAGATAATTTGTTTAATTTTTTTACACTTTTTCGATATTTAATGAAATATATTGAATAAAAATAGTGTAGTAGTGCATTCAGTTTGTATTTATAGTTACAAGTCCATTTTGGCCGTAAAAGCCCTTGAATAATTAAAAACATGCTGGTTATTTTTGTATCACACTGTTTCAAACATTTTTATATATTATATATTTATGTTATAGTTATTAGTAGATGTTTCAGACAAGGATTGTGTACATTTCATAATAAATTGTATTTAAGGAAAACAATGAACAAAAGCATATATTTGTAACCGTTTCGGTATTAGGCGTTTCGAAAAAAATCCTAAAATTTTTAATAGCAAAATAGTCGCAGAAATGTAAAGAGTTATATGCCAGTTATTTGGTTTATTCCTGATATTTTTGTAACGGCCACAAATTTTTAAAACCCCACTAAACTTTTAAGGTATTTTGCTTAACTAGTCAGACGCGACTACCCTTCTTAGTAGATATATATTTATGTATATATTTTTAAAAGGTAATCCATAAAAAATATAAATGAAAATCAAAGTTTTTAATATTAATAAAAGTAAATTAAAGTAAACGTTTCAATATTGAATTTAAATGTTGGCAACAAAAAATCCATTTCACTCTATGTGTTTTTTAGGTATAAATCAACAGTTCCAGATACAATTCACATAGAACAATTTAGGCCACTCCATAGAATTAACCACTCTACAAGTTTACTTCAGAGAACTTGGCAACGCCGCCGGTACGAAATTATAGCATACAACAGCTGTTTCTATAAAAATATTGACTCTAAATTTATTATCCCCATAGATATAGATGAACTTATTGTGCCAAAAACTGCCAATACATGGCAGGATCTTGTTAGAAACTTAGAAGATTTTTCTTCTTTGATTGTACAAAACGTATATTTCTTTACAACTAAGAGCCGCCTTAATAAGCCTTTCTTTTTCCGAGAAAACATCAGAACTAAAGCAGTAAGTGAAAAAGGAGAAAATGGTAAAAGTTTTATATCCACAAAAACACCTTAACGGTGTTCAACCATTACGCACTGGATGTACTAAGACCTGGCCTAAGAAAACAGTATTTTTTACCTTTTTCAGATGTGCAATTAAATCATTATAAAGAACTCTGCAACTCTGTGATATTTCCTAAATGTTCAAACTATTTATCTAGTCCTAGAATTGTTGATAATGTTATTTTTAAGTACAAAGATAAGTTTAATATGCGATACAGAGGTGTATTGCACCAAATTAAAACTGATGGAATTAAAGTGTAATTAATGAATAAGTTGTTTTTATTAATTTTAGGAGATTTCATATATAAAGTAAAAAAGTGTTGTAGAAATGAGTGGTCAAATTTTTGCCAGAGTGATATTTTTAGTAGGGTTAGTAATGTCCAACCGAATCAGAATCCGATATGTTGCCGCAATAAATCAATCAACTTAGTAATCTTTTAGACAGATTAAAAAAATACAATTAATACACACATACATAACATAAAATTACCCATTAATACAAACGTACACAACATCTCTCTCAAAGATGTACAGAAGATCAAAAAATCCAAAAAATGCTTGGAAGTAAAGTACCCTTATTTCTACAACGACAAAATGTTTAATAGAAATGTTATTTAGAATTAAAAGTTACGTCTAAATACCAAGTCATAGCGGCCTCCTATAGAGATTTTTAAAATTGCTTGGAAAATTTTGAATTTACCATATATAATATATATTTTTATTATTCTGACTCGACACTTCTTTAATGCAGTTTTAACTTAAATAATTTTAAACACATTTTTTTCAAATCAAAGCAAATTTGTAAAATTTAACTGAATTTATATATTTTTTATCTAGTCCCTTAGGTTGCAAGGATATTTAACAGGACCCTCGAATTTTACAAATATGCTTTTTAATAGGGCAAATTTTCTATAATGGTTTTTTTATTATTAAAGTGTAGAACAGGTATGTCAAAATTTAAAAAAATAAATAAATAAACTAACGAAAATTTAAATAGGAGGTCATGGCTTCGTATTTAATAATAAACTTTTATTCCTAATAGCTATTTTTTAAAATAGTTTGTTATATTTATTTAAAATACGGGCAGTTTACACTTAAGCAGTTTTAAATCTTTTTGACTTACCCTGTATGCCGTAATATTTTTATTAAAACTAACTACTGCTATTACAATTTAAGACCATGAACTTATGAGAAATAAAATTTTCTGACAAATTGCAAAAAAGTTGTCCATTTGTTGCACACCTAATGGACCACACTGTACATCATTTGTATTGCCTTATTGTAAAAATATACAGGGTGTTACAGAATGTTGTTAAGAAAATTTAAAGGCAAACTCCATATCAGAAAATATAAAGAAAGGTTTTTATAAAGATGGGTCAGAAATACATTGTTTTCCAAATACAAGATGTCAAACTTAAGAAAAATATATTTTAGGTAATATCTTAATATCATGGTATTATTATACCTCTTATCTGATTTTAATAAAATTTGGTAGTGTTATTTGTAGATTAAAAACCTTTTAAAGATCAAATTTAATCAAGTTTACCTTGGCGTCTCGAGCGGTACCTCAACAAATATTTCTGACAAAAGAATGTACGCCACTGACTTTTAAAAAAGTTTTATATGCTATGTAAATTAAGCAAGTACAATGTTTAATTTTCTTGAACTTTTATCGTATTTTTTTAGTTGTCGAAAAATAAAATAATATTTACTTAATACTATATCCCTGGTCCAAAACATAGGGAAAATTTTAAAAACACTCAATTTGGAAAAAAATTAATTTAAATGTTAATGTTGATTTAGTGTTTATTGTTAATGAGATATAATTATTTATAAAATAATATTAAAAATAATTTTTAGTTTTCACGATTTTTCCTGTGTAGTCCAGGGTTATGCAATTAGGTGATTTCATTGTTTTCTCAAGAACTAAATATAAAAAAGTTAGAAGTTAGAACAGCTGTACTGTTTGTTTAATCTTAATAAAGTATAAAATTTGCGCAAAAGTCAGTGGCGTACATTTTGTTGTCAGAAATATTCGTTAAGTACCGCTTGAGAATGAATTTAGTCAAGTTAGAGCTAAATTATTCTTTTAGTTCTGAAAATAACATTGCCATCCCTTACGAAAATTGGATAAGAAATATTTAAGTTAAAAAAAATAACACCCAATCCAACTTTTAAACATATTTTTAATATAGAATCTGCCCTTAACTTTTCTTAACAAAATTCTGTAACTCCCTATTTATTATTATAATCACCGATACTGTACAGATTTTTTATTAAGAAACCTGAAAAAAACATTTTGTGTTCAGTACGACGATTATCAAACATAGAATACAATTTAGTATTAATCTACTTCAGCTGCCAAACTTTTTGCGGAAGCGGCGCTTTAACCTAGCCTGTCATTGTCAAATTTTTCGGTTGTCGGACTGGGCAAACGCGTCAAATTTTTTGTCGGACAAGTTGACCACAATGTTTTACATGTAATTTTTAAACATTGTGCCAAAAATCGTAAGGGTTACAGTCACGAAACCCGCCTAGTCCGATACACGAAACATGTGCTTCTCATACAACGGTTTGAGCCTTATGGTTTTATGACTGTAACCCTTACCATCTTTGGCACAATGTTTAAAAATTGCATATAAAACATTGTGGACACCCGAAACATTTGACATTAAGAAGCCGGGTTAAAGCGCTGGTTCCATATATGCCGGTATGAAGATTCGTGGGAGACTCTCTAAAAGGAACCTCCCTAAAAAGGTTTTAAAAGTGTTCTTATGATGAAGTCCATTTCATTACTGGCCCAGGCACTATCTAATCACTTGACCGCATAAAAATGCGATTTTAAATATTTATAAAATATTTATAACGAATTTAGCGACATAAGTCTCAACAGAATGTTATCACTTTCACTTCTATTTTTATCCACTGGCAGAACTCAAAGGAATACGTCTTTTGGCTAACCAGTCAACATTCAGTGGCGCAACTATCCGCCTATTTTTGGTAGAGTTAAGCCCCAGTTTATAAAGTATACAGGGTGTGTTTTTTAAAACTTACAATGGTTAATGGTTGTATTTTCTAAACCAAGGCAAATACCATAGCCCCCTAGCCCTTCCCTAATTGCGCCTTTGCCAGTCAAAATCCAATTTTTTAGATTCTTAGAAATAAAGTTTTACTTCTACTAAAACAAAAGACTAGTTAAATAAATAATAATGTCCCAATCCAATATAATTTAACGTTATTAGTTCTGGTTAGGTAAAAATGGTTTTAATAGGTCTCTTTTATTGTGGTAGAGAAGAACGAGCACCATAAAGAAATAAGGAGTCAACGGAAACAGTTTCTACTAATAAAAAACAACTTAACAGTACCTAACCATTACTATCTCTTTTTGTATTAAGACTAGGTGTAATCAAACATTATTTTGTACCTTTTATAGACTGCAATTAAATCATTAAGAATCCTAACACTGACATTTCCTGAATGTGTACTATCGTAGTACCAGAATTAATGATGTTATGTTTAGGGATTTAAAAAAATCAGACAGGGTTGTATTAAATATTATTTAAAAAACTGGAATTTAACTAGAAAAACAATAATCATAATAATATCCTGGGTTTAAAACTATAACCAGGTAAATTAGAAACAGTAGTTTTAAGATAATTGCGGTTATACATTTGTTTGCCAGAAGTTTTAATGGTCTTATTGAAATAACGCCCTACCGGGTGGCACCAGTGGGGAGGGGCGAAAAATGTTTTAATTAGGACGGAAATATTTGAAATGAAGAGCGGTACATTTCGGAATCGAATACAGAGTCATTTTAAAGTGTTTTTTTGCTTTTCAAAAATATTTACGAAAAAAGATAAGCAATATTTCAATAAAGGACTAAGTATAATTTATTGTGAAAGTGGGAACTTTATTTTGCTTTTCAAAAATTTGTATACCCCAATTTACATTTGCTTTTAGGGGCGGCCAACAATCTTTTGCCCAACGACGCAAGCCACCCGAGGAACGGCCCTGGCCGTATGGTACTGTCTTTAGTTCTTAACCCACGATATGATTTACAATTCTTATAAAGAATGTCGAAGAATAAGTGGGCAATCTCTCGGATTCATAAAAAACACATAAAAATAATATAACAAGTTCCTATACTTTTTTTCCTAAAGTCCCTCTCTACAGATGTATGGCCCTTAAAGGATGCCTCTGAAAATAGGTTTTTTTGAATACCATTTATAATACCTGGTATAATGAAATAATTAGTTAATATGATAAATATTAGTTCGTACTCCTTATAATGGTGTTCTTGTACAATATTTGCCTTTATAAGTTCGCCAGGGCACACAAAAGGGCTCATTATTTTTACACTTACACACACAACACTCTCGTTCAATTTCGATAAATTAAAGCATTTTCGAGAAAAACAAGTTTTTACTTAGTGGAGATATATAAGGTTTGTTCCAGCAGAATGTTGGAAACATGTTGGCAACAATCGCATAACGCAGAAATTGTTACTAACATTAGTCAGAAATGTTGGCATCAATTCTCTGCTGGAACGAAAAATAAACAAAGGTTATGTCAAAAATTTGTCAGTAATGTTTGGAGAAAGTTTGCAAACTTTTCAAACAGTTTCCAACATTTCATCTTAAAAGTACTGCTGGAACAACAAACAATTGTATAATTTACATTAATACAAATTGGACGTGGGAAACGCCTTTTTGGTATGTAAATTTTATTTGTTATTTTTCCAACAGGCACTATGGATAGTCCAAAACAATGTACCGCCTGGGTGCCGTTTGTACCCATATAGGTATATTTAAAGGCCTATGTTTAAGTAACATTTGCTTAAGTAACAAATAAAATAAAAAAAAACAAATATTTTCTTTAAACAATATTTTATTACCCAAAACAAAATTACACGGTACACTTAATATTAAAATCTACTTATAAAACATAAATAAATACATCAATAGCAGTGTTTTACAGGGGCGGGGAGTCACAAACCAACCCAAAATTTTATTAAATACAATAAAAACAATATATACAAATCAATTATTTCGTATCACTACACTAAATTTTAACGTGGTTTTAAATAAATTAAAACAAACATATTAAAAATTTACTATAACAATAATAGAGGAGACTTTAGTTCACTTGTTTACAAATACTATTTTCTTTATGTTACCAGGTATTAAATTTTATGGGTTTTTGCCTCAAAATTAGTTTTTTTGTGGAATGTTACTAAAAGCGCATTAACGCGAAGTCATGGGTAAATAAGGTAAAAAACGTTAAATCATAATAATTTTCACCGACTTTAATAATTGAGAAAAATTTGAAATAAATGAAAGCACAATTTATATTTCTAAGGATTTCATAACTTCTTTTAGATTTATGTTTGAAGAAACTTTGTAAGTTGTATAAATATTTACCGAATACTATACAGGGAGTTTCAAAACAAATGCAAAAAATTTTAGGACGTGATTCCTTGTTCAAAGTAAAGGGTTATGTTTTATATAAACGTTGGGTCAAAAGTCAACCAATAATTATTATAAATGAAAAAAATAAATAAATAAAACGGGGAAAAAAAGTTTTTAAATACATCAGACCATCCAAATTTATAAATTTTTAGTTGTTGCGTATATTTTTTTTTAATTAACTAAAGAAGATCTATAAAGGTATTCTATTTCCACCTCTTTAATTAGCTCTAAAAACGGAAAGAATATTCAAAAAGTGTACTTATTACAAACTTTATTTTTTCGCCATTTTGTATCGCGATATCTCTAATGCTTAATTTTTGACCATGGGCCATATGAATAAAAAGAAGCAAATGCTTTTGCTTATAAGTATTAGCAAATGCTCATAATATAGAAGGATTTACTTCAGACGTATGAATCAAGTCGAGCATTTGCTTACAAATGCGAGTATTTACTTATAGAAAAGTGATGCAGCTATTCAGTAAGTAAATCCTTCTATACCTTATACCTATAAGTAAAAGCATTTTCTTCTTTTAATTCATATGGCACCAAATGGTAAAAAGTTTTACATTTGTTTCGAAGGCCGAAGGTTTTTAAAAACATTTTTTTTTAATTATTTAAATGTCGTTATATAATGTTAATAACGTACTAAAAAATCCAAGTAGCTTAAAAATTCTCAAACAATTGATATCTGCATTGCACAACCTCGATTTTAGGCCAGATCCTGTGACTCTCCTGCCAACAAGCCCTCACGGACCTGTGATTGCTATTGGTCAATTTACAACCAATCACAATCGCCTGTGGTCAAGCCAAGTCAGTAGCAGGGGACTGAGGACCCAACAGCTAAGCTGTGACACAAAATCACCTGTAATATTTAAACTTTACGATATAACTTATTAAGGTGATGTTTTGGTAACTAATTTAATTTTTAAGAAGTTCGGAAGTATTTTTACCTTGGAGATGTAAAAACCGCGAAGTCGGTAAAATTTTTGAAAGAGTTGGGCGTCACCTAATATCGCAAAGTAACAATATACAGGGGGTAGCCCCAATCCAACAGCGTTATCAGCTGTGACGGGTATCGCCTGCTGTCATTTTTAGTTATCATCTACCAGCCCCTGTGTACAACTTTGGTAAATTTTTACATATACACTGTCTGCTTAAAATTTTAGCAGCGTCGCAGAATCGCCCTTTATGTTAAAATTTACCTAATAAATTAACCATACACCTTGGATGAAATATAAAAAAAGTTTTACCTTATTTATTTTTATACCGATTGCATGGGCAGTCACAATTAAAAACTACTTTTCAGCTAAATTTTATATAAGTTCAGAAGGAGTTTTTGTTCTAGAAACCTACCTTCTTGCAGGATATAAATTTCTACTTTAATTTTGTAGTAACAATTGCTAATTTTCGACCTATATTATAAAAAATGGACATTGTTGTATATATTTAAGCAAAGCTGAAAAATTACATATGAAAGTGAAGGAATTATTTTAAAAGAATTTAAACTACTTATTATAATAAAAAAAAGTACGTTAGGTTTAGGGCTTACCTTGGTGTTAAAAAAAAATTAAAGATACAAACCTGATTCAAAGATGCTTAAAAGTTTTTGACAACTATATTTTTTTTTCAAGTATTAATTATATTGCATTGTCATTTTTTACCGTCCAAGTACATTTAGAAAAAGGATAGAGATATTTAAACTGGCCACAACTCAACAGAACATTTATAACTAAAGCAGTTGTTGTCCGCTGTAGTTGTAAAAATCATGTTTAAGGCCAGTATAAATTTTTTGTTTCGTAACAAATATCAAAATCAGATGCGGGAGAAAAATAATCTTTTTCTTTTCAACTAAAAGATAAAAAAGAAATCTACAAATATTACTTTTGATTAAAAAAAGATACTGATTATAATCAGTAAGTCTATGACTTTATGTAGTTTTGTGTGATACAGTAATGCAGTGTTAAAAAAGGGTAGACATTGTATAAAAAGACTATTCAATAAAAAAATAAACAATATTGTATTGTGTATACTTAAGGGCAAGTCAATATCTGTTAATAAAACCATTGTTTTTAAAAACCTTTGCAAATCTTTCTAGTATTATATATATATATATATATATATATATATATATATATATATATATATATATATATATATATATATATATATATATATATATATATATATAATAAAATTCTGATATTTTCCACTGAAATTTCTTTTCAAGCTTGGTACAATGTGTAAAACGGTTTTTCTTATTTTTCTTTTTAAATTCGAGATTCTTACGTCTGACATCTTCAATAACTTTTTCAGTATGCTTAGGATCATTTTTCTGTTGAAAATTTCCACATAAGTGGCAGATTTTATTCAGCATAGGGTGGCATATTATATTTTATGATATCTAAATACTGATATCTATCCATAATACCTGCAACTTTTACTAGCGGACCAACCCCATGATTTATGAAAGAGACCAATACCATGACACTAACTCCCATCATGTTTTATTGTCGGTATATATTTTTATAGTATACTTTATCTTCGATGTGGTAAAAGCCTTACATACTTTATTTTGTTGGATCCAAACATTTTAAATTTAGGTGACGTTCCGTAAGTTAACCACGGTTCTTGGTTTTTTCGGTTTCCGCTTCATAACCTTACCATTTATAAAATCTAGTTAGATTATGAAACGCGATTTCTTAACATTTCGATGTCACCGGTATTACCGTGGTCAAACCGCTCTTTACCGATCGGTAATCTTGGTTAACATACGGAACCTTACCTTACTCTCATCTAACCAAAGTATATTACACTGACCCATGAAACATGTTGGAGGTACTGTCTTGGTATACACTTTTTTTGGGCATGTGGTTGCTCGTTTAGTAAAAGTTGAAGGTATTATGGACAATATTAAAATATCCTTAAAAATCGTATGACACCGTATACTGAAGAAAATCTGCCACTAAAGTGGAAATTTCAACAGGATAATGATTCTTAGCACACTTCTAAAATTATTGAAGATTTTTTCTGGGTGGCTAGCTTAAAGCCCCGATTGAAATCCTATAGAAAATTTATAAGAACAATTATTGGAGTCAGAAATAAAAATTTAGAAAAAATTTAATATTATTTTAAAATTGTACCAAGCAAGGCAAGGAATTTCCTTGGCAAAAATCAAAAATGTATTAGAGTCAAAAACATAAAGATGTGCAGAGGTTTTTAAAAACAATGGATTTAATCCCAGATATTGACTTGACTTCGAGTATATACAATAATTTATAAAGTTTTTCTACTTTTGACCGTTAACTTTTGCAATGGTATTGTTTATTTTTATTAAAAGAGTATTTTCATACGATGTCTACTTATTTTTAACATTGCATTTATGTATTACATACACTAAACTACAAAAAGGTTAAATATTTTTAGTGATTATCAATAAAAAAAAGATATTTTACTTTTGGCCGCTTCTGTATTTTAAAGTTAAAGTCATATAAATGTAAGTACTAAGTGATAAGGTAGAGTTCTTTTGCGTTATACTTTAAAAAGATTGTCAAGAAAAACCTATACCAGAGGTTAACTATGGTTGGCAAAAACTTTTCAGAGCAATGAATCCAAATTCTAGTACAAAAAAGTTAATTTATCGTGCTTTCTATCAACTGAAAACCATTTAAATTCTTAGTCTAAAAAAATTAATAAAAAAGTGGACCAACCTTTCAGTGTATGTTGTATCACGATGAATAAAAAAATAAAATAAAAAAAATGTTACATACCGGGTGTTGCTTTTGGTTTGACATTTTGCAAACCTGTCAAAAACAAAATATTGTGTCAGTTGTGTGGCATAGTTTTATAAATTTAAAACCATGCAAAACAATTTGTAGAAAAGTATCCTCTGCCATTTTTCACAAACAAAAATTCGATTTTGGGTATGGAATGTTTATGATCATAAAAACAGGACGCATTAAGTAGATGTCTACAATGAGCAAATCAAACAAAGTTGTAATTAGTTAAATAACAGCGACCATACTATTACGCACTTAAACTAAAATTTAAAAATCAGTAAAAATTGTTACCGATGACATGTCATGTTCATTTAATATTGCCTATATTATTTTCAATTTAATTTGACTACAGTGCAGAATTTTGTCTTGACTTGCTTTACTGATTTCATATTTACCACTGGGTTTTAAAAGATAAATAAATTAAATCCGTTATAAAGAAAAATTAATTATGTTCTGGGGTTCTTTTATGTTTGTTTTTAATAGGTTTTTTATTAAGAAGTAGCTAACACTTAAAATGTTAACTTTGTGATGTATTTTTATATATATTATTTGTTTACATTAAAACAATTAGCACAAAGAGCATTTGTTTCTTAGTTGCTGTTAAAAAAAACCCTAATAATTTTTAAAAATCCCATCTACCATAATTACAGGTATTTGTTAATGTCACAAAGTAGGTAGCGTATAGAATTACCTTCACTGCCTATTATATTACACATAACTAGGTCTTGAAAGTTAATGAATTGCAAATGTAAGACTTCCATACCCAAAATTAACCTCATATACCATTTAAGCCTATTGCGCAGCCTAATGATCTATTCTTAAAACATTATTTTTAAAACTAAGTTTTAGTAAACAGCAATAATTAACTTTTGATGTACAAACTGTATACTTTAAGAAAATCACTATTTTAGCCCGGACTATAATTAGGAAGGTAATAATGCTTTCAATGAACCCCTGTTCTAAGAGCATTGATGCCACCGACACATTCCTACTACTGTGTTAAAAACTTAAAACCTATACACGTTGTATAATAAAATTTGACAACTTTTGCCAATGCTTGGAAAAGAGATAAAGCGAGACATGCGTTATATCGCTAATCTCTATCTACTAGTGTTCAACACACTAAAACTAAATTTATAGCATATATATAGCACAACGTGTATACCTGGAGTTGTAATGCACTGCGCTGATGTATTTAATTTGCTGATAAGTGTTACTTATTTAATTCAGCGAATTGGAGCAGACGTGCAAGTAAAACAGCAGTTGCCATGACTATTACTTTCTACCCTTTGCGGGAACAAGGTTTTAGTGAACCGCAGTACCCCTTCGTATATGCTCGCTCTAAAGGTAAGGGCAAACAACGCTGATGGTGTAAAATCGTTATGACTATTGGTATGTATGACTGTACAAGCCAAGTTGTTAAACTAAGATGCAAAAAGATTTTAACCTAAAGATGCTTGCATTTCAAGCAAACCTTAATTTAATTTAATAAAAACGGTAGCAGAGCGCTTTCGGCAAAACCATCTATCTTAGAAGCAGACTCCTGTTGGATGAGTAGCACTGAAAATGATTTTGCCAAATGCGCTCTGCTAGGGTCTGAAGGTTGGGCGTCGAAGTAGGTCTAACGGTCGTACTCACCAAACCTTTCTAAATGGTTTTCTTCTGTTAGATTTCCTTCTAGAAATGGCCGAAAAATTTAAAAAACTGTAAAGTTTAAAATTTTGACCACAGTTTAGCGTTTTTAATTTTTTTTCTCTCAAAAATTTGACCCTGTATCAAAAAAATTGTCATTGTACCGTATTTCTAGCATAAAGTTTGATTATTTGGGATATAAAACGTGATTTTACTATTTATTCAAAGTGTTTTATAAAGCCTGAAAGTTTTCGTTTTTTTAAAAAAAAAAAAAAGCATTTTATATGAAGTCAATATGTAGTAAATGCAAGCTTAAAAAATCTTTTTTCCTTTATCTCTTTGCTAACAATCAGGGCGGACGTTTTTGGTGGTGAATACTATGTCTATTTATCAGAGCGATAAATCTTAGCAAACAGATAATTATCAGACAGACAACTATGAGAATGGTGAATACTGCCGTAAATATCTTTTGGTTTCAAAATCATATTCCTTGCGATGAAACGTATCTTAATTGTCATTTTATTACAAATGTTTATGCTGAGCCGTCAAATCCTATAACTCATCTACTAATACCTTACTAACCAGAACTAAAACATTTATTAACAAAAGTTTTTATTTAATTCTCAAATATAAATTTTATTACACTGGTTATCTACCTGACAAGCAATAAATTTCGGCGCCCTCCCATCTTGCTCTGAGTAGGGATAATTTGACAGTTCACGTACCTCCGTCCTCCGGACCTTATCATGCTAATATTTCTAACATAGCAAAAACCTTGAGCAATGTCATATTTAAGGCGTGGTCATAGGGCAAATTTCAACTCTCAAATATAATGTCATATGCCAAAAAACAACTTAAATTAAATGAAAATTTGCACAAAATACAAAAATTTTCCTTTTTTCTTGTTAATTTTGTTTTCAGTAGCCTTGAACTTACAGAAAAAAATATCAAAATGTCCTATAATTTTTAATACATTTTTGCTACTTAGTAAAAGTCTATACTAACCAATACCAGAGATCCCAAAAATCTTAGTTTTCCTTAAACGACCTTAATTTTAATTTCATGCCGTTTTGATATAATATGTCAATTTTTAATTCGTCATATTTGGACAAAAATAAAATAAAACAAGATAATTAAAACTTATACAGGGTGTCCCAACTCTATATATTCGTTAAATTATATTTGGAACTGCACAGTTACAGTGCATTTCTTTAATGTACCCCTCTTTTATTCTTAAGAGGGATCAATTTAAAGACTTGAAACTTTGGAATATAAAATTAATGCAAAAATACTATATTTTAGAGTGAAATTGACAAATGAAAATTTTAAGATGGCTGCTTGGCGCCATTTTGGAAAAAAAATAAATGAAATTGCTTTCAAACGACTTTTAAGAAAATACCACATTTAGTACATTTAACTTTATTACCGTCTGATTCAAATCAGGTATTTAGGTAATTTTTAAAAGTACCGCCATTATGTCTTAGTTAAAGGTATTGACTTTATATTCTAGGGTTATAAACTACTCGACAGGAGCCACAGGACCCCCTCTCCACTTATTCTTTTTTACAAAATGGCGCCCAGCAACCATCTTGAAATTTTTATTTGTTAATTTTACTCTAAAATATAGTATTTATGCTTTGATTTTATATCCCAAAGTTTTAATTTTGTAAATTAATTTATTCAAAAGGTAAAGGGAGGAGGGGCATTCAAGAAATGCACTGTATGTTATTCAACTGTAATTAATTGTTAAAAAAATAACTGAAACGATTGTTTTTTTCTGCGAACTTATATTCACTTAAATATTAAAAATATCTTGTGATAGTCGCACTATTTTCATAATGCTATGCAATAGGCTTAAATTAGTATTGACTATAAATTTAAAATAGTGAAAGAGTTAAAAATGTTTAGATAATTATACTTAAGACTAGTTTTAATTAAAGAGTAAACTTAAATTAGACTTGCGGATGGTAGAGGAGCAGAACTGAGGATCATCTGAAACGGGGCTGCATAATCATATGCCCGGGAAACATCGGCGCACCATACATCATTCCAGGGGCATTTGGATCATACCTAAAAAATTAAGAAAAACACTTAGAACATATTTTTTACTTTAGTGAAGATTACTGTGGCTCGCTAGCGATATGCTCCAAGTTTTTAGTTTACAAAAATCAGTATAATGTTATAATATGAAAAATGATGATTACAGTGATAAAAAATACAAATAGTTAGTATCTTTTCAGTGACTTATTTTGTGATAAAAAATTGTCCTCTTCTGTATAAAAACAAAACCATCGTTTTAAATGTAACAAGGCATTAAATAGAATAATTTAAATTTAAAGCGCCTTAACTGATTTTTTCTTTGTACAAAATAAACAAAAATATCGGTTTGGTGTTGAATCCAAAAGTAATTTAAACGTCGAATAACTTTTAAAGGATCGAATTTATTGAAAATTAGTGGACCCGTGTTCACTTCATTGGGCGTTAATATCTGAATTTTTTGTTTAATAATAATAAAATATACCCTATAACACCCCTTAATGGTGTAGCTTTCTAATCGTGAAATAATTTTTATGATAGGTTCAGTACTTTTGAAGATTAGCGGCTACAAACATATCTACAAAGTTACAAACTTTACCTCTTTATCTACAGGGTGTCCCACCGGGAACTGCTGCGATCGATTTTCTGGAAAGCAGACTTTGTAAATTTTTGAAATTATGGTAATATTATAAAGTCGGTGGGGGACATACAACTAAAATATTTTGACAGTTCTACCACTTCCGGTTATACCGGAAGTTAATGTCAACCTACTTATTTTAAATGGAACACCCTATATATTATTTATTTTTAGATTCTGCGTGAAATTCTAAACATAATTTATGTATAGTGTTCTATACCTAAGTCCAACCGTTTTTGGCTAAATTTTATGTTAAAAGGACACTTGCAAGCTATTACATAACCATCAATTGTTTCTAAGCAAAAGCCTTTAATAAGAGTTTGGATTGGGTCCCTCGTAGAGCAAGAACTACTTTAGTAAACTGTATTAATATTTTTACAATAAAGAAATACATACTGGTCAAAAATAATAGTTAAAAATAATAACGACAAAAACCCTAAAAGTCATTTTTTTAAATGGAAACGCCCATCTTTTTTACATTATCCTATTAAAAATTTTCTTTTAGGGTTTTTGTCGTTATAATTTTTAACTATTATTTTTGACCACTGTATTTCTTTAATGTAAAAATATCAATACAGTCTACTAAAGTAGTTCTTTCTCTACAAGAAACCCAACCCCAACTCTTATTAAAGGATTTTGTTTAGAAGCAATTGATGGTTATGTAATATCTTGCAAATGTCATTTTTAACATAAAATTTAAAATAAATCAAAAACGATTGGAGTTAGGTATAGAACACTATACATAAATTATGTTTAGATTTTTACGCAGAATCTAAAAAATTAATAATATATAGGTGTTCCAATTAAAATAAGGATGTTGACATTAACTTCCTGTATAACCGGAAGTGGTAGAACTGTCAAAATAGTTTAGTTGTATGTCCCGCACCGACTTTATAATGTTACCAAATTTTCAAAATTTTCCAAATCCTACTTTCCTATTTTTTTGTAGTGAGTTAACATATCTTTAAGAATGTGTATTGTATAAGATATAAAAATTGACACCAATTTGGGGTATAGGAAGTATTACTTTTTAAATATTTTAAGTAAATTCTTTTTAAATTCCTTACATATTATATTACATTTTTTTTTATTCTCAAAGGTTAAGTACATACAGGGTGTTCATTTAAAAACTTACCACCAGTAATGTATGTATTATCCGCGAAAAAAGACAGATTTGATAAAATCGCCGAAACACGTCAAGATATTTATTGAAGGGGAACGTTTTTCCAAAAGATTTTACGGCGGCCCTTTATCCCCTTTACCACCAGGGCCACAACCCCAAAACTTTTAAATGAGAAGGGGGATCAAGTGATAGATCATTTTTTAGACTCTATTAAATAACGGTTTGGTTTTACACAGAAGAGTTATCTTTTTAACACAAGCACTATTCTGACTAAGCAATATACAATTCATAACTTTACACCCTTAACCAGGAAATTTTAAATTTTACAATGAATCAAATCAAATTAAACTCTACTTATCAATTATAAAAGTTAGTAATAAGTAAATATTAAATAGGTTTAAGAGCAGATCGCAAGACTAATGTTTTTTGTTTTGTGAATATTGTCATTTTTACCTTTTTTAGCCCACTTTATCTCAAAACAAAAAAAAATGAAAATCTAACAAGAATACTTACCTGGGTAAAAAGAAAATAAAACAAATACAAAGGGAAAAATAAAGTAGAGACAGAAGAATAGCTGCTCAACAATAACAGCTTAAAGCTAAAAGTAAACCAAACAAAAGTAAATACACTGATCTACCCACACCCCATCTAAAATTAAGTATTTTCAAAACTTAAATACATAACGAGCTAGAAAAAAGTATCAGTATGTTAATGTATTCCTCAAAGCGTTTAAACTATCTAGGATAAATATAAATTGCGAACAACCATTAATTTAGGCGTTAAGAGCCAGAGCGGACCATTTCACAATTCAAAAAATGTACTCTAACGCGTATTTTCAATAGTATAAAACTTATTTATCGGAGATAAAGTGGACTTGGTAAGCTACCACTATCCTATATTAATTCTTAGCCTACTTTAACTCTGATAAATAAGTTTTATGCTATTGCAAATACTCGTTAAAGTACATTTTTAAAATTGTGAGATCGTCCGCTTGGGCTCTCAACGCCTCAATTCATCCTTAAAGTAATCGCGACTAGTGGTATTTTTAGCAATGTTGTAGATCTTTGTGAACCGTGTATATTTACATGGTTAGTACTACTAGTACTAGTTCTTCCTTACGGTGAGTTTATGTTGGAGTGGCAATAAACAATAAGACCGACGCGGCGACAAGGTTAGCTATATAATAATTTTTTTATATATACTAATCTGATTTAAAAATAATTTTGCGATACTTTTTTGCGGCGTCTTTTTTAGTTTACCCCCGCTTCAAAATAACCGATCCTCTTAAACAATTCAAAAACTGTATTTTACTGCCATAATGTGTTAAAAGGGATTTAAATTAATGGTCGACCAATTACACGCTATATTCGTAACAATACCGGGTGACAACGAAAATACTACCCAGAATTTTATTTTCTTTAGTGAAAACGTATACTTTTCAAATTAAGGCAAGTTATAGTCTATCACCGGATGCCAGTTTTAGATATAATAGCAGCATGTTTAACGGTTTTGGAGAAAGTGGCGTTTAAAAATGTTCAAACGACTAAACAATATGAAGTTTTATGGGAAATCAAATATGCATTACAAAAATTTAAAATGCTAAAATTAGTTTTTTTCTAAGGTTTTACCTTCTGAGGCCATTATATTAGTTCTTTCTGTTAAACCAGAAGTGCTATAAAATTTAAACTTTTATATATTTTTAAGGATTTGAATTCTATAAGTTATCTGATATAAAACCTTTATTTCTTTAGCTTTAGAAAAAACGGCGTTGAAAAAAACCCAGACGGCGCCGGCGGTACAGTAACCAAGAAACTGTTTATTGTGTTTGTTAGGATTTGTTCAAACGCCGTTTTCTTTAAAACTAAAGGGGTAAACTAAACGTTTTAAGTCGGGAATGACTTGTAGAATTTAAAGCTAAAAAAATATACAGGACATTTTATTTAAAATATCAAAATTCCGGTTAATTCGGAAGTAATACGCAGATGCTAATATATCCAAAATTGACATCTTGTAAGACACATTACATCCTAAAATTTAAAGGTTAACGTTTTTACTTAAGAAAATAAAATGCTGGATAGTAATTCCGTTGTCACTAGGTATACAGAGGGCTTTTAAAAAGTCTTTATCTTATGGGAATTTATGATTAACAAAATTAAATATATTTGGCAATAGCTTGTACTTTAAATTCATACAGGCTCGTTTTCTACTTCATATAATTTTTATAAGAATTTGACAATTGTTAATTTAAATTTTAATAAAAAAAAGCTGCCATGTTATCCGGCGTGTACATGATTTTTTACCGATATTAAAGCGACTAACCCAATTTTTATTTAGATTTAATAATAATAAAATTGCCACATACATCGGATTTTTCAAAATACATTGTATAAAACTATTAGTATTATACAATGTATTTCGCACAATAAATCATGTAAAGTTGGTCTATGATCAAAAAATTAATTTTCAAAAATTTGAACCCTGCATAGTTTTAACAATTTCAGACAATACCATCACCTCCTGTACTTTTAACTAACCGGTATTAAGTAAGGTCTGACACCAAAATAAAAAATAGTAAACAGTTTTTAAATTTTCTGAGATAAAGCTTCTTGATATTCTAAATCGCTAAAAATGACAATATTCAAACCCATCTACAGGTATCTGGGTGATTAGTGAGACATTCCTCAAAATCTAAAAATCCCTCAACTAAAGGCCAGTTTATCTGCCACCCATTAACATCCAGTTTACTGACATCTACTTAGGTGACACGTTTAAAAGAATATTCATTAACGGTTGTTAAAATAATTTATAATTAGTGGGTACACTAATAATATAAGAACCAAATAAAAGTTTAAATATTACTATAATTTTTAATACTGTTGAAGTAAAAAATTGGACATTAAAGCAAAGCATATTTAAAGGCCCTTTTACACGGCCATATGCGTTCACAGTTTAGTTTTAGTTTCGGTTCGAGTTTCATTTTAGTTCAAAAGCGCAGTTCTTTTACACGATCCGTTTAGTTCCCACTATTTCCTTATAAATTATAATAAATTCAGCAACAAAATTGTGATCCTTGGACATTGGGACATATTATTTGTATAATATTTTTACTACAACTGATAAGCAAATAGAGTGAGGCATGACACATCTCTTTACACAAATTATAATAGTATAGGAGGAAGCAAAATTTTTGAAAAAAATTTTAGGTCAATTGATTTTTTGATACGTTGTTCTCCTTCCTCTTATGGATAGACCCTGGCCTGTCTGGCTGGCGGTAGAGGTTGCCTTTATTAGTTCGCATCCTACCTGTACAGGTAATAATTCTAGGTTTTGAAAACATTTTAAGAAACCTAATTTTCTATTTCTTGTCTTTAAATAGGTTAACAAAACATTTTTTTTCATTACCAGACACTTTTATCATTGCTAATTATACTGTCCCCCTTCTAACTTCTGAGACCGTTCGGCATATTTTGATGAAACTTGGAATGATAATATATGACTAAGGTCTGCTTTTTTGACATATCAGTGACAGCTCTAAATGTCAAAGTCACAGCTGGGCGCCAGCGTACCGCTACCGCTAGCCAGACAGCCGAGGATCTACCGGAAAGAGGAGGGAGACCAACATATCAAAAAATCAACCAACCTAAAATTCGTGTTTTCCCGACGTTGCTACCTTCCGGATTATAAAGAATGAAACAAAACAGATCTTTCCATCCTGTCAGTTGCCAGTCTTTGGTTTCGTTCTTCTTTATTTATTTATTCATAACAACAACACATAACACCTTCATCCACTGATGTTTTTAATTGTTAAAATAAAAACAATATTTACAGAAGTAACAAGTTTTTATAGTTTTGTATTCTAAAAATAGTAATACCAAATCGATCAGTTTTTTTAAAGTCGGTAGATCTGACAGTTCCTTAGGGTCAAATTGCATTATTAAAGAACCCACCAATATAAAAAATAGATAAAAGAAATTAGAGCAACTGCGTTCAATAGTAAACGTGGTGTTAACAGGTGGTGAATAGCCGCTGCCTAAGGCATCACTGCGCGCAGGTAGTAGGAAAACCAAATCGACAGATGCAAATATAAATACCATCAATCAAAAAAATGACAAAAAACCAACCAGACCACGGCAAAACTAAGCGAGTGACATTAAGTAAATAGTAAATGTTGAATAAATAATGCAATGCATGCTAACACATAAGAGTGCGTGAATTACTTCGGTACCTGAGTTGGTCTTCCAAAAATCAATCCATACAACGTAACAACACTGTACACTGTACACGAGTATTAATTTTTACTGTCAATGAAAACTTTTTTTTAAAAAATAACAAACTTTTTAACACACAAAATTTGCGTTTTTACTTAGCATTAGGTAGAATGTTATATTCACGAAAGTATGAGCAAAACTAGCTATTCTAAAAGCATTTCTATACAATGTGACTTTGAAAAAAATTGCATGTGTTATCCTTCATTTTCGTTTGACTATTTATATACTAACAGTGCATTCCAATTAAAACAAGCCACTACATAAAATTCTGTTATTTGTACACTTATAAGAAAATTCTGAAATACATAAATTTTTATTTTTAGTGGGTTTTGTGTGAAAGTTTACGCTTCTAACCAATAAATACGTTAAAAAGTTAAAATGATATAAGAAGTCAAGTCAACAATGGGTCAACCTGTTAAAGTGTTTCAAATTATGTCTTTAAGGGTCTTACATTTTTCAAAATCGGTGCATTAGTTTTCCAGGAAATTCATCCTAAACACTGGGTTCTTAAACGGTGGCTCATTCCTATAACTTTTTTATTAAATAAATAAATAAAATAAAGGACACTCATTTAATGTAATTAGGGGCTTGTAAAGCTGTAAAAAGTTTTAATATTATTTTCTGATTAAGCAATAAACAATCTAACTACTTATTCTCCTGTATTTTCTTTGTATCTGGCTTCGTTTTTGAGAAAAATATTAAAGCTACTTTAATTTCCTATAAAAATTACCCAGAGACAACATGATATAAAAGGCAAAAATAAAAAAAAAATATTGGCCTTAAAATAAATAAGCAGTCGTGTATAGAAAATCATGATTTTTCTTATTTACTAAGGTCAAAATTTTTAATTTCTTAATTTTTATTTTTATTTTATGCTGTTTATGGCTAGTTTTTAGAATCACTTAAAGAGGCTTCAATTTTTTTCTCTAAAACAAAGCAAGATACAAAGAAAATCCAAGAAACTAAAAAGTTCCACCTTTTATTACTTAATTTCAAAAACTTATAAAAACTTCATATAGTCAGTGGCGTACTTATTTTTCTTAATATTATTGACTGTGGTCCCGCTGAGATGCCACTGGTACCCAATTGTCTTATTCTAGGTAGAGCCGAATTTTATCCAAATCGTTTAAAGAGGTTTTAAGATATTTAAAAAATACCGACTTTTTTAAAAACTTTAACGCCCTGTATCTCAGAAATGAAGCAAGCCCGGACATATGCTTATAGGAACGTTTTTTTATAAACAAACAATCGTGGTTAGGAAACACCATGTAATCACATAAATGTGCATTATTCTACGAATTCATTTTCTTTCTATTAATTCCGTTTAAGCCAGAAACAACCTAAACCTTTGTACTTTTAATGAGGTACACCGTATATGTTTACTAATTTATATATAAAAAAATAAAATTCCAAATGCAATTTTTGCTACTTTTTGACATCTAACCTTTAAGTATATTTAATTTACAATATCTAAAGTGCCGTGAATACAAATTCAGTGACATTGTACTTGGAATGTAATATTATATGAAAATTAGTTAAAATATACTGGGTGTCTCATATATACTATATAGTTAAGGTCGCTTTTGACTAACCAAGAAGTAACTGAAAACACCTGAATGAGTGAAATAATGCACATTTATCTGATATACCTTGGTACCAAATTTTATCATTTTAAATAAGAAAAAAGTTATAGGGACGAGACACCGACTGGGAACACCCTATATTTTCTCGAAAAATATTATTAATTTTAAAAACCAGAAAATATTAAAAAGACCCTAAAAACCTCCAAAAATAAAAATTGACTTTTTTATGTATCGCTCGTTTTAATTGGAATTCACTGTAATATATTGTTACATTTTCTATACTGTCATTTAAATGTGATTAGCAACTAAGGATATAATAATTATTTTGAATAAATAAAATGTTACAAAAAAGAGCAAACCAGATTCTAGAGAATTTAAAGATCTATGAAAATGCGACTTTAGAAACTCAATAATTAAGCTAAGTCAACCTTATGTATGTTCCTTTCAGCCATTTTGTAGTGTCTCATTCAAGATTTTTTTCTACTGTAAAATGCAATAATGTGCAAAATTTAAAGTTGGAAAATGTTTTTAAACCTTAAAAATTTGAATAAATTGTTTAAAAATAGAAAGCTTTGCTCTACTGCCTTAGGAAAATTTATCTTCCTCTTATACCACAAGCAAAATATTTTAGTATTGACTACGATTAAAACATTATGTCCTTAGCTTTTTCTGCTATCTTTTGCTTGTGTTACTTATTTTAAACTACCTAGCTCGAATAAAACTGTATGGTCCTGTTTAAATCAACTTTATTCAGCTTAAACCAAGTTGCAGCGATCAAAATAAATATGTTTACAAAAATACAAAAAAATGTTTGAGCTAAACTCTACACTTAGGTCTAAGTAAGAGATAAAATACGAAGATAAACAAAAAATATACAGTAAACTTTTTGCCATACAATAAATTTTGGTCTGCTGCATTTTTTTTATAAAGACTCGAGAATTACTAATACAGATCTACTAAAAATATAGACTTATTGACAGTTTAACTTGTCGCCTATTTACCTTAGGTAAGGTTTTGATTTTTAAGTTGTTTAATAAAAATTCAGTCCTTCACTGTGTTTATAAAGTTAATATAAAAGCAAAGTTGCACAAAGGTTTATATAATAAAAGAAATGTGTTCTGCAAATAAAAAAACCTTGGTTAACTGAGGAATCTCGGTTCTTGGGTTTGGACCGCGCCAAATTGAAATCGTTTACCACGTTTTGCCATCGATTGCACTAGGCATGTTTATAGTAGGGGACCCAGGTGGAAAGGCGCGTCAAAAAATTATATTGGTAGAAACCTTGTTCCCCTAATGTACCCCTACCATATATGTACCCTTTATATAAGGGGCGTGCGTTCAGGGCAGCCCGTCAAATTATAAAAAAATGATCCTCAGAAAAACTCAAGCGCGTCAGATTAAGACAAGGTAAGTCAAATAAATGCAATGTATATTGCAATAATTTGATGAGTTAAGCGTGGAGTAACGAAATTGTAAGTCGCAAAATTGTAAAAAAAACAAATCCTTATACCATGCTAAAATTATCAGATTATTGACATATACATTCTTCTGATAAGCTCAAGTAAGGCGCAAAATTCCCTCTTGAGCCCCCTACTATTAGGGATCTTTATTCTGCAAGAGTGGAACACTGAAATGCCTTCTGCAATCGATGGCGAAACGTCGGTATACGATTTCAGAATCAACATTGCTCACTTGACTAAGGTCGTGAAAACGACATAACGACGATAAAAATTTTGTTCTAAGTACTCCGTGTTTTTAAGCCCACTTAAGTCAAATCTCCAACCTAATGAACTAAGATATAATAAGTACTAGATTTTAAATTAAGCTTGACCTTATATCCAAGAATATCCTTTTGGAAAAGTTATAAACAATTCACTAATTGTTCATAGTACATAAGGAGAAACCATTGCATATTTTTAAAATCTAAAAATGATTCCTGATATTTCCATATAAATAATGGCCTATCGTGCAACTTCACTATTTTTTTTTAATGAACCCATTTAGGGAATGTATAACAAATAACCTACAGAAAAGACAACATATCAATGTTAAGTCCTTTTAATGTTTCCAAACAGAACCATTTTCGGGATATTATAAACACAGCTTAAAATTTATATTTGATTAATTGTGTTCAGTCTAATGCTCCTGAAAGGCATGATATTAAAAAAATATTTTATAGATTTGTTTCTATAATTTCTGCATATGTGTTCAGCTTTTTTATCATAATTATTTAAATACTCATAATAAAAGAAAAACTAGTAAGTATGACCTTGGCAAGGTTTTATTTTTGGAAAAAATATTCCTTAAAAGTAATTTATGTAGCCTTATTTTTTTATTTTTTGTTGAAAGTTAAATCTGAATTAACAGAAAAATTAATTAGGTAAATATAAATAACTCTTTAAGGCTTACTTTTACATAAAAGCCTTCAAAGTTACCTTTTATAGAGGCCGATGTTTCTTCAAAAATATTTTGTAAATTATTTTAACTAAACAGAAAAAATAATGCAACTATAGCAAAATGTGCGCCCTTAAAAACTTCTATTAAATAGTTTATTGGTGTTAGTAGAAAAGAATAGAAATGTATAAAAATCACAACAAAATACATTTAAATTTGTAACAGTCAACAAGATGATTTAATTATGGCTTAACCTAAATGTCAAACTTTAGAGTCTCTATGGAATCCTAAATCTATATCCTAGTTGTAGCTTCATAAAAGTCTTTAATATCCTTTTAACACCCAATATGTGATAATACTTTGAAATGTGTTTATTATTTGTCATATAATATTTGTAGTATATTATGTATTTGTCATATTAGTATTTGTGTATAATATAAATAGTCACTTAGATTTGGAACATTTTTTATTTTGAAGTAAGTTTTACAAAAATAAATCCCCTTACAAGCCTTATTTTTTAAATATTTTTATTTAATTTAAGTTCCTCATGAAGCTGATGTGTTCAAATTAACAAAAAATCAATGTTAAAGTGCCATAAAAACTCTTTATTCAAGTATGCATTAAGCAGGGACACACTCAGCCATATGAATAAAGAAACTCTTTATTTAATTATGCATTAAGCCAGGGACACACTCAGCCATATGAATAAAGTGAAACAAAATGCTTTTACTCTAACACCATCTCTTTTAGCTGCATTAAAGTTAAACGTGTTTATTTCAAAGAATTTAAGCAAAAACATTTGCTTCTGGTTTATTCATGGGAGCAATTGTTTTAATGTGTAGTGTTGTGTTGTGCCTTGATGTAACTATAACACATTTCTCTGACGCATTATGATGAAAATAGGTATTGGTTTAAAGTCAGTATCTTGTTTGTTATTATTTTAATCATTTATGATTTCAAAATGACTTCCAGCTTGCCAGATGATCCAGAAGAAGAAATTAAGGAATGTGCTGTTGCTTGCTATACATGAACGAGCCCAGAAAAAAATTGTATACGCGATATTAATAAAAATTAAGTAACATTTGGGAAATACCATAGTAAAAAATATTTTTCAAAGATGTGAATCGCTTTTCTATCCACTTTGGAATATTTAGAAAACAATTTGAAAGATTAAATATAAAATCCAAACACTTTTAAAAACGTTCCGTGTCGCAGCTGACCGCATTCTATAACGACACGACACGTCAGGACACAACACACAGCGTACCATTAGACCAGGTGCACGGCGCCCAATAAAACAATATAGAAAATTAAGTGTCTGATTTAACTCATGTAGCATCATGACATGACGCAACACGTCCAGACAATGTGTCCCTGGCTTTACACTAAAACAGAAATACACTAAAAAGAGAGTGATCTGCAGTTGGGTAAGTCAGGATGTTTCCAATTCTTACTTACAAAACTTATTATTAAAACCCCTTTAATATAAGATATACCAAGTTGGTTAAATATATGGCATAATGAATGCCTAAAATTTTAAATTTGGAAAGTTCAAATACTTCTAGCGACATCTAAAAATTATTTGTATAATCTTCCCTTAATTAATATGTAACAATAAATTTGTATTTGTAGTTTTCGCGCAAACAAAACAACTAGTAAACCAACTTGTAATAGAATAACATTTGCTTAAAATTTAGACAGTGATACTAATGACTAATGGATTCATCAATTTTAACATTTTATTCACAAGCAATAGTTTTATAATTTTTTAGCTCACGTTTATTTCTTTCACACTATTAGAGGGATAATGTACAGTATATGTTCTAAAACGTTATAAATAAAAAGACATTAATAATTTAAATCTCTAAAAATTAAGGATCAGATCAGCTATATGGTTAATATGGTCCCATAGGTAAACCCCACTTTAATGAAAGTGACAGAAGATAAAATAATTTATACTAATCAATGGCAGTTTGAACAAAACCCATAAAAATACAAACCATGTTCATATGATTTCATTTCTTGAAAAACACCAAATATTATATTGATGATTTCTGTGATTTATTAATACAACTCTAATAAAGTGATTTCTAAAAAGGAAGTTTACCCATAATTATACGAAAACGAAAATGCCCATAAAGCCGTAAAAATATCCCAGAGACAAAGTAATTGTTCTTAAAGTCTAAAAAAATATCCCTACCCAACCAGTTTTTACCTACCTGGGGGCATACCGATAGGTGGTGGCCGCATTAGCGGGCCCCCAATGAGTGGACCTCGAAGCATACCCATTGCAGGACCAGTATGCATTACTGGCGCACCCGTTACAACTGCTAAAGGTGGTCCTGAAAGAAATTCCATGTTATATACCTTATTTTTCTATTAAAAGTAATAAAAAACATATTTAAGACTTTATTTTTTAATACCACATTAACCAATTTTACTCAATGATTTTAAACTTTTAAGAAAATTAGGAAAACTAACTAAAAACCCTTAACTGATCTGGTCATTATATTTATTACAGTTTTCTTCCCTATTTAAAACCTTAAGAACATTTTTAGCAGACTGGTAAAATTTTTACATCCAAGCCAAAATTCCCTTTAAAATTTACCCCTACCCTTTATTTTGCACAAGGAATCAGTTCCACAAGTTTTTCGCCTGTGACCGAATTTATACAGGTTACTGTATAATTTAACTAGTATACTAAGAGAGTTGGGAAATAAGAATATTTAATAAAAACAATCATCAAATCAATCAATATCAAATTTAACTAACCTGAAACCCGTACAGGATATGCTGCCGCTGCGGCAGCAGCTGAAGCCATTCGTCCCATCATAACCATATGTTGCTGGGCTTCTTGGGCTTTGGCTTGAATGGCAGCCGCCTGGCTTACAACAGCGGCTTGATGAGCAGCTGAAACTGCTATAGCCAACTAAAAAAGAAAAAATTGACTAAATTATCCTAACTGCTTTTTCTTAGACATTTTTAAAAATTGGAATGGATAAGCCAGCATTGGGGCACTTTCAAAGAATAAAAATTACAATACAACCTCACTTTAAAAGATTGGCGTTAGCTACCATTGGCGCTATAGGTCGATTCTAAACAGTGACGGTATTCTTGCCATTCTCATCCTTCATGATCGCTGCATTCTATGATAAATCTCCATAAGAGTAGAGAATGGTCAAGAATAGGGCTGCTGACCGGCTTAGAACCAACCTATCGGTTAAGAACAGACTAAACAGTTAGGGGCCTGATGTTACTAGCGCCAATGGTTTCTAACCACGGTTGTTGTTCACAACACTGTTCTTTAAAATTAAGGTTATATTAGTTCTTTGTATTCTTCCAAGTGCCCCAATGCAAACAGATATGGATGTAAATTATTACCTATCTATTAACTATTAAGTCCATAAAAAAACCTACAAATGACAATAAATATATTTTTTTATTTTATTATTATATTGGAGGGGTAGTTTCAAAGTGTACAATCTTCAATATTAGATTGTTTAATTATATTAAAAATAATAAAGAAAAAGAACTTATGCATTGAATTTAATGCATTCTTTCTGAAGTTTAAACACTGTCATGGCCTAAAAAGTTGGAACATTTATATGATTGTTATATTTAAAAATATAAATGGAGATTGCATACCTACTTTGAAACTAACCCCCTCCTTTTAAAACCTAGTTTTATCTTAAAAATGGTGACAGACTTTACACTAAACCATAGCTATATATTTTAGGTTTTTGGGAGTTTTTTTTTCAGGTAATCTGAAATTCTCAAGACCAGGGCGGAAGCGGTCACAAATAATAAAGATTTTTTGGTGGCGAAAATAGAACATATTTTACCATATTTTTAGTTTTAAACTTTATAACAAAGTAGCTGACCCGGCAAACGTTGTTTTGCCATATAAATAATTGTTAAGTACTTTCTAGCCTAAAAATTAAAAACAATGTTAAGGGTGGACAACCCTTATCAGTAAGGGGTATGAAAAATAGATGTTGGCCGATTCTCAGACCTACTCAATATGCTCACAAAATTTCATGAGAATCGGTCAAGCCGTTTGGGAGGAGTACGGGAACGAACATTGTGACACGAGAATTTTATATATAAGATTTAATGTAGTAGAATCTTTTTATTTGAATGTGTTTGCAGGCAACCAAATGATAATTAAATTTGTTAAAAAAATGTATATTTTTAAATTATACAGGATGGAATAATAAATAATATTTACCAAACTACTAAGATACTTACATCTGCAGCTGCTGAATTGGCACTAGACCTTCTTTCTTCTTCTTTTGACCACACTCCCTTGGAATATTTTGGATTTCTAGATCTAATTTCTTCTAATGAAATATCTTCTATTGGATGAATAATTTTACTTGACGCCCCCGTAGAGGCAATTGTATTTACTTTAGATAAGTCACCACTCCCACTAGCTGTATTTGTAGTTGGTGGAGCACTTATTGTAGCACCTGAAAAATTGTTATTTTTTAAAAAAGTTGTGGTATACAAATAAAACTAAGTTTTAAAGTAATTATATGCAAACAAGTCAATCATTTTATCCCCAGCTTCATTAAATTCTAAGACAACTCTGGTACAAATACTAACAAATAACGATGTTTACTATAAATTTATTTTGCCTAAAAATAAATCTCCATCTTTATTATATTGCATTTAAATTAATTGTTTGTTTTTTAAATCTCAAAACAATAACTATAACTCCATTTACCGATAACTTAAAAAAACATTAGGTAGATTTCATTATCACAAATTCTTATGTACATACCTGAGGATATAGGTTTAAAATCAGCTCCCACGACGCCAGGTCCAGGTGATGAACTAGGAACTGCACTAGGGAAAAGTGGTTTTGGAGGACCTCCTTGACCCTGCATCATCATGTGTGGAGGCATCATGTGTGGCATTCTGGAAAATTAAACGAAAAAATATCATTCTGCAAATATATCAGTTCTTTGATGCTATGTCACCAACGTCTTTTGTCTACCTACCGTTGCTGCATAAACTGTTGTCCCATGGGCCCTCCACGCATCATTTGGGCTCCAGATCTATAGAGTATTAGGTATAATGTAATTTACAACACATAAAATTTGTACAGCTCAAAATAAACAACACAAATGCAGGGATTTAAATGTTCTTTGTGTTCTGGTTCATTAAAATGGCCTAGGATTCCACATTTTTAAAATGTTTATTACCCTGTTTTTTTAAAACAATGCATTTCCGGTCCTATGTTTATATACAGGGAGTTTCTAAACAAATGTGAGAAATTCTAGTAGGTGATTTTTATCAAAAACTAAGAAAAATACTTCATATGAACATCTAAATGTCTTAGTTTTTGAGATACAGGTAGTAAAAACTGTTATACTGGATATAAACCTTATTTAAATAAGTATTAATTATTTTTGTTTGAAGATAAATTGTAAAAGTGGCGACATTTTTGGCGCAGTATTCATAAGGGCGACTACTTTTAATTTGCACGAGGGCGACCGATGGTCTAGGATTATATATTATACAGGGTGTGTCAAAAATTTTGAGGTAGTTTTTTTAAATTTAAAGGTAGCCTTGACCATAATTTTTTATGTAACCCTATAGCAATACCTTCGTTTAAGTACTACATTTAATAAGTAATAGTTTTTATCCAATAAATTTAAAAATTTAAAAATAAAACGATGTTCTAGACCAATTTCAATTCTCTCAGTTCTTTGTTCTTGTTCATTAAAAATTATAAAACCTTCTTTTATGTTCTAAAAATATGCAATAAAGTGAATTTTATTTTTTATCTCTTAAACTAAACAAGATACGGAAAAAAATTAGGAAGGATAAAAGCAGTAATTTTATTTGCTTAAAGCCCAAAAATTTTACACAGTCAGTGGCTCACCGTTTTTTGTTGGAAATATTCCTTCAGTTGCCTCTTGAGACGCCACTGGACTTACTAAATGTAATTAAGTTAGTTATAAATTACCACCTTAATTTCATTAATAATATTGCCAAAATAAAAGAAAATTGGGTAACGAATAGTTAGGATATTTAAAAAAATAGATTTTTATTTTTTAATTTTATACCCTGTGGTTCAAAAACTAAGATGTTTAGGGCATATGTTTATATTAAGTTTCTTTCTTATTTTTTGATAAAAAATCACCTCCCAAAATTTTTCGCATTTGTTTAGAAACACCCTGTATATTTTAAAATAAAATTACCTCATAAGTAAGCCCTAAAATTACTCTTCGCCCCCAGAGATCGAACCAGGGGCGTCTTATTTGCAAAGCCCTGACCACTGTATCACTGAGAGACAAGACACTGGGGGTACAAACATTAATACAGTGCTTGTCTAAAGTCAGGACCACCATCCTAACTTTTGAATTGCTTGATATTTTTCATGAAATTTTGAGGACTTAAGTAAAACAACATAAACCAAATTTTAGGTAAGAAATGACAGCTGTAAATGCCAAACTGAAAGTTGGGCGACATTTTGGAAAAAAACTTAAATGGAAAGGGGTGTCTTGTGGAACATCATTTTAAAGCGCCTGACGACTACTTAATAACTCCAGAATATAAGATCAATACCTTTACCTACCACAAAATGGCGGTACTTTAAATATTGTATAATACCTGAATACCTGATTTGGATGGCCATATTTCCAAAACTAATTATGTTAGATATACCTAATGTGGTATTTTCTTTAAGGTCTTTTAGATATCTTTTTAATAGTCATATTATGTACAGGGTGCGTCATTAAAAAATCTATACTTTTGTCCTACCCTGTATATTATCACCAGTATCACCATTAGATTAATCCTTAAGAGGAATAGTCACCCCAGTAAAACGTTTTTCCTAAGTAGCTTGGCTATTTTAAAAGATTTTTAAAGTCGGTCTTCACTGAGCGTTTTGGAATATTATTGTGTAGGCCGCTCTGGAAGCACTTTTTTCATTTTTTGATTTTTGTTTTTTTATTTTTTCCAAAAAGGAAAAAATAGAAAAAGTGACTCCAGAGCGGCCTAGACATAATAATTTTATTAAGAATGGCGAAAGAATGAAATTTCCATTTTCACTAGGAAACTTTTATAATCAGAAAAATAAAAATGCAAAAAATTTGAAAATAAATCAGTAGGCTCATCTTAAATTTGTACATGTGTCAACAATGTTTCAACCCCCACTACGCATAACTTCGCGAGACGGCAAGTGCAGCCTGCACAGCGTCGCGCTCGGCCCGCTTATTGACCACTGCTAGTATGTTTCTAGCTGCGGAAAGGGATAGAGTTTGGATAATTTTTTGAAAATTAGGATTTTTCCGACTGTGAACTTATGTTTGTGATTTATTAATTTTTTAATTACACATGTTTTCGTAAGACACTTTTATTAGGCCAATTCGTGGTTAAAATATTTATAATTGGATCCCGAATTTAATTAAGGTTTTCTCCAACTACTCGGGCACATACCCTCCAAGCATTAAATCACTGAAAAACCTTTTCATAAATTAAATATAATATGTATTAGTAAAAATAATTACTATTCTGATTTTGTGGTTACTGGTTATAATATTATTCTGGTTGAGTCATTGTATTTTTACTTTCTTTTAGGATTTATTCTATTATGCTAATCTTATTAGGCAACAGTTTTTTCCTCGAATTAGGGTTTTCGGAATATTTGCATTCGATAGATAAGAAAAATACTTTTTTTATATACCGTACGAAAAAACAAAAGCCAAAAAGAAACGATATAACTGCTTTTTCATATACATATGTATACAGGGTGTTTTAGAAGTCTGGGATCAAACTTCATGGTGTAATTTCTTATGTTATTTTCTGAAAAAAGTTCTTATAAACATATGTCCGGAGTTGCTTTTTACTGAGATACAGGGAGTTAAAAATTAAGGAAAAAAAATAGTTTTTCCAAATATTTTTAATATGCTTGGGCCGATTTGGATAAAATTTGGTACATTTATTTAAAGTAGTAAGGCGCTTATTTATTTCTAACCAAATTGTTATTATTGGGTCCAGTGGCGTCTCGGTGGGCACCGCAATTTATATTATTGAGCAAAAAAAGCACGCAACTGACTTTTTTGACGTTTTTATATTTTTTTTTATATAATTAGGCAATACAACATTTTAGTCTTTTGTATTTTCTTCCTTGTGACCAAGAAAATCGAATCAAACAGCCGCCTTGACGAAATCAAGCAACAAATTTTTCGTGGTTTTTGGGCAAAATTTGTCATTTTTAGTTTTAGCGTGCCTAATTAACTCGATAGCTTCTGTTTTTTTGTTGATTCATTCATGCCAAAGCCAACTGACATTTTTGAGTGTCCTAATAAAGATAGAAATATTTCGTTTTTTCCACTTTACGCAAACCGTTCATTTTAAATATAGGGTTGTAATTATAAAGTGCCCTTCTTTTGTAGCGTAGAATCCATTGGTGAAGAAAAAAATAAGGTTGACATTTAAAAAATGAAGTTTTTGAGTTTGCAAAATATCAGAATACGGTGTTAATTTTTGGGCACCTTGTATATTTTTTTTGACAATTTTCATGTGAGTGGTAAGATATGGATCTTATTTATCCAAAGTCAGAAAATAGTTAGCCTATCTTGTTTGAATTTCAAGAAATTGTTATTTTTGTCGAAGGTTGCATCTGTCAAATATTTCGAAAAACTGAAATTGCTGCAAAATGGCTAGATCTAGGTGTATGATGTTTTTTACAAAGTTGTATTAAAATTTAACGTAGATTCCAAAAATTTAATAAAAAATAGGACATTCCATTTAAAATGACGAAGTATAACCGGAAGTTGTCGAGAGTTGAAAATATTTTTGTTGAAGAGAGCTCTTTCAGTTACCCTCCTATATAAATTTTCAGAAAAATATTCCTAGGCGTTTCCTATATACTTGTCGACTCAACTCGTCGTGACGGACCCTGTACATACGGCTTCTGGCCGCATGTAACAAGCAATACTTTTTAAGGTGTTTTGTTTTTAAAACATTGTAAAAATCTGTGTTTTGTGTAAATACATTACTAGTGTAGTTCAGGTGCATCATAATGGGAAAAATAAAGACTGAAAAAAGCGTTTATTATGGGAAAAAAATCGCTAAAGAAAAGAAACAGACGGTTCATTGGTAACACTAGCCAAGAAGATAACAGTTCGTAAGTATAATTTTAATTTTACAATACAATTATCTTTTGTGGCGGAAGGAGGGGGCTAAGTCCCCCAAGAACAGAACGATCAGTAATTCAACGAGTCGCATTCAGGGGCAGTCATAGAGGAGGGGCCACCAAAATCTGTATTTTTAAGGGATCTTGAAAAAAGTGAGGAGGAAATAAGTAACATTGAGCTAAATACTAGAGGACAAGGAGGAAATCCACTGTGGAGCCAAGAAAGAAGGTTACGATTAACCGCATCTAACTTTGGATCCATTTGTAAAATGCTACCTAAAACTAATTGTAAAAACAAAGTTAAGCAGCTGCTTTATTCTGATTTCCGAGGAAATGAGCACACTCGATATGGCCATGAAAAGGAACCTTTCGCAATTAAAGAATTTGAAGCAGAATTTAACATTAAAGTTCAAAATTGTGGCCTTTTTATCGATAAGAACTGCAGCGCTTTAGCTGCCAGTCCAAATGGTTTAGTAGGGTCGCGAGGTCTTGTCGAAGTAAAATGTCCATCTAAGGCCTTCAATCTTACTCCAACTGAAGCCATTAAAAATAAGATAATCAAATTTGCCACATTAGATGAAAATGGTAAAATGGCATTAAATTTAAAACATGATTATTACTATCAAATTCAAGGGCAGTTACACATTACACAGAGAGATTATTGTTATTTTATTGTCTGGACACCCAAGGGTATGCTTGTCGAAAAGGTAAGGACACGACGGTGATTTTAAATTGATTTAAAATAAAACTGGTTTGAATATTTTAGATTTGGAGAGATAATGATTTTTGGAAAAAAAACATGGAAGAAAAATTGAAAGTATTTTATTTTAAATGTTTGTTGCCCGAAATTATAGATCCTAGACACACCAGGAAAATGGAAATAAGGAATCCACCGAGAATCCTATAGATTAATGTTTTGCCATTTTGTATTAGAAAAGATATTGACTTTATATTTTGGGAATATAAAGTACTTATTAGGAGATTTAAAATAATGTGCCACAAGATCCCTCTTTCCATTTAACTTTTTTCCAATATGGCGTCAGCCGCCATCTTAAAATGTTCATCTGTCAATTTCACTCTAAAATATAGTATTTATGCATCAATTTTATATTTTAAAGTTTAATTTTTTAAAATTAATTCGATCAAAAAATAAAGGGGGGCATTAAAGAAATGCGCTGTATACATATTAACTAAACCGTCATCTTAAATCACTTCATTAATTAAAAAAACGCATCAAAATCCATTGAATAGTGGTAAGAAACCTAATAAAAAAATTGATACTTTCTGTATAATATTTTTTTTTATTTTATTATATACCTATTTATAAATCTTACAATTTAAGCAATTTTGTAATTTCTAGATGGTATAATAGCGTAGTTAAAATGTATTTTAGTTTTAGGGTTTTTTTTTAATTTAACATCTTTTGACCCACCCTGTATGGCAATTTTATATTTTATTATAAACCATAGCTAGCTGTAGACAATTCCTATAAACACATTTTTTAATTGCAATAGTAACAACAATATCGATTTAAAATGTAAACTATTTTTTAAAACACTCTGTATATGTTTCTTTTAGATATTATTATACATAAAAACCTTTTTCTTGAATCACTCTATCTATAGAAAAAAAGCCGCATCAAGATCTGTTGAGAATAGTAAGGTCAATATCGAATTTTAAATATAAACTATTTTTTTAAACACTCTGTATATGTTTTTTTGGATAGTATTATACATATAAACCTTTCTTTTAAATCACTCTATCCAATTAAAAAAACACATCAAAATCCGTTGAGTAATATCGGATTTTAAATGTAAACTAATTTTTTAAACACTCTGTATATGTTTTTTTAGATATTATTATATATATAAACCTTTCTCTTGAATCACTCTATCTATAGAAAAAAACGCATCAAGATCTGTTGAGAATAGTAAGGTCAATATCGAATTTTAAATATAAACTATTTTTTTAAACACTCTGTATATGGTTTTTGGATAGTATTATACATATAAACTTTTCTCTTAAATCACTCTATCTATTAAAAAAACGTATCAAAATCCGTTGAGTAATATCGGATTTTAAATGTAAACTATTTTTATAAACACACTGTATACATTTTTTTAGGGTATTATTATACAAATAAACCTTTTTCTTAAATCACTTTATCTATAAAAAAATCCGTATTAACATCCGTTGAGAAATATCGAATTTTAAATGTAAACTATTTTTTAAAACACTCTGTATATATTTTTTTTTGATATTATTATGCATATAAAATTTCCTCTCAATTAATCTATCTATTAAAAAAAAACCGCATCAAAATTAGTTGAGAATAGTAACGTCAATATAAAATTTTAAATAAAAACTATTTTTTTAAACACTCTGTATATGTTTTTTTTTGTATTATTATACATATAGAACTTTCTCTTGAATCACTCTATCCATTTAAAAAACCGCATCAAAATCCGTTAAACACTTTTAAAGATTTTAGCATACATACATACAAACAGACAGAAAAAGGGAGTTTATTTTATACAATATAGTGATAGTAAAGACAAGTTATTTTTTTATGCGCTCGGCCGGATAGCGCGCCAACCAACTTAACTGCGCGAATTATTATAAATTGTAAAATAAAATTGTTTTGGACACTTTCTCATTCAAGGTTAAACGCCACCAAACATTACGAAATTACTCGAGCAGGCACGATTGCTAGTTGAATTATACGCTGTTGCCAAAACGTGCCTTCGTTGTAAAAACGTGGTTTTTGGATTTCAAGTTCACCTCACCGTGATGTTCGCTCTTAAAAGAGCTTTAAGAAAATACCACATTAAGTGTATCTAACATTATTAGATTCGGAAATATGGCCATCTAAATTAGGTATTTTTCAAAGTGCCCCCATTTTATAGTAGGTAAAGGTATTGACTTTATATTCTGGGATTATAAAGTACTCGCCAGGAGCTTTAAAATGATGTGCCACAAGACCCCCTTTCAATATTTTTTTCAATGGCGCCCAGCTGTCAGTTTGACATTTATATCTGTCATTTATTGTCTAAAATTTCGTGTATGGTGCCTAAGGTCCCCAAATGTTTATGAAAAAATACCAAACAATTCAAAAGTTAGGAGAGGGGTCCTGAATTTAGACAAGCACTGTATAACAAACAATTTAGAAAACTATGTACATATGTAATTGGGGTGCTAACAACACAAATGATTAAAGAAAATACATAAATTTAAAATAAGGTAATTATTTTTTCCCATACATGCAATAATTGTCAAATTTGTCCAAAACACTCTGCAGGAGTCTTAACATGGGTCTATGAATTTTGATGTCAAAAATGTACATCTTTAAAACAATTCAAAATTTTTAAGAGAAAAAAATACTTTTAATTTTTAATAATGAAAAATAATGTCAGCTGCATGCAATAAGTCAATCTCTTACCCTGGATGCATAAAGTGAGCTCCCATAGGACCCATAGACATCATTTGCATGCCTGGTGGCATTCCAGGTGGTGGTGGCATCATTCCGGGTGGGACCATGCCTGGAGGCATACCTCCTTGCATACCAGGAGGTGCATTACCTAACAATCCTTCAGGTTTTGGCCGTTTGTTTGCAGGCTCATCATCATCAGATGAGTCATTGCCTCCCCTTGTACTTTGTTTTTGCCTTTCATGTTCCTTTAAATCTGCTGCTGGTATTCCTTTAAAATTAACAAAATTTTGGCTTAACAGAAACTGAAACCCATATTATATGTTAGTAATAAGTCAATTTAAAATGATAGTAGGTTTACATCTGACATTTATTGCATGATAATTTATGTTAGACAGAAATTCTGACAAATGACTGAGAACTTAAAACAGTCCCTCATCTGTGGTTATGGGTAAGGGGTAAATCACTGACGAAAATGTGTACACCACAATTCCCCAAAAATTCCACACATTTCACGGGTTAATGATTTTAAAAAATTAATGCTTAAAATGCAGACATTATAAACTACTTTAATTTCTTTATAAAACATCTCCCCACCAACCATATTCAACATTGTTTTTCAGCAATACACATTAATGTGTTTAATGCATTGTCAAATTTAAAATTATTATTTTAAAATAAAAAATATATAATATTTTAGCCACAATAATGAATTCAATAAAATTTTGTAATAAGATTTTTATTGACTAAGAGCGAGTCTAATAGCTTCACTGTAAATAAATCTCCTAAATCATATTTTGAAAATCATATTTTTGTAGTACTAAAGTTGAAGGAATTTTTGCAAAAACAACCATTGCCATTTCTAACATGCTGCCAATGTCAAGTTTTTTTCCTAATTTAAAAAAAATCTAATGCTTATAGAACCTTCAAATATATCTCTAAATGTGCAAAATACAGCTATATTTATAAACAAATTGCAAAAAAATTTATAGAGTTAACCATATAGGTTTATTAAAGTTTTTTTTTATCATCCTGACCATATTAAACCTTAACAATGGCTGTTTTTGAAAAAAAACACGTTCAATTACAATTTATTTCAGCAATAAGTAAAAAGTTTAGGTACTTATATGATCCTAATAGGGTGTCAAATTCATGTAGTAGTCAAATGATTTTGAATATATTTTAGTTATGTCTAAAAGTGCTTTTTTAGCTAGTAGCATAATTGTGTGTGTGTTTCAGAATGGTTTAAATGTTTTTTGGTAAACAATTAGGCAATAAAAATGTCATGTTGTTTTAGTATATTGGTTTCCCAAAATATTTTTATTAAATCAGTGACTAGATTTTTTTTTCAAGTATGTGCAATCATTTAATTGACTGTAGTAGTAAAAGTAAAAGTAAAAACTAGAAATAAATTTAATTTAAAAAAGTAACTATTTTAACCAAAAAGTAATGAAGAGTCCAGTAAATATTCATGGAGACCAAATTATGTTCAGGTAACCCAATAATCCAAAATTATTTTTTACGTTAGAGCATCAAAAAACATTAAAATTATTGGGTCCATATTTTTTCAAATAAAATTAAATAACATCATATTTTCTATGAAAGTAAGCGTTTCGGTAATTTACTTTAAACATTGAAGTTAATCAAGATTTTGTATCGGTTTTCTTTAATTACTAAGTTTTAAAGTCGTTTTAATTACCAGTCCAATTTAACAACTAGGTAACCAAAAAATAAACAATAAGTATATCCAGACTATTAAAAAAAATAGGTGTGACATCATCAAAATGCACTGTAATAAGATATTAACTTCGTACAAGGGAATTTTTATTAAAAAAATGAGATTTTAAAAACATCATTGAAACTAATTTTCTAGTATTCCATCAACCATGCAGTTGCCAAAAATAAAATTTATGTAAACATATTAAGTAGTAAACACCATCAATTTATTTAAGATATTTAAATTTAGGTTTTTATATACTAAAATGACACAGAAATGTTTCTAAACCATTCCTTGGAATAAATAAGATGTTCAAAATAAACATACCTCTAAAATAATAAACTAGCTGTGGATTATAAAACATTGCACATGAATACTTAATATAGTGATATTAAGGAATTATCTACTGCTTATATTCATAAAAATATTTTTAGACAGATTTTGAAACGCGTTTGGCAAGGTTAAATAGAACACTACTTCAGGATAGCCTCTCCTGTTTACTAGTTACTATTAATAGACTTACCCTCCATTCCGTATATCTCTATATCTACATTTGAACGGTTTGGTAACGAGTTAGGGACTTTGTCTATAGTTTCTTTATGAACTTGCATACAATGTATTGATAATCCAGGTCCTGTGTATAATTTTTTGTGGCATATATGGCACTTGAAATGCTTGGCTTTTTGATGTTGAATTAAGATTTTTTCGTCGTCGAATTCCCTATTACAGTACCTAAATTTGGTTAAGGAAGTAATAGTTCTAAAAATAATTTACTAGTAAAGCTAAAATTAGTTTGCCACAAGGTAACTTAAAGTGGGGCACGCTTAGGACAATAATCATAAATTAAAAAGGATACCAGCACCAAGGCTTGGATTGCTTCTTCTTTTTGCGGCCCATTTTGTTAAAGGACTATGTGGTTACCTATAAAATCACAGTAAACTATACCACTAATGCTTACACTAGAAATTTATCACAAAAACACTTTTAAGCAAGCCACTAATCAAAATGGCTGCATTCACAAAGTGTAGCAAAAGGCGAAGTTGACAGCGTGACATTTCTTCCTTAGGTCGCTGTAACTCTTTGTTTAGTTGCTAATGTCAAAATCAGTAAATAATTTAAAGATGGCGCCATGGTCAGACAAAATATTTCTGTAATGTAAACTGTAAAATTGTTAAGGTCGACCATTTGCGATAGGTGGCGCAATGCAAGCAATGTATCAGTAAGATAAAATCAAAGAGGATAGACAAGGATAGAGGATCAATCGCCGTTTCGAAAAGTGGCACAATTTGAAGAAAGGGTCTGCGGGATGGCAGGGCATGCGCATACGCACTCCCAATGTCAAAATCGGCGGTATATTCAAAAACATTGATTTATTGAGTAAATATACATAAAACATTAATAAAAAGTGTAAAATGTGGTTTATACTGAAATTTATTAATATTTTAATGACTAAATATTGGTAATTTAGTGCTAATGGTGTATTAAAATCTATTTGGTAGAAGACTATTTTTTTCTTAGATTGGAATAGGTTAATGTGGAAAAATGTATGGGTATAAATTTTAGGGAAATGAGAACTGAAAATAAAGAATTATTTCTTGAAAACGAAACGTTTATTGCGAGATTACTTATTTAGCATAAAAAATGGTACTAAATGTAAAAGAAGTGTATAATTTTAAGAAATGTATGAAAATAGCATGCTCAAACTTACCAACCAAATAAATTTTAGATTTATGTTGATCCTATTTAGTTGAAAGGTATTATAGTCTATAAGTTAATATTACCTACTTATACTAAGAAAAGCGTAGTAGGATTTCAGTTTCCATAGGCCACTGTGCTTGGTCCATTTTAATCGATATCTACATACTTGTTTTTTAGGTATAAGGAAGCAGATAAGATTGTAGGTTTTATTTAACAATGAAAATTTAAGTTTCCACATTACTGGATACTTATTTTGAAATAAAATACTTTTGTAAAAGAAGCTCAAAAATGCTCGTTATTGCAGAAAAAAATCCTAATCCTAAACATCTTTTTTCCACAAATTTTCAATATTGACAAAAATAAGTGTACTTTCCTCTTAACATAAATTTATATTTTTTAAGATATTTCATATACCTACCACTGAAAACAATTAATATCGAATGGTTAAATTTTTTCATAAAATTAATAAAAAGTTTGCCTTATGGTACGAACTTAAGTAGACATAGGTACTCTATATCTTGGTTTGTACCTTAACTGGGTCAGTTATTAAGTTTTTTAAGTGTTTAGGCTTTAGGCCTTTTTATTTTTTCGCTTTAGTATAATTTTTATCACTATTAATACTTTTTAAACTGATCATTTGTCTGACTTTTACAGTTCAAGCAAATTTTTTAAATAGAGAGTGACGCACACAGAAATCCTCTATTGGTTCATTGTGCTTTTACCTCCAGCAAGATATTCATTAAATATATTTTACGGATGTATATAAAATATTAATGTATATAATGTTTCGTTACATAAATAAATCCTAGATAGTTAAAGTGTTAATTTGTTTTTATTCAAAAAAAAACAACGTAAATAATTTAAAAAATAATTTATTAAAAAACCCATAAACTTCCACAAATTTTGTTTCAATAATTTATGTCTATTACACAGGTCACACGTAAAATCAAACCGAATAAAACACAAAACAAATATACAGCCACAACAATCACAAAACATCAGCCATATTGAACATGTGAAAGTCAAGAGTTTTGACATTTATAACAGCCAATAGCAAGCCAGAAAAACAAGCTCCCATGCGCATGACGAGTAATCCCGCTGTGTTAAGTTAACCATCAAACCGGTGAAAGTTCGCAAGATATTTGGCTGATAGTATTGATTCAGACACAAAAATGTTACGTAAAAAGTGCGTACTGAAACAAAAATTCTAAATAAATCCATACTTTTAACGAAGCACGTCCTTTTTACCAACGTTAAGCAAGAATAAAATAAAACTTTGACGAGCTCTTTTGGTCGCTGAACACAATCACCAGTCGCAGGTGTGTGCCATTTCTTAATTGGTGGGGGTAAATCAACTGTTCCTCTCCCCTTCTCCATGCTCCTTGGATAAAATACAGGTATTCCAATCCTGTGATGCATTATGGGTAATGTGTCAAGTGGTCGCTCTACGACGAGTGTCTCAGACACACTACCGGCAAATAAAGTATTTTTATGCGAACTCCATCATAATTTAAACCTGTTTGCACCACACACTTCCGACTTCTTTGCGCATCATATAAGCCCACGGACTTAAATCAACGAAATCAGCATACTTTCATCGTTCTTGTACACATACCTCTACTATATACTCTATGTTCTTGTACGACGGCCCGAAACGACCACACACTTTCGTTTTACGTCGTTTTTGTATGAACCGTCATGTACGTCGTGCAAGTATGTCGTACAAGACCGTAGTCTATGGGGCCCTTAAAGTATGTTACGGTGTTTAAGAGATATATTTATCTGAATTTTTTTAGAGGTATCTCTCAGCATGATGATCAATTAATTCAATAGGCGCAACCCCACCAAAAACAACCTCCGACCCCCCACGCCCCATGAGATCTAAAAATAAGCCCTAAAGTATGTAACAGTATTCAAGGAATATATTTATCTGTATTTTTGCACAGAGGTAGCTCTTAGCTGATCAATTGTCCCAATTGGCGCAACCCCAAAATCAATCCCAGACCCGGGTATCACACACCACCTTGCCTTAACTCGCCGGGTACCACACACCACTTTGCCTTAACTGGTTAGGTATTATATACTATCTTGTCCCAACAACCTTTGAGACTTGGGGGCATGGGTTTTGGGGTTGTTTTTGAGGGTTACGCCAATTGGAACCTTTAATCAGCATGCTGAGAGCTACCTCTGTGCAAAAATGCAGATGAATAAATTTCTCTTAAACACTGACACATATTTTAGGGGTTATTTTAGATTTCAGGGGTGTGGGGGTTAAGGGGTTGTTTTTGGAAGGGTTGCTCTTATTGAACCTTTTGATCATTATCCTGAGAACTGTGCGAAAATTCAGATAAATATATCCCTTAAACATCGTATAACTTATTTTAGGGTATATTTTGAGATTTCGGGGGATGTGGGGGCTCTGGGGTTGATTTTAGAAGCAGGGCCGTATTAACTGTTTGAGGCGCCCTAGGCTAGACTTCCCGGAGCGCCGGGGGAGATCTCTCCCTATACTTTTCGCGTCTCTTTCATTCCAAAGCACCTTATTCACAGAGCAATTACTCACCAACAATCTCCACCTGACTAAACTTTTTAAAAACTCCCCGTCTGGCGCCTTTATTTTTTCATGGCGCCCTAGGCTGTAGCCTAGTCAGCCTAATGGATAATACGGCACTGTTTAGGAGGCTGCACCCATTGGAACTTTTGATCAGCATGTGTGCATGAGTGCTACCTCTATGTCAACTTTTAGTGAATTTAACAGAGGGCACAACTTCATAAGGTTTGTGCAGGGTCTTTTGGATTTTCAAAAATTAACCGTTTGAAAAATAAAAAAAATCTCAAACCATTCCGAAAAAAGTTCAGTGTATTTATCGAACGATTTGGTATATGTGGCGGCAAACTAATTGGAAACGATACTTAAAAAATAATTTAATAATTTTTATTTCAATGATACTTTTATTGTATTTTAACTTTTTTATTTTTATAAATAATCAAACATCTACAAACATTGAAATAAAATTTAAAATTTCTCGTATACATTTCTGTATAAAAATTATTAAATTGTTTTTAAGTATCGGTTCCAATTAGTCTGCCGCCACTGATGTATATATATATATATATATATATATATATATATATATATATATATATATATATATATATATATATATATATATATATATGTATATATATATATATATATATATATATATATATATGTTATGGCAGAAAACATTTATTTATTAAAGGTAAAAAAACGTAAAGAGGGTCTAAGAATTGCATTGTCTAGGGGTCCCGACATAGCTTATTTGGCCCTTTATGAATCTACTATTATTAAGTCTTAACACGTGCATAATAATAAAAGTAATAAGAGATTACATTTTCCATTTTTAATTGTTTATTTGCCCTTTCTTGTAACAATATCCATTATTATACCGACATTTATTAGGTAAAAACCTCGAAACAGCACACAACAAACCGCAACTGTTACATTGTGTAATAAAATGATATAGTTTCAAGGGCCATGCAACAAAATAAAAATGAACCAACCGGGACGGCCAGTTTCCTCTCGAGGGAAACACAATTTTCATTTAACGTAATTTGTCGAAAGAGTTTCCTACTGCTACATTTCTAAACTGCAAAACAAATACGTTTTAATCATGACAAATTACTTTTATAATACATCTTACTTCGCCCTTAGTTATGGAAATATTAAACTTAAAATCCCAAAGTTCTTCCATGCTTTTAAAACAAAGGTCCTTTTTGACTTTGTAGTAAAATAAAATATATAAAAATATATTTTTGTACCAGAGTGAACTCACAAGAAAACTATCGCACTTGTCCCGCGCTGATTTGGATAAAACTCCAATATGTTGTAGTACCGACAACAACAAAAAAAGAGACACGATTTTTTTTATCGGTCATTAAACACTTTTAAGGAGTAAAATGTAATAATCAGCGACCGGGTTACATGCAATATAAAAAGCTTGAAATATGCATGAAAAGTGGCAGAATATGCAATATTAAATGATAGGATTCAGGAAAAATCTTTACATTATATTTTATCTTATCCCCAAAATTTAAAGAGAAAACCAGTGGCGGCGTCAGGGGTGGGCGTGGTTGGGCGACCGCCCAACTTATATTCTAATCTTCCAATCGCTTGCCCACCCTGTTAATTGAGCACGAAGCAAAGAAATGGGAAAAGAATCTTGTTAAAAAAAAACATCCAATTCTTATAAACAATTTATTCAATTCATATTCAAATAATCCGATTCCGAAATCTTGAATTAACGGTCGCAACAATAAAAATTAAGAGAATGTTGTTGTTAAAATATATATACAAATATAAATATAGGATATTACAATTAAGGTAGAAGTAAGGGAATTTTTTGGTTTTTACTGGGTACTAAACCAAATTTTTCTCAAAATGCAAGAAACCAAATATTTGGATTTTTTGTGGCAGTCTTGCTGGTTACTAGGGTAGCTTAACTTTTAAAAATTGATCGCACACATTAAGTATTGGTTATCAACTGGCTTTACCCCCATTAATACCCCGCTTTGCTGGAAAAACCCCTAATAAAATTGTTTTTCTCTGTGTAAAAGTGGGTTACCTTTTGAAGACAAACAAGAAATAAAACTCCCAAACTAACAGGGTAGTTCAAGTTTTCGTGAGATGATAAGAACATTTAGCCACAGTTAAAATGAACGATTTCTTTACCCGTTTAATATGGCTGTAGCTTATTGAAGGGGATTTTTGTTTTTCATTTTATAAGACTTTTAAAAAATCTATTTAATTTCAATATTGCACTTGCACATTTTGCTGCCCACCTTCTAAATTTGTCTGCTGGGTATCGCCTAACTTAAAAAAAAAACTGGCGCCGCTACGGAAAAAAAGGTTTTTCAGGTAAAAAAGCATCAGTAACTAATGGTTTTTAAGTAAATCTCTTTTGTTTCGGGGTGATGAGTCCCCCGACACGCAACCTGTGCTCCAAAAATGTATCGAGTCAATGACCATAACCATATTTTACTAAAAATATGCTATCCATAAAAATTCCTGCAATATGGAAATGCATACTTATAACCCGGTCACTAGTAATAATTAATTATGTGTTCCGTTTAAAAAACGCAACATTTATATCGTAAGTCTTTTGTTTTTATGCAACTTCGATTTCTAAGTTCTTCAAGGTAAAATATATTGTCTTTCTTGAGTTTTCTAAATTGAATCACTCTGTATTTTGTATATGGCGCCTTTCAAAGATCTGGTGCATTGTTGGCTGCACAAAGACTTACGGTGACTTATGACATTACTAAGATTAGTTTTAGAAACGACCATGTTACAATACAATAAAAACCAACATTGTGATATATTGTTAATCACTTTATAATTAAAAAAAACAAGATATAATAGAATTTAATTATAAAAATAGTAAAAACACGGTGGAAACCAGTAAAGTATCTAGGGATGGGCGGTCGCCTATTGCCTTAGGCCCAAGTGGTCTCACAAATGAGCCAAATGTGATGGTAACCTAAACCCAAAAGGTATTGTCCACCACCTTACGGTGCTTAAGTCGTGTGTGTCGATGATGGTAAGGTAAAAGCAATAAGTAAGCTTAATACAAATGATATAGGTACTGTCTTTAATTATTTACCAAAAGATCTTTTTTTCTGGTTGTTCTTTTTCTTCTTGTGTAAAGTATTAGATTTAGCCGAAGAAAAGGTGCCTGCTAATACGACTTTGCCCACACCTGTTTGTCCATGCTACGCTACTGGTGAAAATATTTAAATTATATCTGAACATTAATTTTGAACAAGCTCATTTATGTTAGTTTATGTTATTGGATATAAATCTTGTTTTAGTTTGTAGGCTTATTTTTTTTAAAGATGCCGGCCAATATTTCCGTTCAAAAAAATTTTCGTTCTCAGTGGGCTGTGAAAAGTAAATGTTGTCCATTTTGCTTCTACCCTCATTGTTAGTAATTACATATTACATGTATATAACATGGTTGGAAAATGATACCTAGAAGAAGAGAAATGCACTCTAACCGGAACGCAAATTCCCTTTTTCTCAAAAGTAAGAAAAAGTATGAAAACAAATTGTAATGTCTTTTACTCCACACCAAAAAATTCAACAAATTGCCATTTTTTAAAAATTAAAACTACTGATTATTTTCGTAATATCTAAATGGTATTAGTCTATAAAAGGGACACATGATTCCGGATCTCATGCTGCCGCCACACATTGGGCAAAGTTGTGGCCGAACTGTTTGTTGAAACATTTGGCAAACTATTTGTAACCAAGCAAACAGGAAAAAAGTTGGCCAATCAAGACGAATGTAGACAAAATACCCGTCCACACAATGGTTGTTTGCCAAAGTTTGTCATAGTTGATAGTCTGGAGGCGGCATCAGAATTTCCGCAATAATTTAACCTAGGATGCATTAAGAATCGACACCCGGTAAACAACAGGTAAAGATGCGCTATAAGCACTATAGTCTAAGAGCCAGTCGATGACAGACCGTTAGTATAGCAAAAGCTCATATTTTGCTCAATGACTCTCTTATAGCTACCACTAAGCCGAGCGAGGGTAGCTATCCAGTCACTCAGGTAAGACAGGTACCTACCTAAATTTGACCAAGTTTGGCAGTATTTCTTCAAAGCTGCCGTTTTGACACATTGAAGCGTATATGTATTTAAATCGACCCAAAAAATAATATTGGCAGAAGATTTAACTGATTGTAATTTTCTGGCGGTATGTTTAATTTTTTTAATTTTCAAAAAGTCTGCCATAAAATTGCAATCAGCTTAATCGTCTGCCAGTATTTTTTTTGGTCGAATTAAATACATAATATACTTTTCAATGTGTACAAACGGCAACTTTGATAAAATACTGCCAAACTTGGTAAAATTTAGGTCGGTACCTGCCTTACCAGAGTGAGGTCATATCTACCCTCGCTTGGCTTAGTAAAGCCCCATCTCATGTAAGTTACGTATAGGAAAGTCATTGCACAAGATATGAGCTTTGGTAAAATACTGACGGTCTGCCATCCACTGGCTTCAAGACCTTATCAAAACTGAACATAAGGAACAAATTCGTTTGGCGACGTCACAAAATAGTTGTCGAAGCTGAATGCGCCCCTATGAAGACTATAGGCATCAAAATTACGGATTTTCAGACGTGGGGAAAAGGATCTTTTTGTTGTTACGATTCGATAATGATTTTTGAATATTCGGTAATTCAAGAAAGCTAAAAGAAGTGGTGTTCTTTTAAAAAAACTCATTTTTCTTTCCCCACTTCCTTCACGTGCAAAGTGATCATGATCTGGGCCGTGTTTACCGGGTGGCGGAAGTGGAGCAAGTACCAGGGTGCAATTGTGCGGAGGCGAAAATTTTTAAAACAAATCGCGGAAATATTTAAAATGATGGGAGAATAAGGCAATTTTGAATTAAGGAGACATCAATGTATTTTTAAAGAAGACTTTTTTTTGGTCTTCAAAAATTTAAATACCTTATTTTACCAAAAGACATTCTCTTATAGAGGCGGCCAATTTTTTTTTGCACCTAGTCGCTTTAAAAACGGTCCTGATCATGATTATTTAATCACGTGACAGATGCCATTTGAAATGTTAATAAACATTCAGAATGAAGTTAGCCACAAGTTTTAAAAAATATATCAGTTTCACTTCGCTCAGTTTCTTCACTGCTTATGTCTCGAAAGAATAAAGTCAGCATAAATACTGACGTACCATGGTTGCCCTAATCAAGGTAAAGGGAATTTGTTAACACGGGTAACACGGGACTTAAATACTGGCAGATTTGGAGGGAAACGGAACACTTCCGCGGTTTGCAGGTTCCACATTCTAGAAACTCTAGAGATAAAAGAACAAACAAAGCAAAAATTCGGAGCCTGTCCAGTTCGACAGCCAAGGGGTGCACACGTGTATCACCATCAAAATGATTTTTTTTGTTTAGAAGGCTTATTGAAAAATATCTAATTAACTTTACTTTGTAATTATTTTATATTATGTTTTGTACCCTCACTGAATTTTAACATGTCTAAATTACAAAATAAATGTTAAAATAAAAATAATCCAAATTGCAAATCTGACAAAAAATAAAACCAATCATATAAACAACTATAAATACGGACATTAAATTATTACATAAATTTAGAATTGGGGACGTTGCGAAAAATAAAGGGTCATTATTTTGATGCGATTTTTATCTTCCGACATCAACTTATGAAATATATAACTGAAACCTTCAGTTTAATGGATACTGGTATTGCTATACCGTTTTATGTTGTAAACTATATGAAACGTATCAGATATAAATCGTTATATTTTTCATCAAATTTTATTTTTATTGTTATTGTGGATCAAAATAAGCATACTTTGCAAGATGTTTTCTGACCAAAGTGGTTTTCGAGTTTTCATCTTCCCATTAAAAGTATGTGTAGTCTACACGGTGGCTTAGCGTTAAAACCCCTCCGAGTTAGTAGAAAGAAACCACCATCAAATTTTTAATAATAATTGGTAGTGTAAATATTGCAAATAATAAAGTACTTGAACTACTTGAGTACCCACTTGGTTATTAATAAACCCGATATAACTTGGTTATTGTAATAAGTACCTAAGGGAACCATTTGTGCTATACCAAACTGATGATACTTTAATATATCTATTGTCTAGTTATCAAATGTTATTGTGCATTTTTCAGCAAAAGAGACTTTTATACACTAACATAGAGTGCATTTCTTTAATATTCCCTCTCCTTTTATTTTTTAAACGGATAAATTTAAAAATTTAAAACCTTGAATTATGAAATTGTTGCATAAATACTATATTCTAGAGTAAAATTATTAAATGAACATTTCAAGATGACGGCTAGGGCGCAGTCTTGGAAAAAAAATTGGAAGGGGGAGGTTTGTGCCACATTGTTTTAAAGCTCCTGACGAGTACTTTATAACCCTAGAATGTATGTTAATACCTTGACCTAGAATACAAAATGGCGGTACTTTAAAAATTACCTGATTGATTTCGATGGTCATATTTCCAAAAGTTATAAAGCTAGATGTACTTAATGTGGTATTTTCTTAAAGCTCTATTAAAGATCTTTCAAATCAGGTATTAAGGTAATTTTTAAAATACCGCCATTTTCTATTAGATAAAAAATATCCAGGGTTATAAAGTACTAATCAGGAGGTTAAAAATGATGTGCCATAAGACCCCGATTTCCATTTTTTAAGATGGCACCCAGTCGCCATAATTGTGGGCCTCAAGTGCACGGTGACGAAAATATAGGACCAAACGATTTTTCGCAAAATGTCGGCACTTGCGTTCACATTATTTGCAAGTATTTTGTGTTTTTAGGTTAATTACGTCATACTGGACCTAAACAAAATATTATTTAGCTTTTCTCCAGAATAAAATTAAAAAGTTTATTTAACATTTTATGAAAATTAAAACGTTTATACATTATGTAGAACTATTCTGCTCTTACACAATATAATAAAAGTTATTATTACTTTAAAAGAAATAAAATAATGAAATATTTAATATTAAGTTACTTACAATACTAAAGTTTCAATCTATAAACAAAGGTTTATTAGCACTCGGTTAAAATTATTTTAATCTAATAAAATAAAAACTTAACAAGACGCCAGACGAAAATTGGCCAATGGTTGCGTCTCAAAAATGTGGTAAATAGTTTACCAAAAATGTGGTAAACAGTTTACCTAAAAACTTTGTGATAAACTTGTTATTAAACTGAAAAAATATAAAAAGAAATGTCCGATGGACACTTTAGAGTTTGACATTACTTTTGGAAAAAATAACTGATAAAAGATACACCTATTAGGTATCTTAACCAAAAAGAATAGTAAAAAATGTTTAGCCATATATTAAAGTATTTTATGTTTATTTGTTTTCTGGGAGATTAAATTTAAACAAAATATTATTTGGCTTTTCTCCAGAATAAAATTAAAAAGTTTATTTAACATTTTATAAAAATTAAAACTTTTATACATTACTAGCTAACCCGGCAAATGCTGTTTTGCCATATAAATAATTTTTAAGATGTTAAGGGTGGACAACCCTTATCACTAATGGGTATGAAAAATAGTTGTTGGCCGATTCTCAGACCTACTCAATATGCTCACAAAATTTCATGAGAATCGGTCAAGCCGTTTCGGAGGAGTACGGGAACGAACATTGTGACACGAGAATTTTATATATAAGATTTAGAACTATTCTGCTCTTACACAATATAATAAAAGTTATTATTACTTTAAAAGAAATAAAATAATCAAATATTTAATATTAAGCTACTTACAATACAAAGGTTTCAATTTAAACAAAGGTTTATTAGCACTCGGTTGAAATTATTTTAATTTAATAAAATAAAATCTTAACAAGACGCCAGACGAAAATTGGCCAATGGTTGCGTCTCAAAAATGTGGTAAATAGTTTACCAAAAATGTGGTAAATAGTTTACCTAAAAACTTATTGATAAACTTGTTAGAATACTGAAAAAATATAAAAATGAAATGTCTGATGGACACTTTAGAGTTTGACATTACTTTTGAAACAAGTAACTGGTAAAAGATACACATATTAGGTATCTTGACCAGATAAAAAGAATAGTAAAAAATGTTTAGCTATATAATAAATTATTTTATGCTTTATTTGTTTTCTGGGAGATTAAATTTAAACAAAATATTATTTGGCTTTTCTCCAGAATAAAATTAAAAGTTTATTTAACATTTTATGAAAATTAAAACTTTTATACATTATGTGGAACTATTCTGCTCTTACACAATATAATAAAAGTTTTTATTTCTTTAAAAGAAATAAAATAATGAAATATTTACTATTAGATTAAAATAATTTTAACCGAGTGCTAATAAACCTTTGTTTATAGATTGAAACCTTTGTATTGTAAGTAACTTAATATTTAATATTTCATTATTTTATTTCTTTTAAAGTAATAATAACTTTTATTATATTGTGTAAGAGCAGAATAGTTCTACATATTGTATAAAAGTTTAAATTTTCATAAAATGTTAAATAAACTTTTTAATTTTATTCTGGAGAAAAGCCAAATAATATTTTGTTTAAATTTAATCTCCCAGAAAACAAATAAAGCATAAACTACTGGACCTATCTGTAAAAAATAACTACTGCCAAAATATACATTATGTACAATAGTAACTCGCCCCTTATTACTTGTACTTTTAAAACATTTCAGTTATTATTAAAATCATATTAACAGTAGATACCTGTAGAACAAAATAGTAAATTTTAAGTTGCGGAATCATTGTTAAGAATATAAATAGGCCATTTAGCGTTACACTTTACCAAAGTTTTTTGAACAATTATTGTTAAAATTTCTCTAATTGCGATCCGAGATCTTTTTACTAAATTATTATTTAATTTCATTTGTCTTATCGGCTTTGAATATCTTCCCGACATAACTAAGTTTTAAATCCGGCTCGGATAAATAGATGCAAATTTAAAATCAGACAATGCAACTAAACTAACTTTTGGTTGTCTGAATATTAAACATCCTTATTGTTTTTATTTAAGTTAAAATAATAGGTTTATAGTAGAAGATTTTAACTTATACGGCATAAAACGCTTTTGGTTCAAGGGCTCACCTTGTTGGAAGTAAAAATAATAATGCAGAAATTAACACGCCCTATTAGTATATTAAGGGATTAAAGTGTAACTTTTTATCCCGAGGTAAAACAATTATACAATACAATTTATCAAGGGATAAAAACACTTTTTTCCTGAGTTTCAAATATTATATTTCGTACTTCTGTATTATTTTTTACAAAAAAACAAAAAAGGGAACTCTATACTCTACACTCTATAAAATACAACTTGTTAAAATACTGTCTGATGATAGACAATTACGACTATATTCCAAGTCGGCGAAATATTTCGTTTCCAAGATATTTGAGGTGAACCAAATGCAATGCATAAACAAAGCATAGTACGTAAGTACACTAAATAAACATTTGCCAGAAAAATCACGGAATATTTACCAACAACAGAACAGTTTAAAGAGTGTGTGCTTGTAGCACTTTTTTTTAAATCACTGTTGTGTTGGGTAAATAATTACCATTCTTGCATGCTGAATTTAGACAAATATGAAATTTTGCTCGATCAGGTTAATCATTCTCTAATAAAAAAAATAAATTAATTTGTCAATAAGAAAAATCAAAGGAAATTTTGCAACTAGTGGCAACGTCGCTCGTACATTGTGTCAAGTTTCCTGTGATTGTGCTTTATTTAAATGTTTAAACCCCTCAGTGCACGCAAGGCGGCCGTAGGGGTTCAGTCACTCTTGAGTTATCCAAGTAGTAAGTGTTTGTTATTTATCCGAGTGCTACAGTTCCTGATTATAATGAACAGAAAAATATGTAAGAATGATTTAGACAGCTTCTGTAATATATGTGGACAAGTCACTTTACCTAATCGTAGTTGTAACATTACAAAATGTACTATACAAAATATAACTAACCTACTTTGGATTCAAATAGTCCCTGGGTCAGTAATGAAATGAGATTCGTGATAAAAACACCTTCAAAACCTTTTTGGGGGTTTCATTTGACGATTCTACCACGAATATTCATACCGTCATAAAGCGGCGCTTTAACCCAGCCTGTCAATGTAAAATATTTCGAGTGTCAGACTGGGCGAACTCGTCACTTTTTTACGGACAAGTTTACAACAATGTTTTAACTGAAATTTTTAACTATTGTGCCATAAATGGTAAAGGTTACAGTCATGAAACCAGAAGGCTCAAACACATGTTTCGGGTATCGGACTAGGCGGGTTTCGTGACTGTAACTCTTACGAGTTTTGGCAGTGTTTAAAAATTGCATGTAAAACAATGTAGTAAACTTGTTCGATAAAAAAGTGACGCGTTCGCCCAGTCCGACCCCTAAACATTTGACATTGACAGACTGAGTTATGCTGCCGCTTCCATATATGGTGGTATAAATATTCATGATAGTGTTGTTATCATAAACGCCATTTCATTACTGGCTCAGGTACTAAAACTCGGTGATTAAGACAAGCTATCGGCACCTCACAAATGCTGCAAAATATGATTTTTGTACAGTATTGTTCTAAGATTATATTGTTACTTTAAATTATAGTTTTAATTGTTAACCTTGTCCAATTTAATTTGTACCAAATATTTAGGATCGCATAGCTTACTTTCTAAAACTTTTCAAAATATACGGATAGCAAAAAAACTTGACCTGATAGAGAAAAATGGGCCTCATTTATAAAATTAGCACATATTAATTACCAGAAAACGATTACATAGCCTTTGACCTCAGACAAAAAAAAAATAAAAAACTAAATGCCGGCCAGTGAATTCAAAGACATTTAAATCGTCGACTTTCAAATATGGACCAATTGAAGGGGTATGGATGTTGTAAGAGCGGAACTGTTGGCAAGGAATATGTCAAACGATCCATATCGAACAAACAAGAGGTATCTGACCAAAATTTTAAACAATGCTATAATAACAGTAGTCAGTGGAGATACCTTAACAAAAAAAAGTCAACTTGAAAAAGAGAGACAAGCTACTCAAAAATTCTGTGCATCTTAAGCACTTCAAAATTTCTAAGAAGTTAAGTGATTCTTTGGTTAATTACGCCCATTGCCGTGGAGGTGATATAAACACCAACATTACTAACAATTATTGGAGCAAGTAGATAACATTTATGTAGATAATATTGGTGTAGAATAAATATTTTGTTATATTTTGGTAATATATTTTTTTTAGTTAAAAAATAAAACATTTGTCTATGTTACTTTTTACGTAAATCCTCAGGGACTTCCTGAATCAACGGACTTAAGTAACCACTTTAGTCCTTGAAGTGCAAAAACTTGTTTTCATTTTCTTCCTTTTTAATTTGGGATACGAAGGTAAGGTGGGTGTGTTTACTAGTGAAATGTTTGTTTTAGTAACAAAGGTCTCAAAATTAAGTTATTTTAAACCTTCTAGGTTGCTGTCCAAATTTACACATAATGATGACTCAATGTCAAAAGCAATTTTTAAAACCTGCGTAAATAAGTACAGAACCGTGTATTAAAATAGTGTTGGCGTTGAATGGTCCTTGGCAACTAGTCTTAAAAACGTTTAATTTTTAAGGGTTTTTAAGATTTCTCCTACCACTTTGCTGCCACGGCATTCGCTTGCCACTTCAGTGCGCGCCTTGCCTAATAATGGTGTAGGGATGCAGACGCATCTTCCTGAAAGTTATCCTGACGGCGCCTATGCACTCGAATAACATTTTGTACAGTTTTAATGTTTCAACCTCATAAACACAGAATCAAGCCAAACAAAATACTTGTTGATTTAATTCCACCATTCTATTACAAGTATAACAAATCAAAGCCTAAAGAAATACAATGTAAAACCTAAAGCTGAAAAAGCGATCTCTCAACGTAACACCAACGACTAAGCAGGACTAAGCCCAGAATAAGCCGTCAGCTCATCAGAGATAAAAAGGACGTGACGTAAACTCTAAATTCATCGGCAAAGTTTGTCGTTGGACGGAAAAACGAGCAAAACGTTTAGCAAGGATCTAAATTCATTTAAAAAACGGCGATCAATCATTATTAGTTGGTGAGCAAAGTGATTGATGCCGTTGAAAGGATAGAACGGCCTTGTCAGCGGATGGCCGTACATGTAAATTATTCTCGATCTCGAAATGGTATAAAAGGTAGCTTTTTAAAAGTAAATACAGGGTGATTCTCAAGCTATACGTACAAACTTGGGAAAGTATCGCTAAAAGCAAATAATAACTAATTCAGTGCCGGATCAAGGCCTGTTTTCTACTAAAGGAAGGAGTTAATGTTGCGCTCTTGTGATCAATGTTTAGTTGAGACAAGAGATAAATTTTGCGCTGTTTTCCTTTTATTTTGCGCTTTTCTTCTTCAATTTAAGCACAAAACAATGTTCCAACCACTTACCTTCACCTAACAACAAATATTATTTTTAGTTTAACTTTTTTCACCTTAAGTTTACGCCCCTCCCGGTCTGGCGCTGAAGCGGTTGCTTCACGGATTCATGCTTGATCGGGCGTTGCTATTACTGAAAAAAGTAAGTAAAATATTTTTAGTTAGTAAGATAATCAGTTAGTTTAAATTAAATATCATAACGCAAATTATAAAGACAAATATTAAATAGTAAACTATTTTTTGTGTTACAGGTACTTTACTATAGTTTTTACACAGCTTTGTAAAATTGATCGTTTCAATTACCGTCGTGACGTAGTTCGTCTGCATTCGCCTTGATTGGCCCAACTTTTAACACACCCATTTCCATAAGAAATACGTCGCTTTCAGCTTTATTTAGCGAGATTTCGTATTTTAGTCGGGCATAGTTTCGAGTAAAAGTGTGTATAGGGCCCTAAAAAATTCCAAATTTTCTGATCCAAGCCCTATTTTTAACCTGTATATCTTTCTTTTTTTTTGATATTCGAAAAAGCCACTCAAGTTTTAAATCAACTGACAGTTCCTATATTATTTACAAATAGTTTGCCAAATGTTTCGACAAAAAATTCGGCCACAAGTTTACCCAATGTGTGGCGGCAGCATGACAATCTAATCCAATTACCCTTAGTCCAAAAATGGATGAATTCGAAGATACTGGGTGTTAAGAACTTTTTTGGTTTTTATAAATAATCTTGTTAGTAAGAGATACATAAGTATATTTTTACAATATTTCGATAAAGGAAGTTTTGGCAGGTGACAAATAAGAATCTGCTATGAATTTTATTGTAAATTCTAGAGGAGCCACCTGGGGTATCTAATTGCAAAAATTAAAATGAAATAATTGGCTTAAGCTACCCTGTATGTAACTTTTAGAAAAACATTCTAATTCTTCAACATATTTTACATAAAAAAGGTATTCCTAGTAAAAGTTCATTTAAGCAGCCATAAGAGACGTCTCCCAAAATTTTTTAAGAATTTTTAACTGGCATCTAAGTTACAAATATATATTTTTAAATTTTAGCACCCTGTAGTTCGAATACTAGGAAGTTTAGGAAATAGGTTTATATTTTTTTCATATTTTTTGTTGGATAATCATTCCTTAAAGTTTGTCGGTAGAGTTATTGGGCACCCTGTTTAACAACAGCAATAAATACCTAATTAAATAAAGTTTGTATCTATAATCTGGTCATATTATATTGGGGGAAATACCTAGTAATTATGCTAACTGACTTTTTAAACCAACAAAATGCATTTTCATTGTGGTCACTAGCGTTACTAACTTTTTAAACCAATTTATAACATTTTTTGTTTAGGTGTTTCCCATTTTAAAGTGACAAGAATAGAGTCTTAGAATTTACACTAAATTAAATGTTTCCGAAATTTTACAGTTTTGAAAAAACTTCTTCATCAGTCAAATCATAAAATTGGTAAACCTATTGCCAAACCTCTGTTAGTTGCATAATGGAAAAGCAGGTAAGTACTGCAGTTTAAATTGTCTAATTTGTAGTTTATTGCATTATATGTTTTAGACATGCTTAGTCCAATACTGGCCCTTCTACTTATCTAATCATATTTATTATTTTATTCTAAAGTATGTTAGTAGACTAAACTTGCTTTTATCTTTGCTTATTCTTTTTTTTTAATTAAGATTATGAAGAATTTATATACTTCAAAAAGACAATAAAGCTTATAGCTTTAAATATTTCCTAAGCAGTTATCACGGTAAATTACATTTTATAAAATCTCTAAAACTATTAGGTACGTCATTTAAAAATATATATTTATTTATTTATAACAATGGTTTATTGAATGGTCTTTTGGTTGGGTACACGCCTGGAAAGAATGAGACCGCTTCGGTCCTGGTCCCGGGGTATACGAGCTGACCTTGTTCAGCCCTATTGACCCTATGAACTGGCCGGTTGCTTGAAACAAAATAAAGAAAAACCCCCAAAAACCCAATTAATTAGATTGTTTTGGGTTTTGGGGGTTTTTCTTTATTTTATTTCAAGCGACCGGCCAGTTCATAGGGTCAATAGGGCTGCAGATTAACTCTACAGGAAGTATAATTTAATACTAATTTAATAATTTGACATTTTCTGGTATTTGATTTTACCCCAACTTAAGCTGTAACTATTGCAATCCATCCAGATCAGTAGTAATAATTTAAAGCTTAAAAGGTGAAATCTCATTTATAGGCAAATAGATAAAATATAAAAATCAATATTAAGTTTTCTTGATAAATTATATCTCCCTTCGGATGGTCTATTTATTTATTACAAAATTCTTTGTGTTACTTAACAGACATGTAATGAAAGGCTGTTTTGATTTAGGTTTAACTGGATAAATTTGTGCGCGAGTTGGGCAGAGAGGAACTGATTGTGATGCTATTTATCTTTTTAATAATATAAACGTGCTTTTATATATCTTATTTTATTAAACAAAATCTTCTTTACTAGAGTGAATAAAAAAAGAAGTTCTGAAGTTATTTATGTTCCTTAAGTAAAATTAATAATATTTTTTCTTGCATTCCTATATCTGTGTGTTTAATAATTTTAACGATTTTCGTTCTGTTGATAAAAATGTAACATCAAAACCGACTGGAGTATTATTTACATCTAACTTAATTTCTGATTGTTTTTTTAAAGTAAACTTGACTTATCTGAATTTAATGCAAAATATAAAATAATTAAAAAAATAACGAATTTTGGACAAGAAAATTATAAATTTATACTGGGAATTTTAAAGTTAAGTTGTAATGAACTACTTACTGTTTAAAAATAACAATCTTAAAAATGAAAAAGCAAACCTATAACTTTTCCATTAAAATTGTAGAATTCCAAAACCATTCATTATTTGACCTAAAACCATAAAAATTAAAGTTTTACATACTTTTGTTTGCTAGAAAATTTGAATATATATGGCCCCGAAAACTTTTGTCAGATTAATAATTTTATAGTAAAACTTTTGCTGTACATAAACAGTTTTGCCGGCTTCTAGGACACTGTATGAAAAATTATCGTAGTTTTAAAGCTTTATATCATGCAATTAACACAACAGTAAAGTATCATAATTTTCAACTCCAGTGTTTGCAATGCTTGTAAATTTAAACCAAAGAATATAAATTCTTATTTAAACATTAAGTAAAATAATTATAAGCTTGTTAAAAGTAATTTTAATTAATTATTTATGAGAATTATATGCTACTATCATTAATAAGCTTCGACAAGTTAGTAAACTCTTTTTAACCGATCTTAAAAAGAAGGAGGTTATGATTTTTTTTGTGTGTATGTTACGCGATTACTTCGTCAGTTGTGAACCGATTTAAAAAATATTTTTTATTTGAAATAGTGCACGGTCCCATAAAAAGTCAGGGTCGCAAGAAGGAAAGGTATTATACCTATTTGGTGTATTCCTTTTATGTTTTAGAACCGCCCGAAACCGTTCTTGATTTGTCAAGAGTGTCAAAACTGTCAAAAATACAATAGACTTCAATTAAAAGGAACACTTTTGTTGTCTTTCCGGGCGGTTCTAGACCCTAAAAGGAATATACCAATTGTTTTCTTTCTGCCGTACGTTGTTGGTGCTGCAAATCTGTACTAGTGCCATCTATTGGTTTAAGGCTAAACAAATATTATAATGATATGAGGGCAGATTACAAATTCCTTTTATTATTATTATTATTTTATGTTATTTATTGGTTTCTCAAATGGTCTTTAGCCGAAGTCCTTCAACCACAAATTGCTACTACATATTTTAACAAAATTTACTTTTTACCAAACTGAAAGAGAGACTACAGCACACTACAAAAAGCACACGAACTTGTAATTTAATTGAATGACATTGGGGGTCATGGTTGGTTCTGATAGGTTAAATCCTTTTTTTTAAATCGTTTTATAAGGAAATAAAAAAATATATTTAAAAAACCAGAACTAACCATGACCCCCAAAGTAACAGTTTTGCATAACCGTCGGTAACGTTTCAAATCAATCAAATTACATGTCTTTGTTCTTTTAATGTAGTCCTTAAGAGAGGTACTGGTCGTGTTTTTTTAGTGTAAAGCAAAAACTAAATACTCTTTTAAAAAATTTAAACTGACTTCAAAAAATAAATAAAACTCAAAAAAGTTAAAAATAATAAATAAATTAAAAAATATATATAAAAAAATTAGGTCCGGTAATAACATATGCGCCAAACTACTAGATGGTTATATCCAAAAGCTCTTTATACGTTAATTTCATATTATGTTATTACCCGACATCATTTTCTTAATTTATTATTTTTAACTTTTTAGTGACTTTTATTTATTTTTGAAGTCGGTTTATTTTTATTTTAAGTGTTTAATATTATTTAAATATACCGGGTGCCCACGAGATTACTAGCAAACCTGTTATTTTCTAGAAAAGTGTTACACAGCCCATATTATACCTATCTTAATTAGTTTTTAAGAAAATAGCGTTCGAAAATGTCTTGTTAACCGTCATTTTTATCGATTTGTTAAAAAATAAATGATGGTAGAAAAGGGCTAATGCAATTTTTACACATATTTAAGGAATCTTATATCCTATTACTGTTAAAATACAATTGACGAAATTTACTTTCGGTAGTAAAGAACTTCAATAATTCAAATGAAAGCCACTTACTACCTTAAGCCCTGAATATAAACTTAAGACTTATTTCTCAAACTTTTTAATTATATGCTATCAAAGAGAGAGAAGAACGTAGTAGCTTATTGTCCATTACGCTCTTTGTTGACAGGGTGAAAATACGTTTAACTTTTTTGTTCAGTACGTTCGCAAAAAGTCAGAAAAAAAGTTATTAGATAAAATAGCAAGAGTGACAATAAAATATATTAATTATAGGATAATACTTTAATTTAGGAGGTTTTTAAAACAGTGCTTATTATTTTGTAGACAGTACCTAATACATCATAAATTTACAGTAAACTTCTTTTTGTGATTTTTGGAAAAGTACTAAGCAAACCTTAAACTTGACTATAAGGTATTTAAAAAAACAATTAAATGGCCTTAAAAGCAAGGTATCATCACCTAACACCTTTTGCCATTTGGGATTTTGGTGACTGCTGTCACCACCCCTAGAGAGTTATATAATACTATTTGCTTAAAAATAAGCAAAAACCTGTCTAAAAAAGGAAGTATACATATGAGTTTTTGCATATTTTCAGATTTTTCATAGAAGCTAATTTATTTAGGGTGGTACTTTTTCCAATTAAAACCCTGTATATATATTTTAATATAATATACAACCACAACCATTTGCAAACACTTCATAAAATTTAAATTTTATCATTAGCACGTACGTAATATTTTCAGAAAAAACTTAACATAAAATAAATGATCCACGAAGCAATAATAGTAAATTTAAAAAATTTTAAAATAAATTTGAGCTGCAATATAATGAATGTACCTTTAAAAGTATTTATAGCTGAAATCCAAAAATAAATTTATACTAACCGTGTCCAAAAAGAATTATTATGTAATTTAAAATATAATGCGCACATTTCAGATGTATTGTTTTTTTATAAACATTTAAAAATGTTTTAATAAAGCATAATAGCGCTTTTGCTGACCAAAATTATGTAACCTCGTTTTATTTTTTTATATCATAAATTACACAAAAATGTCAGTTTAAACTAAGAAGTTCAGATAATAAATGCTTACAATTTAATTGGAATTTTAAGAAAGAAATGTAAATTGAGGTATAGAAATTTTTGAAGAAAAAAAAATCAAAAAGATCTCCATTTTTTCTTTACTGGGTTTTCCATTACAAAAACTGTATTTCCTAAATCCCACCCTTCAATTCAAAAATTTTCATTCCGCTGATTAACGTGCGTGTTGGCGTGTAACTTTGTTTTAATAACATTTTCAAAAATACCATACACATAACTTTTTTGGTAGCTTTAAAAAATCAGGAAAAAAAGTTGCAACAAAGCGTGAGTAAAAACTTCATTTCACAAAAATAAAAGAGGTAGAAACTACTTACTGCTTGTTATTTTCTTGCACTGTAAGGTTGCTTATCTCGACACTGTCCGATCTAACAATGCAGATTTTTACACTAGCCAAAGATTTTTCCTTTTTAAAATTACAAACCGCAGACCCCGGTGTGATCTGGTTGATATAGGCGATAAATCACCAAAGAAATTATTTAAGAAATCGAAATTGCGAATACGCTGTAGCATATTGTCCATTCCGCCCTCTGCCGCCAGTGTGATAAAACTAAATAAACCTAGTATAAACAGTTCGAAACCGGTCAGCGGTTATTCCTACTTTAAATTTCTCTAAGCTACCACTTAAGTAAACCAGTAAACTCTCCTATGTTTTTACACAAAAAGTTATACCTTGTGGGAATGGTTCTGAGCAACCGTTTTAGTGATATTTGCGTTTAAATTGTTTAGTGTAACCGAAAAATACCACTTTTTTTTACAGCGTATTAGCCATAACTACTACTGCCACATAATACAAAAATTATTTAATGTATTGTTTCATAAACTTTTTGGTTGCACTAAACAACTTAAATTTAAATATCTCAAAAACGGTTGCTGAAAACCAGTCTTACAAGGTATTTTTTTTATGTAGAAAACATAGAAGAGTTTTATGGTTAACTTGAATGTTACATACAGAGAAGCCAAATAAAATTTTAACGTTTTAGAGAAATTATAGTGGTGTAGGTAGCGCCCATTAGTTTACACATAAAAACAGGACCGGCTCGAGAAAAAGTGCCCCCTGACGCGGCCACAATTTTTCCGCCCCTACAAGGAAATAAAATTTGAGGTTTAAAATTTTTGTAAAGCAAAAAAAAAGGGTCCTCATTTTCAAATTCCACAATATTTCTTTAAAAACTAAGTTACTTTACATTAAAGAGGATCATTTTGCCGCCTGAGGCGGTTGCCTCACCGGCTCACCCTTGGGCCGGCTCTGCATACAAATTAATACCATATTTGAACAGTTCATGGCAAAAACTCCTAGATACTAAATTTTGTTACAATATTCATAACGTATTAAGAGTTATCGTAATAAGTATTTTGACACCCTGTATCTTATTTATTATTAAGTTATAGATATAGATATATTTGGTCAAAACTTAATATATTGGCATTAGAAATCTGTGGTTTCTGTGTGTACCATTGGTTAGCGGACACCAACGCCGGAATAAATATATTGAAAAGCAAAAATAAAAAGGTCCCCACTTCCAAAAGACAGGTACATCCTGAACTAAGTCAATTAATTTCGCTTTTGGGGGGGCAAGACGTATTACAAAGAGATGAATAATACTCTATTTACACAAAATAGGGCCTCGCACAACCCATAAACCCGGCCCGGCATAACATCCCCATTCTCAGGAATCCTGGGGGGATTGCCCCATTACCCCCTCCCCATCTTTGTACGGCCCTGGCGGACACCCTGTAAATGTATTTTTTTTGTTTACTTGAGGTGTTTTTATTGTTTTGCAGCATATTGTAAATGAAATAAATTTTTAATAAAAAATGTATTACCATTTATAACTAAATATTCAAACAATATATTTTTTACCAACGAAATGGAGTCATTTGAAAGTTTAATAGTCTATAATTTTTGGTATTTTATATTTATTTTAATAATTCAAGCATTAATGTATGCTCTATTTAAAATCTGTTTTAAAAAACACCTAAAACATAAAATTGAAATAAAAAATCTTTTTATCCTGCAAATGGACAAATTTGAATTATTGAAAAAGGGTTTGCATGATAAAATGTTTTTAACCTGGCGAATATGCTACGTGAAGTTAACAGTAAAATGTAGATAATGGCACACGTCTAACTGTGATATTTTTTACTCTACATAAACATATAACAAAGTGTATAAATTGAAAAACTAGAATGAAAAGTTTGTGATATTTGAAGATGTATTGTGTTTTTTTATGATTTTAACAAAACTGTGTTACATTTTTTTAACTATGTAAGTATTACTTAGTTTACTAACCTAATGATCGCGTTATCACAATATATTAAAAATAAACATATATTTTAGGATTTTTTTATATATATTTAATCCTGCTTTTGTTTTTTAGAAGTCAATTTTTAAATCCGTCATTCTGTGGATAAATTTAATAAAACTTATCAAACTAAATATTAACAATAAATTTATAAGTGCATATATAGCTAAGAGAATATTAATTGTCTCTCAAAAAAGAAGGACATTTTGTATCAAAACAGTGACTGGAAAAAAATACAAATTAATAATAGGGGTAAATAATTTTAAATAATAGGTTTAAATCAAACATGTATAAAATGTAAATTTGGACAACTTTTACAGTTGTAAAACATATAGTATGCAACACATGCACAAAGTATATTTTTTACACATGGGATAGCTGCGCTGGCCTGGCATGGCAGCTGGTGCTGCCAAACCTCTCATCCATAAAAATATTACTTAATGCAGTTGTAACATAAATTACCATTATTAAAATTTATTGATTTAAGTAGTTCGAAAGTATAAAATTTAAAAGAATAAATCTACACACATTTTAAAAGCTATTCACTTAAAATACCTTTTAAACGCAGTTTTTAATTAAACTAAGCTGCTTTTACAATGCAGTGTCAATCCTTGGTTTACGAAACCTACTACCCTACCACATAACACTAAATATATAATAGAAACTGCCGTGTATTTGCTTGATATAATGTTAATCGCGCCATCCCTCGGATATGCTCCTAACCTAGGCAACTTTACAAAGTTGCATCACGTAGGATCCTAACTACTCACAAGCAATTTTTGACCAATGGCGCCATCTACAGTGTTATTAGGAAAGTAATATTTACCGCGGAATTTAAATTAATCTGTATTGTGAATATGGAATACAGGGTGTCCCAACTCTATTTATACACGAAATAACCTGACCCTTGTACAAGATTCAAAAAAGCTTAAAAACTATATCTTGTATATCAGATATTTGGTTTTTAAATGAAACGCCCTTGGTTTTGACAAATTTTACCTCGTTATGAAATTTTCTATCAAAAATGTATAATGCACTATATATAAATTATCATGTGTTCTTAATGGTGTGTTTACATTTGACATTTATTGCATGATAACTTATGTCAGAAAGAAATTCTGGCTAATGTAAGCGGTCAAAAATTGATTATATTTTCTTCTATTTTCAGTTTTTGGCTTTCACACGTATGTATTGTCAAGTCGTTCTGGTCAAAAATTTATGTCCGATAATTTTTTTATTGACATTAGCCAGAATTTCTGTCTGATAAGTAAATAAATGGTGCTAGTGATATGCAGGCTATCAAATTCCTTGACATTTTACTTTTTGATAAGTATGGTGTTGATAGATAAATAGTATATCATAAATTTTTGATGTAGAATTAGTTGTAGTAAAATTTGTCAAAATGTACAGGGTTTTCACGTATAAAAAGCTTATTTAAATCAAAACCTTTTTTTAATTTACCCGTTATAATAATTAGCAATACTGAGAATACACAAAAATGTTTTTAAACATGTTTGATTTTAAGCTTTCTTTTAATACATACAGGGTTGAAGTTATTTTGTGTAAAAATAAAGTTGGGACACACAGTATATCTTTTGTATAAGTAGTATAACTAGATAACTTAAAAATGGTAATTTTGAGTTTCTTAAAGAAATAGAGTAAAACTTTAACATTTTGTTGATTAATGGAAATTCACTGCACTGACTTACCAATTTTTTTAAGTTTTTAAAGTTTGTAAACCGTGCATATGTACTAAACAGAACTAACCAAAACACATATATTTTATTGATGTTTTATTCAACCAATTTTATGTTTTGGTTAGTATGTCTTTTACATAATTTCTTAAAATAACTTTAAATTAGCTCTTTAGTTATAAAGGGTAAAAAAATGTGCTGGTTATCTATAATAGATGGAAAAATATTTATTATATTAATTTTTATTTAAGTCATAAACAATTAAGATAAGTAAAATATCACTGTTTAATATTTTATTTTATCTTAATTTACTATTTTAAATAAGTAAATCGTTTATTTCAAAAACCACATTTTTTTTTAATTAGGTTTATGCGATTGATATATATTTTTTTAATTTGCAGACCAATGAGATTTTCCTTTTATTCTTCACAAATTGTATTTATGTGCTTTCTTTTTTAAATAATGGTTTCTTTTCATTCATGCATATATTCCAAATAAAACATATTTTTTGAGCTACACAAAATTGTATATATGTATACTGTTTTTGAAATGAACGATTTAATTTTTATAAAATACATATAAATATTCATACAAAAACACCTCTTAAAACTGCAAATGTATATTTCTGTGTTGGTATCATAAAATAAACAATTATACTAACTAAAAAAATAAGTCTAAAGTAATTTTTTCATGGTAACCGTATTCGTCGGAGTGGTTCAAATGTTTTTGAAATGCTTTGAACCATATTAGTCCTTATTTGTGAAACAATAAAATGGTAAGTAGCATTATTAACTTTGTTAAAAATTTTGTCCAAGTTTATTGATTCCGAAAATTCTATGGCACTGTTAATTTTTTTTGGTAGGATTTAATTCGGCTGTTTAAGTTTGATACCTTAAGGCCCCAGTCCACTACCCTTTTATACAAAATTTTTGCCTTTGGAGACAGTTGAGATTGCCTTGTAACATCTACTAGACTAAGTGCACCTTTAGTACTTTTGTCACTAAAAATAAAAAAATATATAAAATATGTACTTTAATTAAAAGAGAGAATATATGGACAAAATATAAAGTAAAAACACTTTAATGTACTACTGACCACATGTCTGCTCATGTAACGAAAACATTTTTGTAACATTATAAAAGTTCATGAATGCTTAAAGCTTGTGTACTAATATACCAGTACCCTCTTAACTAAAATTGGTGTTATTGACATAAAAATAAAAATTCAAGATTTCAAGAAAAATGACATACAGTGGCGGCAGACTAATTGGAAAAGATACTTAAAAACAATTTAATAACTTTTATACAGAAATGTATACGAGAAATTTTAAATTTTATTTCAATGTTTGTAGATGTTTGATTATTTATAAAAATAAAAAGTTAAAGTACAATAAAAGTATCATTGAAATAAAAATTATTAAATTATTTTTTAAGTATCGTTTCCAATTAGTTTGCCGCCACTGTATATACCTTTAAAAACGTCATACAGCCTTAATATTAGGAAAAAAACAAAAAAATAGGATGTTCATATGTTGTTGGACTCTGTGAGGATGCATGAGAACTAAATATATAGTAACCTATTCATCACTGAAACTAGTACAAAAAAAAGAAACGGCTTATCGACTTGTCATACAAATACACAAAAGTCGAAGTTAAATAAAAAAACACAACAAAAAACTAAAATACTAATTTGTCACATTGCCATTGTGTGGCTTTTCCTTTAAATGTTACATCCAAAATTTAGGCCAATGTTTGCAGCAAAGGACAAATAGTAGAGATACATAAAGTTCTTATTAAACGAGAAGAAAATAAGTTAGACTTAAAGACACAAAAGAAAAGTTCAATAAAAAATTACTTTATTATTAATATATGTTATTTTTTTTTAATTAAGGAGTATTATATGTATTAAAAAATAATACTTACACTTTCTCGTACAATATTTAGGTAGGGTTGTTCTCTTTGGAATAGTACATTTACTGGACTCATCCATATTTGTTTTGGAAGTACTTGAAAGAGAAATTTCATCTAAAAATAACAAATTGTAGAATGTAATGTTGCAATTTCAAAAACAAATTTTTCACCCTCTAAGCTATTTGGCTATTTTTTAATGTCTTATGCTCACAAGATGTTTAGAGAGAGTGTTATTGCTATTACAGTATAAATTGTAAAATTTGAGATTTACTTTTCTTAGCTGTATTTAAAAAATTAGGGCAATTTTTCATTAAAATATCTAATTTCTAAAAGCAAAAAGTATATATGTTTAAAATTATTTATTACATATTTATTAAATGTATACACATTTGGTCAAATCAAAAACATAGGCAGTAAAGTAACATAGCGGGACCGATGCGTAATGTAAATACCCCTACTAAAAAGCTTGTTTTTACCGCAAAATGCTTTTATTTATTAACATTAAACAGGAATATATTTTTTTAGCTCAGCTCTTGGTTCACGGTATCCAAAGATACTATTTTTATTTATTTATTATACAGGGTGTAATTTGCACTGTTGTGGTAGGGTTAGTCCGCCCCTGGCAAACGAAAGAATGTAAATGTTTTTCAAGGACACTATTTTAAGAAATCCTAACTAATATTAGATCATATTAGAAAATATTTAAAATTATATTATGTATAATTATACCAGGTGGTATAAATAAGCATACACACGATCAGTCATGTGTTCCATTCGGCCTGAATGAAAGGAAGTTCGACTGTGTGTATGCCTATTAAGAGTTATTAAAAAAACGATTTTTGTGGCATCCTTTCAGGGCACATATCTCTATAAAGAGGGACTTAAGAAAAAATGTATAGGAACTTGTCATATTATTTTTATTTGTTCTACAGATTGTCCACGGAAGGAGTTTACAAATGGATAAAAAAAAAATTTCGACAAAAAGTTATGCCTAATTAAAATTTCTGGTAAAAAAAATTGATTTACAAAGAGAAAATATTAATTTTGTATACAGGGTTAAAAAAAAGCTAGAAAAACATGACTTCTCCAAAAGTAAACAAACCATATTTTCAATTTTTAAATGTCATTTATAAAGTTTCTTAAGAATAAAATTTGTAATTGACAAAAATAATAATACAAAGTTTCTCTCTATAATCTGGCAAAGACGCCTTTATCATATTCGTTTACAGCTGAAAAATTGTGTTGTGTAATAATTTGGGGTAAAAGCATGTATTTGAAAAGCACATTATGAGACTTTTAGAGCTATTTTATTTAAAAAATGTAAAATGATTAAGTTTTCGATAACACCAAAATCAGTTTATCAAACTCGTAAAGGAAATAAAGTCCTTTAAAATGCTATTCCTTATAAGTTTTCTAAATAAAGTTTTGTTTAAAAATTAAAAATAAGGGTAGTTTGCTTATGGAGAAAAATCATGTTTTCAACTTTCAAATCTTTATGAAGAATAACTTTTTCTTGAAAAGTGATTTTTTTATTCATTTGTTCTCTTGTAAACCCCATCTGTGGACAGTCTGTATATGAATCCGAAAGATTGGCCATTTTTTCTGGAACGCCCTATAAGTGTAATAAAAATAAGCGGTTTTTTAATATATCATATGAATCTAATTGCCGGAAAATATTTATGTACAGAAACAAAAACATTACTTTCTTATCTACCAAACAACATCTAAATTGACTTACGTGTTGCAGTGGTACTGCTCTGAGGAATTGGTTGTTCTGAAATACCCATATACATATACATTAGATGGGCCCGGTAATGGCACTTTAACTAAAAACGAAAATAAACATTCTAATAATAGTAATGAACATATTAAGGTAAAATACAGTGTGTCTACTTAAGTTTGCACTCTTTGGAAAACTTTAATTAATTTTACTGTTAAATTCTGCATGGTCTCATACCTAAAATTCATCCATCAGGTATTAATTTTTTTCAGTGGTATACGAAGTATCTTAAAAAATATGAATTTTGCTCAAGAGAAAAGTACCTTTATTTTTCAAAATATTGATTTTTTTAAAGAAAAATATTTGTTCTTTTTAAAAAAAAACTTTTATTAATTTTAAAATTTGGGTTTGGTCATTAGTGTATACTTACATTAAAATAAGTATGAAGTTTTTTAAAGGATAACTTTTTCTTGTAAAATTTATAATAAAAAAGTTTTCCATATGGAGCAAACCTAAGAAGATACACTGTTTAATAAAAAATAGACAATATTTTTTTTAAAGACCTTATCTGATTTTGATTGCCTAAAGCATAGGTACAAATACAAATCACATTGCTTTGGTATCTACTAAACAGCAAAAGCTAAATTGACTTACTGCTTGTAGGTATCTGTGCTTTCGGAATGTTCACAGATACATTCGATGGGCCAGATACATTATCTAAAAAAAATAAGTTGTAACATTTCAATCATTTTATAAATATTTATTTATTTATAAATAATTTATTAAGAAAATATCTAAGGCCAACTACCAAAGTTCTTTAGCCCTTTATATTTACAAGGTAGTGAGGTTTTAAGAAAAAAAATGCCTTTTTTATCATAACTTTCCTACCACTCCAGATCTTTACACAAAATTTGGTACACTTCTTTTGACCATTAAATTACATTTTTGCTGCAAAAATTAAAAAAAAAAATACCAGTGGCAATACAAGGTTAGTATTGAAGTTATTGAAATATTTGGTAATATCCTAAAATAAAATATCTAATGAAAACTTACTTATAAAAACAAATAATAATCAATATATTTATGTACTTACCGAGATTTAATTTTATTTTCTTTAAAGGTAAACATGGTGAAGTAATTAAAGAATCGTCAGTGTCATTGTTACTGTCTGATGACCTCCTCCGTGCAGCAAGTAGTGGAATATTTTGCTCATTACCTGAAGTATTACATAAAGAGGTTAATACAAAATAATAAATTCACTTTGTTTTCATATTCAATGTCAAAAAAAAAATAATATTCTGGAAATATATAGCATAAGTAAATATTTGGTAATATACCAAATTAAAATATCTTACGAAAACTTACTAATTTAAAAAAATAATAATCCAAATATACAAATTAACTTTTAAGTTGGTATTTTCCTCATTTTTCAAATAAAATTATGTTTAAAAATGCTTCGTTTCTTTGTATGTTGTACAGCATGTTAAGGTTTTAAGAAAAAATGCTTTTTTATCATAACTTTCCTAGCACTTCAGGTATGTCTACAAAATTTGGTACTCATCTTTTAACCATTACGTTACATTTTTTGCTGTAAAAGTTTTGAAAAAAATTTACCAGTGGCGTTCGAACAATACACTCCTTTTTCTTCGAATCAGTATAATTTTTAGAATAATCATTTACTTTGAAGTTAATTTGGTCTCTTAATATTTGTCGGCAGGACAAACGGTTTTCATTAAAAATTAAACCTACTGACATTTTTTTATTTAATTTTAATTAAAGTACTGTAACTATTTGACCCTAATTTGATTCATATTGGAAAAAATATATATTACATACAAAACACCAAATCAGATTTTAGCGATTTTGCCATGCATTAAATGGTTTTTATTTTTTTAAACGAAAACCGTTCGTGGTACAGAAAAATATCAAGAGACCAAATTACCTCCAAAGTAAATGATTATTCTAAAAATAATATTGATGCGAAGAAAAAGCAGTGACATACTATTTTTTTCTTGAAAAAATTCAATACAAATTTTGTTCAAACGCCACTAGTAAATTCTTTTAAATTTTTTTACATCAAACAATGTAACGTAATGGTTAAAAGATGTGTACCAAATTTTGTAGACATACCTTAAGTGGTAGAAAAGTTATGATAAAAAAATGCATTTTTTTCCTTAAACTTTAACACCCTGTATCTTGGAAATGAAGCATTTTTGAACAAAATTTTATTTAAAAAACGTTTTTATTTTCTTGCATTCTATACGGTGTTAAGAGGAAAATACCAACTTAAAAATAACCCTGTATAATATGTGCCTACTTACCAAAATTTAATTTAAATTTCTTTAAAGGTGAATGTGGTGAAGTAATTAAAGCATCTACAGCATCATTGTTAGTGTCTAACGACCTCTTTGGTGTGGCAACTAATGAAACATTTTGCTCATTACCTAAAGTATTACATAAGAAGATTAATCCTATGATAAATCCACTATTTTGATAATAAATGTGGAAAGTTACAATACTAATGTAATAAAAATTGAACATCCTCTTAATTAATGTATAATTTGGGAGAGGGAAAATATTTTGGAAATACATAGTAAAACTTAAAAGTAATATGTACGTATTTGATAATATATTAAATTAAAAAATAAGACAAAAACTTACTTATTGGTAAATATTCTGTAGGATATGCTGTTTTCCGTAACCCTCTCTTTGTTCCCGGTACGCGCTCTGCTTCACAAAAATGTTTTTCACATACCACATACGTTTTATAAATTTGTTCAAATGTTTTTGTTTTTAAAATTGGGTTCCCACTTGATCAATCCATTTTTGAAAAAGTTCTTTGTCATCTTTCGAAAAACTATGTCTTTTGCTACTCGTATCGTTACAATTAGGTGCAACACACTTTTTAATTCGATAACGATAACACTCCATATTGATTTTTTAACGAAATTAAGTATTTTTTATAAAAACACACTTGAAACACAAAATTATCAGTAATGCGCAAAAAGCTCAAAAACTGCGGCATCTACAAAGGAATAACCGACGCCATGGAAAGACCCAAAGAATAGCAGATCTGCAGATCTGTCTGTTGACGAGTTAAATGTATTTGCAATTATTTTAACAGCTGGCGCCCTCCCTTGGGTATGCTCCTAACTTAAATTATAATGTATTGTTGGTTGCGTTCGAACTTGTATTCATGGGCTTCCATAAAACTTTCTATTATATATTTAGTGTTATGTGTACCCTACCCAAACCATATTTAATAAAAATTAAAACATTACCATGTCACAAAGTAGCGATTTTGCCATGTATCAAAATGGCTTTTATTTCTTAAAAACAAATATAAAGAGACCAAATTAAGTCCAAAGTAGATGAGTATTTCAAAAATAAAATTTGTTCAAAGAAAAAGCAGTAACTTAGTATCTTTAAAAAAAATCAGTTTAAATTTTGTTCGAAAAGCACTGATAAAACTGTTTTAAACAAAATGTTTAAAAGAAATTTACCAAAATTACTGAAAACATCTGGAGTGGTAGAAAACGTATGATAAAAAGAAATTGTTTCTTGAAACTTTAACACCCTGTATCTAGAAAATAAAACATTTTCATATTTTCTATTGCATTCTATACAGTGTTAAAAGAAAAGTACCAACTTAAAAATCACCCTGTATGTTTTCATAAAATTGTAACACCCCGTAGTTTAAAAATTCTGACGTTTAATTTAGTTATATTTACTTTTTTACTTTTCAATGAACAATCCTCTGCAGATGTTTATCGATAGAGTTACTGGACACCCTGTATTTTGTAAATATTACAACCTTAGCGAAAATTAGTAAGGTACTTAAAGCAATGCATAACATTTTTGCTATAAGGTCGCATAACCACACCAAGGCCGCCCCGAGCCCGAATTTACTATGATAGGGGAAAGTGGGGCAAAATAATTCGTAAAAATTCAAAAGCACTTTTCATGCCCCCAAAAATATAAAAAGCATTTTTGTTAAGCTAAGTCTATTATTTTATATATGTAGATATCTTTTTTAAATAAAACAGATTTTTCTACTTATATCTGTTTCTTTTATCCAAACATTATGCGTAGTATAGATAAAACTGTGTTACTTTATTCGTAAAGGTTTATTTATTTTTATGCTCAGGTGTAATTTAAAGCATATAACAGACTCATATGTCTTAGTAATTTTATTAAGTACAATTTTTTTGGCATTCCCCTATATTTCACCAGCGAGACGCACGGCTGCGGGCTCGTTGCAGTTATGTCTGGCCAGACCTTTCGAAGTACATAACCTGTTCTAATGGCATTTAAGCAGGGGTCAAAAAACTTTTTTAATAAGTATAAGGTCCTATTCTATCCCTTTACGTTTGTTACAATAAAACCTATAAAATAGAAAATAATATATTTTATGGAATATTTAAATTTATGTATTTTACCTTTATGAATATCAATATTTATTCAATAATTCATATTTTTGCAAATAATTTTGTCGGCATATAAATTAATCGAAGTATTATGAGAATACATTTTTACGTAAAATAGAGAATTATTATTTTAATCTGTGTATATTTATTTATCTATCTACAATTAATAACCGATATCAGGTAATACCTTTTAATGCCAGTGATAACACGTTCAAAATAACTAACATGCTATCAGTTTTGATAATTGAACAAATAATCATACTTTTAAAAGTAGTCACAAAAATAATATTGCATCATCAATACGTGATTTCGTTATTCATTGAAGAAGTGAAATTAGAGAATTCAAGACTGTAAAAATGGAAAGAATAGACTCACCATCATCAGCCAAAGTAAGAGATTTAATATTTGCGTTTGAACGGCAATCAAGTGCCATAGAACAATTTGAAGACTATCATGGCCGGCCTCGAGCAAAATCTATTGGAAACGCCCTGTCCTATAAACTTTTTCGCCAAGCAAATTTAGAATTTCATAGCATCCTAGATATCGAAAAGGAACTGGTAAAGATAGAAGCACATCTAAATTACTATGAAGTATACGAGAAAGAGACACATGTAGCTTTTCAAGAGCAGCTTTTCAACGTCTTAACAAGTATTGTTAGTATAGACCCAGATGATCAAGAAGGCTCTTTTGAACTAAAACGAAAACTTATTCAGGAAACTCAAAAACTAGCCACAATGTTAAATTCTAGATTACCTTTTGATGGAAAGAATTCATATAAAGGAGTTAGAAAAACCTATACTTCTTTACTTCGAAAAGAAGAAGCAGTTGTTTCAACAACATCAATAAAAACTCAAGAGCACAGAGCCATTCTTTCCAGTCACAACTCAACCCTTAATAAGGGATATAAGTCTGAAGAATCACTCATTTCTACAAAAGATTCAATAGATTCGTCTCTAAGGGCTGACGATTCATCTTCAGTTGACTTAAAATACCCAGAAGAAAGCTCACAGGCTATTTCACCACCACCTCAAAAAATATTGTAGATGAAGAACATACTAGTTACATTCCGTCAGTATCCAAACTTAAACAGTTCTTTTCATTTAAAAGAGAAACGAAACCTGAAGTAAGAGTAACATCCGCCTCATACTCAGGAATAACACGAAGCCAGTCTCTTAATCTAAAGACAAATAAATATACCGTAATCAAGAAAAACAAAAACATAGAGATAAAGAAAAAGGAAGAAGCTATTAGCGAAAATGATGAAGATACGGAAAAAATATTAGGTAATGAATTTACTACAACAACGCTAGGTAAAGACTTAAATAGTACTATGGCGATTGATCAAAGTATTCAACCAGATTCTTCGGAGGCCTCTCTGTACATAGAGCCAGCAAAAGAAATAACAGACTATAGGGAAGTGGAAAATAAAACAACCCATAATGTTTCGGTATCAAAACTAAAAAGTCTCTTTGAGGAAAGACGAAACGAAAATAATGAAGGTAAGTATTGTGTTTAAATTATTATTTTTAGTAAATTATAAGTAAATAAATATTTCTTTCTAAATAAATAAAACTATGTCGATATTGCGACTAAAAATACCATATTACTAATTATTATACTATATATATACTACAGAACTATCAGAGACTTAAAACTTGTTAGGTATATAAGCCATTAATAAAATCATTAATATAACAAATTTTGGGCAAATTACGAGGGCTGAAAATGTAAAATCTAAACTACTGAGGGTGTCTTAGGCGAAGTAGAAGGCATTTTGTTACCACGAAAATAAAATATTTAGAGATTTAAATCAGATAAAAAACTTTTAAGAGCAGCAAGTTCTATATTTTAAAAACTCAGGGACAGGAGAACAAAAATATATATTACTTTCTGGTTATTAGGGTAATTAAAATATATTTTAAGGATGTACTTATAATCTATACACGTCGTACTACTAAAAAACGTTTATAGGCAATTTTTACCAATGCGTAGAACGAAGACATCTTATTAAGAATCCGATTACGTGCAGGTGCTTTTGGTCTAATCTTTATCTGCTAGTGTTCAACTTACAAAAAATTAACTGAACGCATCGAGATGGCACGATCTGTATATCTCTTGCCTAAATACAGTGTATAAATTACATTTTTGAATATTTTATAAAATTCTATTTACGGTAGCTGAGGGTTTTTTTTCTCGTAATATCGATTAAATAACTCTTTAATATAAAGACAAGGTAGTCAAAAAATTGTTTATAAATGTGATTTGGTATTGATATTAGTACGCGACTCAAATGAAAAGCGATCTTTACTTATCAGCTTACCGAATAAAAACTATTCTTTATTAAGTATAATAAATAATCCCTTTCTGTCTTTCTGTATAAAAGATGTTTAGTTTTTTATATTACTGTATACTTATTAATCTAACTTAAAATAATATATATTTTTTATAATATAAATGTACCAAATATGTATTTTTATAAAATTGCCTTATTTATAAACTTAATTAAAAATACAGTTATATATTAGTAGTTCGAGAATATATTTTTTTTTAAGTAACGTTATTCAGGGTGTGTCAAAAATGTTGCTTTTTTAAATTAATCGTAGGCTTGCGAATCATTCTTTCGGCATTCTATTTGCGATAATTTTTTTATATATCATAATCAATAGAAACTGTTTTTATCCTGCAGACAGATAGTAAAGGTCGCTTGTAATTCCGACCTTAGATTAATTAATTCCTTAAGTAATAAGCAGTAAATGAAAAATAACATAATAAACTTAGTTGTCACTTCACTACTGCTATGTTGGCATATTTGACAAATGTGAAAAAATTAAAAAAACGAGATTAGAATTAATAATGTTAAAAGTTATTGGATAAAACCATTTTGTATTTAGTTTTAGACTTATCTAGTGAATTAACCAAATAATGTTTACCTAAAAATTAGTAATTTATTACATTTCATATTATATGAAGTATACTCAAACCGGGTGACAACGAAAATACTATTCAAAATTCTATTTCCTTTGATGGAAACGTATAATTTTCAAATATGAGGATTTTATATTGTATTATGAGATGCACAGTAAATAGTTGTATTATAACATATTTGACGCTGAATCTGTGTAATTGCTTATGTATTCGGCAAAATTGTGCTTAATTCATGAAATAAGCTGTAAATAAAACTAAACTAACCAGAACTAACTTATCATGACCCCCCATTCCATTGTGGCAGAACAGCTTATTTCACGATTTAAGCATAACTTTAATTTTGCCGAATACATGAAACCGGCAATTACACAAATTCGGCACATACAGTGTGCCTACGTACTTTGGCGTCACATGGGAAACTTTTTTATTGTGAATCAGATAGCAAATTGTATTATTCGACGAGGTTTTTGCTAATATCGAAAATCGTTATAATGAAAAAATTTTTAGAATTAAAAAATACTTTTAAATATGCAATTTTGTTAGTATAGTGTAGTATAAGTTATAGTATACCTAGAAGTAGTAACATTTAATTTTAAACATATTTTCTTTATAACAATTTTTGATATTAGCAAAAATATAGGTACCTTACTCCTGAGCAAAAATCACATTTTTGGACAAATCTTGTAGATAATTAACACAATTTGATATCTGATGAATGCATTTTAGGTTTTGGATCATACAGAACTTTTTATAGAGAATAACTTTTTTCGTAAAGTTTATAATAAAAAAGTTCTTTCTATATTTTGGGCAAGCATCGTCATCTGGACCTTTAAAAACGCCCTTTTCACTAAAAATAAAAAGATAAGTTATGAATAAATAAAAGGTCTTATGTGAGTAACGACTTATATAATTTAAATCCTAAAAATATACAAGGTTTTTCATTTCAAATATCAAAGTTATTATTATTTCCGGTTATACCGAAAGTAATAAATAGGTATATTATATTTAAAATTGGCATTTAGTGATGTAAGATAACATTCTTAAATTTGAAAGGTAGTAGTAGGTTTTTATTGAAGGAAAAAAAATGTTTAATAGGTTATTTCGTTGTCTCCTGGTATTTTTGTTTTAAATTTTCATCACTAGAAATCATTTTATTAACCCGATTTCAAATAAAAACCAATACATCTTCTTTATTATTAAGTAACAATAGGATGATTTAACAATAAAACTTTTAGAATAGATAAGATACTTGTCTAAAAATAAACAATGATTGCAGGTCTAGCTTTACTAACAAAACAAAAACAAAATGAATTTTACTCCGATTTCAACCTACCTTTCAATGCAATGAACTTGGGGGCATATAGGCTAAAACGAACTATTTCAGGAAACTATATGAACTTCACCGGATTGCTCAGAAACGTTGATGTAAAAAAGAAAACCGATATAAGTAAAAGTAAAAGTTTGTCAGATTTAAAAATAGTAAACTCAGGATTTGAAGCAAAAGAGACAAATTATGATTTGAGCCAAGAAATTGATGACGATCATGATTTTGAACATGTATCGATTAATCTGGAAAAAGACAGGGAGATTAACAATAATGTAGTAAATAATGGTAAGAAAATAAAAGAGTAAAACAAACAATAAAAAACTATTTCCGATACTGCAGCTATGTAAATGAACGCAAATTTTACAGGCTTTCGTAATAAAACACTTTTTAATGTCTATAATTCATTGCGGATCACTTATGACAGCGGGGACTATGAAATTACAATTTATATTTTTTATTTATTCGATGAAACAAAAAAAAAACAATATACTTTGCAGTGTATATTCAAGCATGTATTGAGCGGGTTTCAAGTTATAAATTTACATACTTTTTAGTTTGTTTATTTCTTATCGCACAAAATAAATAAAAATATTAGTTTGTTACGTTAATTTGCAACAAGGTACTACAAACAGTACAATTTTTCAAATAGATTCCTTTATAATAAATATACCATCGGTAAAAGGATAAAAATATACATTAAATATAGCTTTTTTAAATGGTCGTTTAAGGTGATATGGTGTATAGTTAAAAAAAAACTTTTCGTGCCCGTATATTTTAAAAGATATCAAATTAGTAGCTTGAAAACTGCAGAAATAAACTAATAAACCTATATTCTTGCTTATTTTGTGCGATAAAAAATAAAAAGGTAATGCGGGGTTTAAATTTATAGCTAGACACCAGGTACTGTCCAACTTGACCAGACATAAATATGCATATACTTTGGCCACTTTATATTGATAATAAATACCTAGTAAAGGGGCGTCCATAAATTACGTGAGGCATTTAGAGGGGTGGAGGCCGTCGACTTGAATCTCACCTAATCTCACCTTGGTGGGAGGGGGATCTGTGCAAATATTACGATTTTTTTTTCGCCAAAAACAATAAAAATGTAGTCTGTGGTAAAGCAGTCCCGCTTTTTGGGTCAAGGGCCCGTTATTCTTTGCTCTTCAAAATTATTTCGACGACAAAATAATTTTTGTTTAAAGACATTGTTTCTTATTACATTCCCATAATTCTAACGTAAGATTATGGGATTGGGAGAGGGGTTGAAGCAAATCCTACCAGAAAGTGGGTCCAAAACAGGAAAAAAGCGTCTCACGTAATTTATAGACACCCCTTAAGTAACTCCGGTTACTGACCTTTTAAACCAATAAAACACATTTTTTATTGTGGTATCTATAGGGTTACTGATTTTTGAATCGAATGAAATACATTTACATACTTATTCCTAATTTTAATAAATCCTACCTACACGTCAACCAATAGCTCTTGCCGTTCAATAAACGCTGTTTATTGTTTGTGTTAAAGCTAAGACACCAATAAAGAACTTTTCAGGAGTCTCTTATAGTGCCATCTTAACATTCCAATGATAAGCAGCAACCAAGCCAAAAGTAAATCAAATTTTAAGTAATTTAATACTTTTTATTTTAGAAAACAAATTGGTAATAGAAAATAGTTTTGAAAAAACGAAACTGAAGAAGAAAAAAGCGAGATAGTAGTGTCCAAAAAAGTGGAAATACTAAGAAAAAGTTTTGGTATGTACCGTAAAATTTTATATAACATTTTTTGTAATTAAACATTAACAAAATATGATGCTCTTAAAATAAATTACTTTTATTTCCTTTCTTTCTATTAAACTAATCACATTGTAATGTTAAAACCTACTATTTTTTACCTAATCCCTAATTATTTAATTTGTTTTAGAAAATTTTGATAACAGTAAAAGTAATTTCACTCAAAATGATGACGACATAAAGCAAATACTTCACAAAACAATTCAGCCAATTCCAAACACCGACAGTACATCTACCGAACCCGTGTTAAAAGTGCCAATTCAACTTAAAACTGGTTTTACAAATATTAGTCATTTCAAAGAAACCATAGGTACGTATACTATGTCCAAGTTACATGTGCAAAATTTTAAACTGTGATCAACTTTTTTGTACAGATATTTGTTAAAAGGCAATAAAACGTAATTGTAAACCTAAAGCAATAGTAGCTGCACAGAAAACTTGATATTACCCATTGATTATGGTTTAAAATTTTGTATAGGTAATTTGGACAGAGCTTAGTGTTAAAATTTAAGCCAATAATTTAAACTTACTTAAAAAGAAATATAAATAATAAACGAAAAATATATATCTGGGCCGTACGCAGAAAGTGATTTAGGAGGGGGGCAAAAGCGATAACCCAAAAAAAGATTCCAGGTAAGTAAATAACGCGGTTTAGACCTCTAGCAAACAACCTGTCATTTTTGGGCTCCTGGGAAGGCTCTGTCATATACTGATTATATGGTTAGTAAATTATTGCAACTCCTAAATATCTCCATAACTGCTAAAGCTACATTCCTAAAATTATTTATTTAAGGCGTTTTTGGGTATACAGGTTTAGCTAAATAACATAACACAAAGGAAATGTGAGGAAAAGAGACAATCTAACTAAATCCCGGCATGTAGACATGCGTGACTAATACTGCTTATTTTGTTATTCTATTACACGCCGATCGATGTATCAAAACTGCTTGCTCAAGCAGTATAGAATTAAACAATCATGTCTTCAACATTACCAGATTTCTCACTTTTAACGTATATGTAATTTTTGTATAATTTAAATGTAATATTCCATTATTTTCATACAAATAAAATTTTATTAACTAGTTACTAGTTATTAAGGCTGCAATTACAAATCCAGTATACACGGCTTTAGAGGTTTTAAAGATATTTAAAAATTATACTGTTGTTCACTCACCATGTGCTTCATTTAATATCCAAATAATGTTTTAAGTAAGTTGTAATTTTTATTAAAAAATAAAGCAGTATGAGCCTAAATTAAAGGTAAAAAAGTAATGTATAATATTTTAAATAAAAATATAGTTGTACAAGTATATTTTGAAGGATGTGAAATATTTATAAGTTTAATTAGAAGTGAAGACAGCTTAACTAATTTTTTTAATAAAACAGATATATTTTTATATGGATATTAAATAACTTCTACAATTATTTTAGGAAACGTAAATAAAAATGAAAGCAATATTGAAAATAACACATCACAAGTTAATGTCGTTTCCGAAGAACCTCTAATTAAAGTTCCAATTCAATTAAGAGTGGGTGTGGACGATTCAAATCATGTTATTGTAGGTTCGTAAGTAGAATAGATTTGATCAACGATTTCAGTATTTATTCCTAAATTAGACAAATTTAACTATACTTCCTAAAATTTATTACGTGTGATTTAATCGTAAATGTAAGAAGTTATAACTTTTACTGGCCTAATTGGTTACATTTTACCATATTGGCTTATGGAATTGGTTGTTTGTAAACGATTGTTAATTGAATTTATCCAAAACATAACCCTCATATAAAATTTAATATTGCTGTTTTAGAAAATTCGGAAAAAGAAGAACTTTTAAGTGAACAAGCTCATAAAGAACATGAAACTATAGTTTTATCGAATACAGTGGAAAATTTAAAACAAACATTTGGTAAGATTTTTTTTTATTCTATTGTAATGTGTTAAAATAGTGTCTATGGTTTAAAGCTTAAAAGAAGTAGTATTTTAGCACTTTTTAGTTTTTTCCTTTATATCTAACTCAAATAGCCAGTAATGCTGTTTTGTGTTTAAATGTATATAACATAACTTTAAACATTGTCCTAATTTGTTAATTAAAGAAACGGCTTATACATATAATTTTCGTTGTTAACGAAAATACTTAAAAGTGTTACTAATGTCATTTAATAAAAAGTTTTCTTCTTGAACACACACATTACATTTTTTAAATTAAAACTTTGGATACATATGAACACATGCGTACTGGGTTAGTAAAAGTACTGCTACTCTTAAATATCTTTAAAACCGCTATAAGTACATTTACCAAATTTGGTATCTAAAGGGTTTTGGGCATGAAGAATTTAATAGTCATATTGGCACCGTTGCCAGATTTCCCTGTTTTGTGCTACACGAACCTTTTTCATTTTTTAAAATGGAATGTCCCATTTATCTTCATTGTAATAAATTGCGCAAGCTAAATTTAATAGGTCCACAAATTTTCAATTTCCCATTTTACTAGCTGCTAAGATATGACAACACCACATTTTAAGTAAAAACTTTAAATGTGGTCAAATATCTGTAGAACCACTTATAAGCTGCGGTTACAAATTGTGTCATTTAAGGGTTTCTGGGCAAGTAGAATTGAACAGTGATACTGCCATTGTTGCCAGATTTTACCGTTTTGGACTAGATATAATATTTTTGGTTTTTTAATCTTAACCAGTTACCGAAATATGACAACACCGTAATTCTATTAAAAGTTGGCAACAATGCTGATACCACTGATCAGTTAGGCATGCCAAAAAATCCCTAAATGCCAAATGTAGTAAACATAGTTTTAGCGGTTTTAAATATATTTAGGCCCTAAATAATTTTTTGCTTAATGTGTAGTTTATCATATCTCGACAATCAATAGGGACAGAATTTAGAAAATTCCTAAACTAACCTAATTTAAACTGTTCAATTTTATGCAATAAAAATAAATGGGGCATTCCGTTTAAAAAACTGAAAAAAATGTGTGTAGTACAAAACTGGAAAATCTGGCAACATTGCCATTACCACTATTTAATTCCACATGTCCAAAATACCTTAAATACCAAATGTAATAAATGTAGCTTTAGTGGTTTTAAAGATATTCAGTGTCGCCAGGTGTCTTGAAGCTTTTGCCGCAGCAAAAACCGAAAAATACGGTAGTTATCTACCATAAAAATACCAAATTTGTTGCTTTTGAAATTATCTGATATAGTCGGTATTAATGCCTTTAATAAAAGTATAATAGTTTACTTGTAAATACGTTTATAACTAAAAAAAGTTTTAACGTAAATTAAACTTGAAAAACGGTAGAAACACCGTAATGACGGTAGATTTGGCAACACTGAAGATATTTAAAACTTACGGTACTTTTTACTAACCCGGTATATGTATGTATCTTCGATATTTAAAATACTTTTTTTTTTAAAGAAAACATTAGTTTTACTAATAGACAACTGAGCGAAGACAATTATACGGAGGTAAAGCATATAATCCATAGAACAATAGAACCTATTCCAAGTACTAACGGTGAGGAACCCTTACTCAAAGTACCCCTTCAGTTAAGGACTGGTTTTTCAAATATAACTCAAGTCGAAAACGTAGTAGGTAAGCCTTAACACCAGGTGGCACAGGTTGTTAACCCCCCATTTTTTGACGTTACAACGTCTTATAATTCGATGGACCAGGCTGCACGCACCATAAAACATGACTCATGCGGCGTTACCTCGCGCGTTCCATTTAAGGCTTGAGGTGCAAGCAAGAGCGCGGAACAAGCGACAAAAAGGCACAATCTACGCGTCGTTCGACATCTGTTTCTCTCCTACTTGAGTGAGCATGCAGTGAAAAGTGAATATGGTGTCAATTGTTTATAGCAACGATAATTAAGACAATAAAGGTAATGATCCTTTTGACGTTGTCACGTTCAATTATCGTCAGTAAACCGACTTTGCAGACAACCGTTTTTTTGTTACTTTATAGAAAACTAATAAAAATCTTACAGTAAAATAAAAATATAAATTAACATTTTTTGCACTTTCCCAAAATCACTAATGTAGGTGCCATATACTTGCACAATTTTCTCTATATTTGTATTCTATATAACATTCTCATTTCAATGATATAACAGGGGTGGCTAAGACCCAAGATCGTATTTCCAATAACGACACCTAGTGCGATCTACCAATTACATATTTCGGCGCTTAAAAAATATTACAAGAGGATGGTAAAAATAGTAATTTATGTAACAAGTGCATAAAGTGATACTTTTTTCCGAATGGGAAGTTTGACAGAACGAGCCGTAAGGCGAGTGCGGTAATCCCATGGGTAAAAAGACACTTTATGCATGTGGTACATACCATATTTTTTCCACGGCCGTATAAAAGTTTCCCAAAATACCACTTTATACATGTTTTATTTATCTAAACTTAATAATTTTAGTTTTTGCAGCACAGTCATTATATTGCAACAAAAAATTATAGCCTCCTTATTTTTAAGAGACAAATATCCTCTTTATAACTATGCATTTATTATTTAATTTTAGAAAATTGTATGTACTTGCTTCATGTAGAAATAATAGAAAAACAGTACAAATTCTTTTTCAATTATGTAGTAATTCAAATTCATTATTACTATTAATTTTCAATAATTTCTAATAAACTTATTTGCAAACTGTCAAATTTTAAAACTAGTGACACGGGTAGTAAAATAAATTATATCGAAATCAAAGGTAACTTGACCGTTTGGTTTAGTTAATGTCGCGTTTAGTGTTTCATTGAGCGCAATCAGGAGTACTCAGCCGCTTAACCGCTGGCTAAGCGGAGTGTCAAAACCGTCAAAGTAAAGTCATCCTATTGGTTTAATTTGACAGTATTGACACTCCGCTTACCTAGCAGCTAAGCGGTTGAGTACTCCTAAATGCGCTCATTGCATAAATGGTTATTTAAGTTTATTGTAGTAGGCATTGAAACAAAACACTAATTCAAAGTGTAAGAAAAAGCTTTGTTTTTATGTGATGTACTAGAATGGTGTACTTTAACTTCATGTTAACGATTAAAAAACAGCATTCTTTTTAACGGTCAGGAATACGGGGTGTTAAAAGTTATAATTTTTTTTTTTAATAGCTTTTCTACCAATTAGGATATTTTTAAAACAATTGGGAGACGCCTGCTATGCATCAAAAGATATTTTCTGGCATACAAAAAAAACAGTTTCGTCCATAAGGGGTTTGGGGCAAATATTTTTAAGGAAAAAATAGTACGCCACTGCATTTTCCTTAAATTAAAATATTTGTTACGATTTTCATTTATTTTAGAACAAATTTAATCCCTTGGCTTTTTATTTGATGTACGGGTTTCGCGTAAATAAATAAAAACAATTTTTTTCTTAAAGAATAAATAATAAGGGTGATTTTTTACTGCAGAATTTGATAAAAGCGATACAAAATGACCATGCCGAGAAATTGATTTAATTTATTTATGCGAAATCCGTACATTCAATGAAAAAAGTCAAGGAATCGAATTTGTTCCTAACTAAATAAAAATTTTAAAAATATTTTTCCTATGGAAAAGTGCAGTGTCGAACAATTATTTTTTCTAAAAAATATTTTTTTAAACCTCTAAGGACGACACTGGTAAGCACTTTTTTCTTGCATGCCAAAAATGTCTTTTGATGCAAAGAAGGCGTCTACAAAATTTCTTTAAAATGTCTGAATTAGCATAAAAGTTATTATAAAAAAAACAACACTTTGTTTTTAATTTTTAACACCCCATGGACGTTTAGAACATAGGTTAATGTAAAGTTTTTTGCGTAATTTTCATTGTAGAATCACCTCTTAAAATTTGTCGGTTGAGTTACTGGACACACTGTGTTTTTTGCCTTGCTACGATCGACTGGACTAATAGTCGCGATCGACTAGTTAGCCACCCTTGATATATACATTAGGGTTTTGCCAAAAAATAGTCGAAAAAGTTGTTTTCGCTTTCACCCAGAAAAATCTTAAAGGATGCCTAAAAAAGCTCTGTTAAAAGCGCGACTAAAAATTTTAATTTTAAGCGGTTCTTCATGGTCCTTTAAGTTTCTCCGTCTAAATAATATGAAATACCGGGTTTCTACCACTTTTTGCCATGCAAGCAAGTAAAAAAATTGAAAAAAAAAATAGTTTTTAAGAGCATGTAACTTTGTTGTGATTGATAATACAAAAAGTCAATAGGGTCTTTTTTTTGAATTTAAAACAACCTACATATGCAATAAACTGAATCCAATTTGCAGTTTATTTGCTGTATGCCATTTAAAATGCCATACCATTTTTAAAGCTAGTCAAAGAGTAAGTTATTACTATCTACAGTAAGTTGTGATAAAAATTTATGTCATTTTAAGTGTAGTGCTTTTGGATATCTTTGATAATAAACGTAAACGTCATATAATGTTGTCATAAAGTATAACCACTATAATATCATCCTTAAAATGCTTATTTTATTTATAGCCAACATGTATAAGATGAAAACAGACTTAATTTTAAACCCTCAGCTATACCTTCCCAGTATGACAATTTTTTGAAAATATTTGGTTTTTGTGTTTTGTTCTAATTTTAAATAGTTATTGTCAGTAAAATATTAATACAATTTAATTAAAGATGAGCAATGGAAACTATAAAAAGAAACAATAAAATATATATTAAAACATCTTACTAAAATGGTTAATAATTTATGTTATTAAAGTAAACACACACAACTTTTATGATTTTTTAAACTAATTATTATTTAGTACGTCCAGAATTTGCCAAATTGGACGATTATTATGGAAAACTTATGTTACCCTGTTTAACAGAAAAAACTGACATCACACTTTTAATATTTTTTTATTGCTGTGACACTCCACCAAGGCTTATGCCTTAATACCAAAGTACCGTGAATGTCGGGTTATTCGCTGTTCAACACATCTTTTCCACAGTTCTGTCAACTTTGTCCAAGCACTGAAACATGCAGTTTTTGCTTTTAACAGCACTTTTGGAGAACGCGGTAGTGTCACCACGGATGTTATTTAAATACCTACAACTAAAAAATGTTACTTTGGCTGGGGATTAAATCGGCGACTTCTGGCTTCCGAGATTAAAGCTCTGTTCACCACGCGGCGCCGCTGGAGAGAGTAAAAACAAAACTTTTAATTACAGTAAATCTAAAAATTTGCCATTGTTCTTATTTATACTCGATTAAGGACCCTAGAAGCAGTAATATATTTACCTAGATCTATATTATACATGGTATTTCATTAAGAGTGAATAGGTAGCATATCTCAGAAAGTAATAGTCGTAGGACATTAGAAAAAAATTCTCTAAAGGAAATTGACTATAAGAAATCGCTGGAAATTATTTTTAAGTTCCTAACTTTACTGCTAGTAGGCGTAACAACTATGATCGTGTATGTAAATATATTTTTTTGAAATCACCCAGTATAAGTCAGAAAAATAATATTACCCCGGTATTGCTATTAAAATTCTGCATTTTTTTTAAATTTTTAATTTTGTTTGATCGAGAGTGCCATGACAAAACAAAGATATTTTTAAACCTTATGGCACCTAAATTTTACAAATAATAGTAACTTAAGTAGCCATAATAATAATAATAATTATTGAAATAACAGGCTTAACAAAATAATAACAACATTAACACTACCTAGGCGACCAACAACAACTTTCACTTTTTTTTTGATAATTCAAGCTATCCAGGTTTTGCAGATTGAAGTTAAGTTCCATAATCAATATTTTAGACAAAGAGTAAAAAAGGCCCCAAAATGGCAACAATTTTTTTAAACGTTTGTAAAGACCCTTGTTAATCTTCCAAATAATCTAGTGCGGTTATTAGTTTTGTTAATTTTGATTATATTAATTACCAGTATTATTATTTTCATGACTACTTGTATTATTATTTTTAATAAAATTATATTTTTTCAACGAATTTTGTAAAAAAGTTGCCTTTGCAAATAAGTTTTCAACAAATAAAGATATTAATAAGGATGTAGTTTTAGATTTTTTTGTCGCAATTTTATTAGGTTTTCGTTTTTAATAAAATAGCTATGGTACTACATTTAGAATTTCAATGAAAAATTAATAAAAAAATCCAACACTCGTTAAACAGCGCCCTCTGGCTGGACCAACAAAAGACAATATGACTGGGGTTATGATTTTTCTTAAGCAACAAAGGTTTCCTTTAAAATAAAACTAAGTTTGTTAAATTCTATTAGGGCAAACCATAATTATGAGCATTTTAACCAATAAAACTTTCCCTTACCTACAGCCCTTACTTTAGGCCCTACAGGAAAAAGTGATTATCCAAAAGAATGCATAATTTTAATTGCAATACTGCGGATTTTAATAGCGGTATAGTTAGGAATTTGGAAATAATTTACAGTGATTTCTTATAGTCAATTTTCTTTGAAAGAATTTTTTTCTAATGTCCTGCGACTATTACTTTTCGAGATATGCTAGCTATCCACCCTTAATGAAATACTCTGTATAATATATTAAAATTAATTTTAGAAACTACCAATAAAAGTATAATTAATACCACAGACAGTGCTACAGATGGCAATATAGTTTCTGGAGAACCTACGCTTAAAGTTCCGGTTCAGTTAAGAAAGGGAACTGCGAGTCAAAATGATGAAACGGCAACAGGTTAGTAAATTAAATTAAAGAAGTGTATCGGCAGACATTTGAAGCAAAACTTTCAACATTTTACATTTTTTACATTACATCAGTCATTTAATAAAGTTATTCAATTTGTTTAAATATATTTTTTTAAATTCTGATAAAAACTGGCCAAGTCAAATCTTACCTACTTCAAGATCTCATACACATTTGGATCTTGTACATAACTTGGCACTCATTTACATCTTTATTCTTTTTACAGTAAAGAATACAACCAAGCATAATTTTAATATTTAACTTTGCTTACCTTTTTCACAAATATGTTTTTGTTCGAATATAATTACTTTTTGAATAAAAAAACTAGGCGGGTATTTAGATTTTATTTTTGTTTTGCTTACGCTGCATATTTTTTCTATGCTATTAGAAAAAAAATGCGTATTACCCATTCATCATCTGCTACTCTTTGAACACGCTTTCTGTTTATGCTTAAATTACCCAAGTCTGGGCGATATAACTAACCACTTATTTTTTGACTTAATTATATTTTTATATTTCTATTATAACTAAGCTTGCTAGTAACTAAGTTACTAGCAAGCCTGTCATTTTCTTGTGGAGTCTTACACGATCTTGTAATTTTGGTCGGATATATGGTTGGATGGAATGCAGATTTCTGAAGTTTTAGATTTTATGTGGCACATCCGGTTTAACCGGAAGTCTTCTCACTTATGTTATGTTAAATAGAATACCCTATACATTGAAAAACAAATTTTACAGGCAATTCCAAGAAAATATATGTACCACATGTTACACCTAGTATCTTAATTAGTGTTTAAAAAAATGACGCTCGAAAATACCATGTTAACTGCGATGTGTTATCGATTTGGTAAAAAACAAATCATGATAAAAAAGTGCTTATGCGATTTTTTACACATATTTAGTGGACCATATATCCTACCACCATAAAAATATAAATTCCGTTTTCACCGGAAGTGCCACAGAAATTGACTTTCGACAGTAAAGAACTTCTATAATTTAAATGGAAACCCCTATATTAAGCCTTAAATTTAAACTTAAAGCTACGGTTTCTTAAGACTTTCGGTCGGCCGAAACCGACGCGATTTACGGTCGCTCAATTCAAAGTTTCACTTGAATTTGGTTGCAATTTAAAGTATTTATTTAATTTGTGCAAACGTAAATCGCGTCGGTTTCCGCCGACCGACAGTCATAGAAAACCGTAGCTTAATACTCATTTCTCAATTCCTTTTGTTAATTACATCCTATCTTTAATCCTTATAGTTTTTAAGATATTAATGGTAAAACGATAGGCAGCTCTAAAATTAGTTAAAAAATATGTTTTCAAGGTTTCATTATCAGTAACTTTAAAACTACTAGGCCCAGAGATAGGATATAATAAACAAAAAGATTAAGAAATAAGTGCTAAAATAAATTAACGGGTTAAACTAGTATTTTCCATTTGAATTATTGAAGTTCTTATTTGAAAGTCAATTTCTGTGGCACTTTCAATAAAACCCGGATTTGTATGTTTGCCGTAAAAGGATATAATTTTTACTAAATATGTTTAAAAAATTGCATTAGCTCTTTTCTGCCATCATTTGGTTTTTACAAATCGATAAAAATAGCGGTTAACATGATATTTCCGAACGCCATTTTCTCAAAAACTAATTAAGTTTGATTTAACATGTGGAATTTCCTGTAGAATTGATTTTAAGAAATATATATAGGGTGTTCTATTTAAAATAGCAGAGTTAAGAGCACTTCCAGTTAAACCGGATGTGCCACATAAAATCTGAGACATGTGAAATCTGTTTTTTATTTATTTATACATTTGACCAAAAATTCAAAATCGTGTAAAACTTCTTAAGAAAATAACAGGCCTGCTGGTAATCTCATCTTGCGGTAAAGAAAATATAATAATTCATAACCACATATATTGGGATAATTTCAAATATCTACTTACGACTTACTAACGATTTAAACGCTACAATTACAAAACCTTTTTTTTGTATGGGCATTCCTCTAACTCCCATATTTTAACTAATTTTTTATTTTTAAATCTACATGTAATTCATACGCATGCACACAATTGTTAAGCTGGATACCAAATTTAATATTTTTATGTTATTTGGAGGTTAACGATTTTTGGACATATCTTTATAACCGTTTAAGCTAGCTTCATAAAATTGAGGCTTTTAGTTGCCTTACAGATGTAATGACACACTTGGTTTTAGGTGTTTACGTTAAAAAGGTTTTAAGTTATGGAGGGCTTAAAAATGGCACCAAATGGTTTGTTTAATATTACTCTTGGCGCGCTTGAATTTGGCTTGACACGCTGCTGCGTGTCTAGATAAAATACAGCAACAATAATTTTATAGTTATTAAATACAACACTGTAATATAATTGTAAAATGCGTTTATAAAAAAAAATATGTTCTGTAAACAAATCCGCAGCCTTCGTTCTCCAGATTTCCAGGGTTATTAGTTATCGTTATAAGTGGATGTCAAAATTTAACTAAAAACCTTGTACATTTATTTAAATTAACCAAAACTAACCAAAACTTTACATTGTTTGCTTTATTTACCAATAAACTATTTTTATTTTAGAAAACGCTAAAGCAACAGAAAATACTATTGAAAGTAATCAAATAATTCAGCATACCATTGAATCAGTTGCTGCACCTGGAACTGTGGAAACACTAAAACAAACCTTTGGTAATTTTAAACCATAAAATTTATATAAGGAGTGCTGTGCCCACAGAAATAAATTTTAATTTTTACAAAAAACAACTATCTTTAAAAAAAAAAATATTATCCCATTTACTTACTTATACAGGGTATTTAAAAAAAAGCGAAAAATCTTGTGAGGTGATTTCTTGCTTTAAAGAAACGGTAGTTTGTTATATAAACGTTGGGTCAAAAGTTTACCATAAGGGACACATTGCCAAATTTAAGAAAAAAAATCTTTTTTTTTTAAATTTAAAACAAAAAGAGTATTCTTTTCCTTCTCTTAACTACGAAAAGAGATTTATTTGTTTTTTTGTAGAGTATTGTTTATACCTAGCCAATAATAACAAATAAAGAAATATTAAAGAAGCCTGAATAGGTGAAAGTAATTAAATAGATCTTTTTTACAAAATAAATTTCCCTGAGAATTTATATTTAATTGTTCTATTTTAAATGGACTAGTTTAGAAAATACAGGACATAAGAAAATCTCTAAATAAATCAGGCCATCCAAAATAAATATTTTTTAAAGCTATTGCGTAGGTATTTCTTTAAATAAGTAAGTAAACAAAAACTATTCACTTCTTTCAATAACTTAAAAAAAGTTCAACATTATTTAAAAGTGTATTTTTACAATAGCAATAATTTCGTTACTTTAGCGCATTTCGCCTTAAGGATAAAAAAATAAAAACTACATTTTCATGCCATTTTTGTACTACGATACCTCACTAATGGTTAACTTTGACTTTCTGTGTATACAACAAATTTTTCCTTTCCTTTTCGCATTTGTTTTATTTAACACACCCTGTAGATAACTATTAGAAAATTCTTAAAAAACTAAAGGCATATTCATATTTTGTAACTACACGTTTTCAAGATTTGTCTCTTTTAAAAAATAAGATAGTACTGACATATGTGACTTTTTGAAACATTTTAGAAAATATTCATGGTGAAACTGAAAAGATATTAAAGAGGTTGTTAACAAAACAACAGAATTAAATCAAAATACCATTAAAGAATTGGAAGAACCTGTATTAAAAGTACCTGTTCAGTTAAGAATTGGAGTTACTAAAACAAGCACATTATCAGAAGTTTCGGGTAAATATTATTTAAAAAAAACTCACGAAAAATTAAAACAAAAAACGAATAAAAAAAAATAAAGTCAAGTAATAACATTCTGCTAAACTACTAAATGGTAATAACTAATAGTACTCATTATTTGAAAATTTTAGGTGAGTTTTATTTATCTTTTGGAAGTTGGTTTAATTTTGTTTTAATTTTTAGTTTGCTCATTTTAGTTTTTCATTATTAACATTTAATTGCTTACCATCCATCAAAAAAACAGTACTATACCCTGTTCACTATGAATTGAGAAAAACACCTGAATAAAAAATGTTTTTCATTGGTTTAAAAGTCAGTTACCCTAGTTACCACAATAAAAATATATTTTATTGGTTTAAAAGTACAGTAACCGGAGTTACTTACAAGGTATTTATTATCAATTTATAGTGGCCACAGTATAGTACCTTTGTCTTTTTCGTAAACTCTTTGCACAAAACGGCAATGCTAATCTTTATAGGTATAAGTTGGATATAAACGGAAACACCTGACCCACAAAAATAAAATACACGCAATTATTACACAATAAAATAGTTATTTTTATACCAACAGCGTAAAATAGCACTTTTACGCCCGCGGCTGAAAGTTGTGGGTCTAAAAGTGATTTATGCTAGAACTGCAAACAATATTTTTGTACGACTGAAATTATTATACAAGCATTCTCTGTAGTTTGGAGAAAATTTTCTAGCTTTTAATGTCTCAAATTGAAATTAGTATACTTTTATCATACATATGTTTAATAAAAAAATGAAACATTATTTAATTTTATTACTGTTTTATAAATTTATAAATGCGAGCGTTTTTGATACTTTTTTCCCTAGGACATAAAAGTGCAATTTTACGCATGGTCGTACAAAAAACTAAAATAATATGTACCATCACGCCAAAAAAAACTGGGACAAAAAATCTACTTTTATCTCCTGGTATATTAGAAAATTAGGTTTAAATGGTGTCAAAACAATGTAATTTTGTGACAGCTACGTTAAAAAGTTCCGAATATATGAAAACGATCTATTATAGACCAGAAAAAACTCCGTTATTTGGATTTTAATGTTCCATTTTTTTGGCACGATAGTACTATTGGCTTAATAAAAATGACATGACTAACAAAACAAATAAAAATATTTTGACATTATATGCACATGACATGTACTTTAATTTTTCAAACATCGAGCATAGGTAGATATCTAAAGATAGTACTGGCATATGTGATTTCTTTTTGTAAATTTTTAGAAACTATTCATGGTGAAACTGAGAAAGATATTAAAGAGGTTGTCAACAAAACAACAGAATTAAATCAAAATACCATTAAAGAATTGGAAGAACCTGTATTAAATGTACCTGTTCAGTTAAGAATTGGAGTTACTAACACAAGCACATTATCAGAAGTTTCGGGTAAATATTATTTAAAAAAAACTCACGAAAAATTAAAACAAAAAACGAATAAAAAAAAATAAAGTCAAGTAATAACATTCTGCTAAACTACTAAATGGTAATAACTAATAGTACTCATTATTTTAAAATTTTAGGTGAGTTTTATTTATCTTTTGGAAGTTGGTTTAATTTTGTTTTAATTTTTAGTTTACTCTTTTTAGTTTTTCATTATTAACATTTAATCGCTTACCGTCCACTAAAAAAACAGTACTATACTCTGTTCACTATGAATTGAGAAAAACATCTGAACAAAAAATGTATTTTATTGGTTTAAAAGTACAGTAACCGGAGTTACTTACTAGGTATTTATTATCAATTATTTATAGTGGCCAAAGTATAGTACTTTTGTTTTATACGTAAACTCTTTGCACAGAACGGCAATGCTAATCCTTATAGGTATAAGTTGGATATAAACTGAAACACCTGACCCACAAAAATAAAATACACGCAATCATTACACAATAAAATAGTTATTTTAATACCAAGGGCGTAAAATAGCACTTTTACGCCCGCGGCTGAATGTTGTGGGTGTAAAAGTGCTTTATGCCAGAACTGTAAACAATATTTTTGTACGGCTGAAATTAATATACAAGCATTCTCTGTAGTTTGGAGAAAATTTCCTAGGTTTTAATGTTTCAAATTGAAATTAGTACCTATACTTTTAACATACATATGTTTACTAAAAAAATGGAACATTATTTAATTTTATTATTGTTTTATAAATTTATGAATGCGAGCGTGTTTGATACTTTTTTGCCTTAGAGCATAAAAGTGCAATTTTACACCCGGTCGTACAAAAAAAAATATGTACCATCGCGCTCAAAAAAAACTGGGACAACAAAATCTAGTTTTATCTCCTGGTCTATTAGAATATTGGGTTCAAATGGTATCAAAATAATGTAATTTTGTGACAGCTACGTCAAAAAAGTTGCAAATATTTGGAAACGATCTATTATAGACCAGAAGATACTCCGTTATTTGGATTTTAATGTCCCAGTTTTTTGGGCACGATAGTAATATTGGCTAAATGAAAATGACATGACTAACATAACAAATAAAAATATTTTGACATTATATACACATGACATGTACTTTAATTTTTCAAACATCGAGCATAGGTAGATATCTAAAGATAGTACTGGCATATGTGATTTCTTTTTGTAAATTTTTAGAAACTATTCATGGTGAAGCTGAGAAAGATATTAAAGATGTTGCTAACAAAACAACAGAAATAAATCAAAGCACCATTAAAGAATTGGAAGAATCTGTATTGAAAGTACCTGTTCAGTTAAGAATTGGAGTTACTAAAACAAGCACATTATCAGAAGTTCCGGGTAAATATTATTTTTTTATTTGTATGTCATTTCACTAAATAAAAATAAATGGACTAATTTTATCTAAGAATCCAGCATCCGCGATACAACTAAAACCTATGATTATATATTTTTATTTTTTAGAAAATAATCGTTATTCTACTGGTATAGCTAAAAAGACACAAAAGAAATAGTCTTAGACTATTCACAACAGACCAAACATTACTTGTTTTTTCAATGCTAAAATGCCGTTTGTTTTGTTGCTATGATTAAAATACTAAGCATGAAAACACAAACGTGTGTGACAAAGAAAACAAATCAAGATAATTTGCCTTTGTTTACAAATACCTTTGTGTTGGCAACACTGTAAATAATATAATGACGAAGTGCATTTCGATTGCCAGAGGTGTGCCATTCTAAGGCAATAATAAAATAAGCAAAAATAACACCAAATAAGAATGTTTTAGATAAACTTGTAAAACTTTTCTAAATAATATTTGGGTATGTATAATTTTACGTTTTATAACGTGGATATAAAAATATACCTCACATTCTCAAAAAAAAACTTCATTTTGTTTATAAGAATGTGGGGTTACTGATTATTTATGACATAGACATTGATGATTGTCTTATGTATTTATTTTTAAATAGAAACTTCTTTTAAAGCCCAATTGGTCATTTACATGACGTAAAGAAACATGAGCGAAAATTATCCCAGACATCGCCTAGCCCTTTTTATACTGATAATTCCCCTTTTGTGTGTGTTTATTTTTTTAATTTTAAATAAAGGAATAAACATTTAAAAAATAAATAAAATATAGAATAAAAACTGGATATGTAGCTTAATTTTAAAGATTGTATTACTAAAAACGTATATTCCTAATTTTTTGGACGCCATTTTATTTTGCTTGCTATTTTATGGCTTTTTTGTGCTTGCAATGTAAAATATGATGCCCATATATTATAATTTTAAACCAAGAAATTTTAGTTAGTAACTAACTAGACATGGTAAATTCAGAATATTTTAAATAATAGATTGAAAATCATGATCTCTTTATTTTAAATTATTATGGTATTAAAAGTATTCTGATCTATTAATCATACAAAATAATATGCATTCCTTTAAAAAGACTTGATGTTTTACCAACCCTTACATTCGGTTGCGCATTCGCCATTCTACACATACTTTACTTATAAATGAACTGACTGATTTTGATAATACCCGATTTGCACTAACTAGTTCGTAATTTATAAAAGCACACTAGGCGCTCAGGTTTCGGTACGATCAAGGACCGATCAAATATCTTACATGGTATTTAAACATCATTCAAGGTAATTCTTTTAAAATGCATGTAAATTATTTGATCGGTCCGTGAGAGTACCGAGACCTAAGCGCCTTGTGTGCTTTAACCTTTAGCAAACAAGCATTCAATTTTTTTATTATTACTGGACACAAATATTCTTTACTTTCATTCATGCTCACCAAATTTGCCATTTTACATTTTGGGTAATATTTGTGATATACACTTTGTTTTTGACTGAATTTAAGCATTTACAAAACAACACAAAGGTTATTTCGAGTAGACTAAAAACCAATTCCAACGGTGCCACAAGCGTCACACAAATAAAGACGGCAATCAACTATCGCTGTCTAAACGCGTCGTTTACAACGTGTGCGAGCAACAAAAGGAGAATAGTTGAAACTGAGACAGAACTGGTGACGCCGTGGCATCTTCTCAACTGGCAAGAACTTTACAATATAGCGATAAGCGAAAAATACCACTTTTAATACTAGTATTTTTTTTGTTTAGAAGTTTCATTATTTAAAAATTTTTGTTTAATTTTAAAAGCTCTGGATTTAAGGTGGGAAAAACTTGATTTTCTTAAATTTAGGACTAAGACCAAAATAAGAAAGATAAGTAAAAAAAAAATGTCTCTTATTGGCAATTTTTCATTTATTGCAAAAAATAAAAACAACTTGTTATTGAAATAATATTATTTTTAACAAAAAAGTAACGATAATTATTTCATGAAGAGGTTTTTGGTAAATAAATAACACATAAATATAAATATACTTTTATTTGCTTTTCAGTAAACATAAGAAATACACGAATATACATGTTTTGTCACTTCAAAGGTTCATAGACAACTAAAGCAAGAAAAATGTGGGACAGATTCATTACCATGTTTATATGCCGGCATTCTTTGTCTAATGTGTTCCTGTTAGTGTACTACACGCCTTAGACCGTCTTCTTTTTACGTATTGCCTATGAACCTTTTGAATTGGCTAAACGTGTATAAAAATTTTAATATTTATATTGTTAAATAAATAAACCCTACAGTAAAAACTACATACTAAACATGTATAAAAACACAATCAAAATACCAAAAAAATCAACAGAATCTCCTATTTATATAGCATCCACTATATTAATATTTTTCCACTAGCAACATTTATTTAATCAATAATTTAGTATATTTTGGTGAGTGTGCGTGTGTATGTATGTAAATTAGGAACTAAAAAGATAGAATGAGGATTTTTTAAATAATCACTTATGTATTACATTTGCTTAAAGGCAGTTTTACAAATAATAGTACATCATTTAATTTAAGATTTATTCTCATAAAAGAAAATGGAACTAATATCATAATTAGTCATTTGTAAATAAGTTATGTATATGAAATAATTTAAAACATATTATTATGTATCTCATATAGAAATAAATACTAACAGACTACGCCAACAACGATGCGACGCCAATGAATTGCAAAACAAACATATGTTTACTTACTTGTGAAATGACACATCACATTGGGGTTTAAAAGTCTATTTTTTGCATACTTGGCATTCACGAACCACATTGTTGGTAATATTGTCCAATAATTTACACAAAAACACTATAAGACACATGAAAAACTGAGAAAATCACCAAAACAACCATTTATCACAAGGCAACGCTGCAATTAATGGCGCATGAGAAGTGACAAAAATGCTACGAGACTAGCCAATTCGAGCCCGCTTGGAGGCTATAGCCCGTAGCAACGTTGTCGGGTTGTTTAGTCAATTTTCCGTGATTTAAAACAAAAAGAAAAACCTGTAAATAATCAAATTTAATGATAATTTAATATGAACATAATAATAGAATTCTGATATCAAAATCACCTTAAAGTTTAGACGATATTCTTATATAGTATTAACAGTAAAAATTGTATTAACAAATAAATGCAAGCATGGCAAAAGCCAAGACTTTTAATATAAAATAGCAAAAGTGGCACTAGCGCTTGCCCTATGACTTAAGCAAAATTATCTTGAAAGCAAATAGTCCAGTCAAATCGGAGAAATTTTTAATGTCTGATCGTAATCAAATGTAAACAAGTTTCGTCTCCTGTAAAGGATAAAAGGTCATTGGAAATAGTTAATACTTTTTATACTGAATATTTTTAAGCATAAAATTTTAGCAACCCTGTATCTCTTACCATGTCCCAGGTCCTCATAGGGGCCCTCGAATTTGTAATACCCTGTATTATCTTTTAAATAATATTTTGCACGTTTTTTTTTAATATTGAAAGAAATGTAAAGAAATTATTAAAATTTTTACTCTCAAATTTTCAGGTTGATGTCTTACTTTGAGGCAAAGTGACACTTCGATTCCTTTGCTTCTGACCCCTTCAATTATAAGTTTTTATTATTTTTTATATTTGTTTACTATAAGATAAAAATAGGATCTATACACAGTATCTCATACAGATTTTTCCTTGATATTTAGAAACCAAAAGTATTGAACAAAATATCAATGATACTCAAGCTGGACTTCAAAACACCGAACAAATTTCAAGTACTACTAGTAGCTCGATAAAATCTGTACTTAAAGTGCCAGTTCAATTAAAAGCAAGTTTAGCAACTAGTCAGTCCGAATATGGGGCAGGTAAAATAATCGTTTTATTATTGTAAATAATTTAGATATAGGATATACTCACTGTCCACGAATTGGGTTTATAAGAAGAAAAATTTACTTTTTCGAGAAAAAATCATTCTTTATAAAAATTTTTGCTTGTTAAAATAATAATATTTACGAAGAGAAAAATAATATTTTTTAATACAAGGTTAGCAAAAACTTAAAAAATTAAAAATAATTAATTTTTAACTCCAAAATCCATTTAATGATCAATTTTTGATACCCTTGTAACATTATTAAAGTCTCTTAAAATGCTATTTAAAATTTTCTTATTGATGTTTTGCTCAAGAAGGAAAAATAAGGATAATTTACTCTTGGAGAAAAATCAGGTTTTTCAAAATTTTGCGTACCCTGTATAAAAATTAACATTTTTTGTCATATTTTTTACAAGAAGATTTTTTTTTTTTGATTTTTTTCCATTTTTTCTCTTGTAAACCCCATCCGTGGACATTCTGGCTTAGTTACAAAATATACAATCCCCATTTGTACTTTTAAATACAACAGTAATCACATCTATCACAATAGTTGTATTTTTTAATCGCTGAATTTAAACAAATCACTTTTTAGGCCATGACTACATCCAAACAGTGTTTAAACTTAAGAATTAATGCATTAGATTTAATGTATAGGTTATTTGTTCATTTTAAAATAGACAAAATAATAAAATCTTATTTTGAAGATTGTACCCTTTGAAACTAGCTTCTTTTAATTAACCATTAGTATTTCTCACTTGGCTTTATTTCAAGCTACTGTACTTTAATTATTTATGAAAAAAGAAATTAAATAGAAAATATTATGTAGCAAAAGGCAAAAGAAAATTGTATTTTTTAATATAAACATATAATATTATTTATAGCATCATTTTAAAAATAAAATGGGGCAACGTAGTGGAATAAGGGCTGGCCAATAATTGTAGAAAATATATATTTTTGTCCATATTATACATGCATAATAATTAAGGGCGGGAGGGGTGCACTTGGACCCCCGTGGCTTTTGGGTAGTGACAATAAATGTATGAAAAAGTTCCATGATATTAATAGCACGATTTTTATGCTGCTTAGGATATTTTTTTAATGAAATTATAAGACCTTTATTTATATTATTTGTATTTGTTTTTAATAATAAGTATATTTATTTGCAAAGTATTGATCTTTGATAAGGCAGCAATTCAGCCACGAAACGTCAAGAAAGGTACAATAGTGCTTTTTATTATCCTGTCCTCATCCGGTGACACTACTTCAATTTTTGTTTTTATTCCAAAGTTTTCTTAAATAAAAAATTATTTTTTATTTTATTTTTAAAAAACTCAAGTCAAATTAAAACAGAAACAAAGGACACGAAAAAATCATAATAGGTAATACTCACGACCAGGAACACATTCAACTTCATATTGGTAGCAATACAGCTACAGGTACAGACATAATTAATTTATTATGTATTTTATTTTACAATTTTTAAAAATTTCAATAAACCATGTAGCAAATACCTACTCAATAAAAAAGAACTAAAAAATATACGTCTCAATCAACTTTTTTTTGGCCAGGCAGTCATTTCTTATGAACTTTTTGTAACATTCATTTACTTTAAATAATATACTCACTTAAATATTATAATCCTTAATGAGCAAAGTAACTTAAACAGTTTTAATGATAAAACCAGAAAAATCCACATAAGGTAAGTCTCATGTACTATCGTGCCAAAAAAAACTGCGACATTAAAATACAAGTAGGAAATTGTTTGCTAGTCTATAGAAAATCGTACTTCCTATATTTGAAAATTTTTTGACGGGGCTGTTACAAAATTATATTGCTTTGACAATATTAAAACATAATATTCTATTAGACCCGAAAATAAAACTGGATTTTGTTGTCCCAGGTTTTTGTGGCACCATGGTACATATAATTTAATCTCCCTACACTAGGATTAAATGGCAGGGTCATTACCAATTGAGCTAACTATCTTGTTAGCCATATTACTATATCTACCAGACAATCAAATTGTCCTACGGACAACCATTTAGTTATCCAAGTAACTAATTCTAAGAGATTGGTTATCTAAAGGACATTATTTGAATTTTTTAAACTTTAAACTATCTGAATATATTTTATTTTGTTTTTTTATGCCCACAGTAAAATTTAGATCAAATACGATAATTTATTAGAAAATAGTTTGCTGATTGTCAGATGGACATACATTAAAGCCAACCTTTCTCTTTTACGAAACTTGGTCGACTGAAGCTACAGTTATAATAGAAAAAATGATTTTTGGTCGCAATCATTTACCAAGAATACCTACTTATTAACAGTGTACACATTCCGCTATTTATATTTTGATTTTAAAAATTATCGTGTTTGTCCACCGGACATGCGGTGCGACGAACTTTTCTGGGATCAAATATATGTATATGCCAAAAATGCCAAACTAAACAATTTACAAAAATATAAAATAAATCATTATAATAAGTTGTACACCCATTTATTAATTTTTAAATTTACAGTAATTACTAAGCGTTTTTAGTAATATGAAGTTATTGATACTATTGTTGCATGGTGACCAAAAGTAACTTTATAAAAGTTGTCATTTTGTATCACTTAAAAAACTATAAAAAGCAATAAATTTGAGAAATATTAACAATAACTATAAGTTATGAATTAGTTTTTAATAGAAATTAGAAATTAATTAAATAGTGTTCGTATGCATTTTCGGTTTTTTACCAGGGATGGAGTAATTTCGCGCTTAAAAAATTAAAGATCATTGCCCCATATATTTTTTAAATCTATAAAATTTTGTATGTGTTCAAAAGCTCTTTAGTTAATAACATAGAAATATTTTTTATTTTAGAAAATATTCTTTCTACTGAAGATTTTAAGGCTACATTAAATAATGGTAAACCAGAAAAGGAATCTATTCCTGAAATAGCCCTATATAGTAATGGTAAAGGTAAAATCATTTGTTGTATTTTAGTTAAACATGCAAAATTTTTATTTTAGTGCATTTTTTTACATATATTTTCTTACAGACAATACAGCAACAATGGGTAGAGCTAGAATAGAAGAAAAGACACAAAGTTTTATGAAAATCCTAGAATCACCAACTGCATATTCCACTTTAATTTCAAGTAAGACATATATTCGTAAATATGTATATTTTTTAAGGAATCACTTACCCTAATCTAAGCCTTACCCCTTGACGGGAGCGTAGCGGCACTGTGTACCGCTTTTTTTAAATTTTAGTATATATTGCCTAATTGGGTTGTGTTACATAACTGACTGTTAAGCTATTCTTAAATGACATCTTAACGCACGTGATTGGCACAGCCGTAGTATTTTTCGTAGGTTTTGTAGTTGTGTTAATTCCGACGTTAAAGTAGTAGGAGTCAAATGGCGTTATCCCGTACCTTAGCGCGCCTATTTTTATAATTACTTTTTTTTCTTTGGTGTCAGTAGTATTTTATTCAATTCAAAAACAAGATTATTATTTACTTTCTACAATAAGCAATAGAGAGAAGACACCAAAAATGCCGCTGAATAATTTAGATTACAGGACATAGTAGCGTTTCTATTTAAATATAAAAGATTGAATGAAATACCCAGCAAGAAAACTAAAATTCTAACAAACACTGCCAATGAGACCATGGTTACTTGCGATTTGTGCACCCACTTTGCAAGAAATTGTGCAGTGCAGCACTTCTCTGTTATCTTCAATGAAAAAACACAAGTATAATATTTATGTGCTTTAACCATTTAAATTAGTTGTTTATATATTTTTTAATAACTTTTTTTATATAGTGTTACTTTAAAGAAGGTACTTTTCTTTTAACACTACATAAAATGCAAAAAATAAGACTAATTTTCAAATAAAATTATGGCCGAAAATGTTTTCTTTCCTAGATACAGGATGTTAAAGTTTTGTACCCTTTTTTCCATAATATTGCATTTTTGCTGTAAGAGTTAAAAAATACCATTGGTATTCAAAAAGATTTTGAAAAAACAAAATGGTATGCTGGTGTTTTTCTTAAATCAATATTATTTTTATTATACACTCGTTAACTTTGTAGTTAATTTGGTCTCTTAAAATTTTTCCATACGGTGAAGGGTTTTCGAAAAATAAAAGTAATTTTGATGCATTTTTTTCGAAGTTAGGTTTTTGACTGTGGAAAGCTTCCTTACAGCAACAACTTTTTATTAATATTAAAATTGTAGTAATATAGGTATTTGAACTTATTTTAATACAAATGCGAATTTTACATACAAAACACCATCTTAGGTTTTACCGATTGCATCAAAATGGCTTTAATTTTTTTTTAACGAAATGATTCAAAGAAAAAGCAGTAGCGTACTATTTTTTTCATCAAAAAAATTCAAGTGAAATCTTATTCGAACGCCAGTGGTATTTTTTAAATGTTTTACACCAAAAATGTAATTTAATTGTCAAAGAAAATGTACCAAATTTTGTTCAAATATCTGGAAAAGTTTTAATAAAAAAGGAATTTTTTTCCTATAACTCTACCACCCTGTATCTCGAAAAGAAAGCATTTTTGGACATAATTTTATTTCAAAAATTTTTATATTTTCTTGCACTCTCAACAGTGTTTAAAAAAAGTACCAACTTAAAAATAACCCTGTATAATTTACCCAAGCTAAATACTATAATTCTATTAGGTCCCTAAATTGCTGGCATCCTCACAGATTAAAACGTGCCAGGGTATTAAATACGTTATTAAAACTTTCAAAAATATTTACTTGTCTGCTTTTAGAAAATAGTTATAAAAGATATCTTGTTTTTACTGCTTAAAATGCCATTTTTCTATTTGCGGAATAAAGTGCCGCAGTGCGCCTCTCTTATTACCTCGCAAGTTGCATTCGCTAAAGGGTTAAACTAGAGTCGAATAAAATATTATTGTATGATTATATTAAAAGGCAGTCCATGCCTTAAAAAGTAAAAATTGTTTTAAATATTTTATTTATAGTTATATTTACATATTTAACAAATGTTTTAAAAATAGTGTTTACGTATCTTTCTTGTAAAACAGGTTCCTCTACAAGCCAAAGTCAACAACATATTAGTAGTAGCAGTACATCAAAAGTTTCATACTCTGTAAAGAAAACTGTGCAGTATAGTAAGTTAGATCACAAAAATCCAATTAAAAAAAAAGAGTATAGTTGTCGCAGTAGGGTTAACCTAAAACATTAATTTTTAGCTTCTCCAACTCACGCTTTCAAACAAACAGTGACGTCGTCTTCATCATCGTTACCAGCACAACAAATAGATCATAATTTATTTGAAATTCCACAGGAACCAGTATTGTATTCTTCCCTATCAAGTATGTGCTTAAAGACCAGTTAAATTTGTTTCACGTCATACTTTGCAGAACTCTACAGAAAAAACTAATATACACCAATATTTACCATTTTTTTACTGCCAATTATGTTAATTACAGGTTACGTTTAAAGTCTGTAACTCCACCACAATACCTTTTTAAATACATTACATTACATGGATGCTACACTATTAGAGTATGCTATATGTTTCTTAAGACACATTTTTAACATTTTTATTACACTTCATTTATTTAAGTTTATACAGGGTGATTTTTCTTTTAACACTATGTAGAATGCAAGAAAATAAGAAAATTTTTTTATAAAATTATTTCCGAAAATGCTTTACATCCGAGATACAGGGTCTTAAAAGTTTTAAGAAAAAAACCCTTTTTTATCATAACTTTTCTACCACTCCAGATATTTCCACAAAATGTGGTACACTTCTTTTGCCATAACTTTACATTTTTTGGTGTAAAAGTTTTAAAAAATCTGCCAGTGATGTTCTAACAAAATTTGTATTAATTTTTTTCAAAAATAATATTAGGCCACCGCTTCTTCTTCAAATCAATATTATTTTTAAAATACTCATTTTTTTTTTTAGTTAATTTGGTCTTCTAATATTTTTTTGCACGACGAACTGTTTTAGTTTAAACAAATAAAATCAATTTCGGTGCATGACAAAATCGCATAGATGGTGTTTTATTTGTAAGTTAGGTTTTTTGGTCTGTGAAAGCTTACTTTATTACAAATTAGACAAAAACGAATTTTACTTACAAAAACATTATGTCACATTTTAGCAATTTTTTCATGCATCAATGACACTTATTTCTTTAAACGGAATTAGTTTGTCGTACAAAAAATATTTAGAAAATGTTACCACCAAAGTAAATAAGTATTTCAAAAATAATATTGATTTCAAAAAAGCAGTAGCGTACTATTTTTCCTTGAAGCAAATTTAATACCAATCTTGCTTGAAAGGCCCTGGTAGAATTTTTTAAAAACTTTTACAGCAACAAATGTAATGTAATGGTCAAAAACAGTGTACCAAATTTTGGGGAAGTGTGTGTAGTGGTATGAAAGTTATGATAAAAATGAGAACGAAGCATTGCCGGACATATATATATATATATATATATATATATATATATATATATATATATATATATATATATATATATATATATTTAATTGTCTTTTCTTGGATTCTATTTAAAGTCAAAAGGAAAGTAAATCATTCTATACAAATCTTAGTAATATGGAAATTTTAAATTTTAGATTCAGAAAATTCGACTCAAGAAAGTACAGTTACAATCGAAGAAATAGAAGATAGCGAAGGTGTATTGGATAACTCAAATAATAGTGTCTTAGTTACATTACCTGATGAAAAAGACCTTATTGCGGAAAAACCTATGTCCAAAATTAATTTAAATATCAGCCAAGAAAATATTTTAGAAGAAGCACTAAAGGAAGCAGATTTGCTTGAAAATGTCGATGAAGAATTTGAGAAAATGTTAGAAGAAAGCAACAAATAAAACTCTATCTTGTTTTAGGACTATAAAATTTTATATTTCAAGTTTATTAAGGTTAATAATTGTTTTAAATGTGTTTTTTGATACATTTTTAAATATATTTTATTTGTTTTATGTTATATGTTTAAAGTTATTTTATAATATTTATATATTTATTATGTTATATGGAATTATTTTCGGATATTCTAATTATATTGTTTCGATATTTTATGTTTTTGTTTTGTTTGCATATGCTAAGTTTAGACGAGCGCCTTAATGCACATACGCCAAATGCGAACATAAAAGGTATTAAAAATATTAACAAAAAACCGAAAAAAAATAATATCATTTGAACCCAAGTTTATATAAACTTTTCTTCATATTTTTGATGTAGAATCGGTCCGTAAATCTTCTTAAAAACATTCTGTAACACCCTGTATACACGTAAATTTATTGAAAGAGCTACAATTAACATCGGGTGACTACAAAAATGTTAATGCTTGAAGAAGCATACACGTTCAGTTAAATTAAAAGGTATATAGGCCAGTAAAGCAACAACCAATCAGAAATGATGATTTATCTTGTTTACATGCAGGCATTCTTTGTCTTATCTCTACCTGATAGTGTTCTACATGCATTAAACCGTCTTCTTTTAACACATTGGTCCTGAATGTGTTTGTCTACGGTGTCCAAGGTACATAATTTAAAACTACGTAAAAATCTCACTGTCGCGATTGGCATGTCTAAAACACGATTTTCCAGCTCCTAAGGGGTTCGTTTTTCCGGTCCCAAACTGGAAATTTCAGTTAGCCGTAGACCTGTCAAGCACAAATCCCGTTTTGGCTCAGGGCCTATAGAGGCCATTTTCGGTCCATGGGACCACTTCTGCGCCCGAAATCGGATTCCATATCAAAAAACACATCGGAATACATATGTCTGACTCTTGTGTATAAACTTTTTGTGGGACTGTGTAATTATCCACCTTAAGATGGCTGATAACTGGACGCTATGATAACTGATTAAAAAGAAAGGCTTGGCTAGTAGAATTGTACACATAAAGCCGCGTCCAGACTTGCAACAATTCGTCAAACTTCGTCCAAACTTTTGACGCCAAAAAACCGACAAGCTTTGACTCACCGGCGAATCATTTGCCAAGCCCTTGAAGCGATGTAAATTTCATCCGCGCTATGTGGCGGGGTATGCGGCGTGGAGCGGCACGGCAAATAGGACCTACCTGCGTACACTTTGAAAAATCAACCAGATCGCTTCACAACGTTTTAAGTCGCCGCAAAGCGAATGTGTCCAGTATATATGTCGCAGTGAAATGGTAGTTTTGGGAAAATGGCTTTTGTCTAGGCAAATGCTTTTTGCCTGGGCAAACGACTTTATGAAAATAATTTCTATTTAAAAACCATTTACCTAGGAAAATGGCATTTGCCGTGGTCCTTGTTAGGAAAATAACTGTGATATATTTGATAACATATTAGGCGTACAGAGTGTTTTGCAGAACACAGTAAAAAGTACAAGCACGTAAAATTTAATTGGTTCGAAGAGTTGTAGACGTTCAAGCAAAACTATCATATTGAAGCGGTAATGGTTACCTAGTTCTGGTTAGTTAATTTGTTTTTTAATTTGTTTTATTAAGGAATAAAAAAATAACCAGAACTAACCGTGACCCCCAATGTGACAGTTTTGCATGACCGTTTGGTTATGCAAATATTTCTGTATCCATTTGTCTAAAAATTGCTTAGGCAAATAGATTCAAATTATCATTTGAAAATGAAAATACACTATTTGCCCAGAAAGAAGCCATTCTCCTAAAATTATCATTTGACTGCGGTATATAGAGGATCGGACTCACTCCCGAACTTCCCTATGTTTAGGTAGGCTCGAAGGTATGTCTGATGTGTATGCCTATTTACGTTGTATTCAGGTAATAATTTAATTAAGACCGGATTTTTCTGAAATGACTGTATTTTTTTTATTTTTAAAATGGTAAAGTGGTTGTATTATAAATATTGTTATAAAAATATATATTTCTCGATGATTTACAAATGAAGAAGTTTTTATCAAATAGATTAAGTATTCTCAAAATGTTTTTATTTCTGTTTAACATTCTCTACCTAAAAGCTATTTTGTGTCCGTTACGTAAAAAAGTTGGGTGTTGTATTTTTAACAGATTTTTTAAAGGTAAATTTGCATAGGCATAATTGTTATATGTTGGCCCTATAATTAATTTGAAAAAGCACTTACTTTAAGCCTGTATTGGTTTTTAGCTCTTTATTATTTATAGCTTCAAATGTTTTGTTCTAATAAAAAAGCACTTTACTTTTGTGCATTTTTATTTATTTTTTTTAGTTCTAACTTGCCCTGTACTAAGTGTTATTTTTAATTGGATTATAGGGTACAGGCTAAATGGTAAGAGATACAAAAAAACTGAGATATATGTTCCGTTCTCTTTTTTAGTGTTTAGTTTAATTGTGCAATCAGTTCTAGACTAACTTGATTGGAAACTCGTTGATTTTTATTGTCTTATTACTAGAAAATTTATGGAGATAGAAATTTTTTTATTATTTTTGCGATTACAGCAATATGTAGCCATAAGTAGTACCTAATATTTTGCATTGTTATATACAGCAATACTGACAAAAGAAATAGTGGGCAATAAATTAAATCAATATTTATTTATTTTTAAGGGTTTTTTTTAACAAAAACACTAAAGCATTTAATAAACAAAAGAGTAACAATTACAGAAAATAGATTTATTTATTAGCAACTAAAAATATATCTCAAATACTTAATAATTCTTTGCTCCGGTGTTTAATCACAAAATGTGCTCAAATGCTTTTCATTGTATTTGAAGCATTTTTGAGCTCAGCTTGTTATAAAAGTAAAGGCGAGATGCTAATAATATTTGGTACATTTTATTAAAATTAAAATGTTTTACCTTAAGGTTTTTACAATTACATAAGAAGAATACCAAATATTTACATCCATATTGCCACTAGTTCGATTACAAGCTAATCCAAAAATGCAATGAACAGAATGGAAAGCATTTGAGTAAATTTTGTGATTAAATACTAGCGCGAAAAAAGTATTAAGCACATCATATATTGTTTTAATTGCAAGAGAAAATGCAATTTTAAAGATACTAAGATACAAGGTGTCCCATTTAAAAAAATGCAAGTTTGGGTTATATCTCAAAAATTTAAGTATTTATATTTATTTTAGGTACGCCGCTAAATTCAACGTAAAAAATTATAAATCTTTTGTATTTGAGCGTATTTTAATCTTATTTTCTTGAATTTCTAAGTAATAAGACTAATAAGTGAGTAATAAAATTAGACGAATTTTGAGAATCACCCTGTATCTTCCAAAACAATTCAAGTTAGCGTGAATCTGATTGCACCATTAAACTAAACACTAAAAAGAATATGGGACACAAAGCTAAGCTATTTTTGTATCTTTTGCCGTTTGGCCAATATCCTATAGTACCAACCAAAATTAAAACACGCTGTACAATACCAATCAGGGTAAGCTTTTGTATTTTTAGTTTTGGATCATAAAACAAGTTTTCCTTTAAAATGTCCATTCAAAAAATTGGTTTATTTGTCCTCTTGTCGCACCTATTTTGAAATACACTGTATACTCCCAAAGTAAAAGAGGTGTGCAAATAGGTGCTTGCCAGTACTTTCTTTAAACTTTTAAATTGTTTAGTATTTTCTTATGAAAATTTGACAACTTTAGTAAGACAACATAAATCAGATTTTAGGAAAAATAACAGATATAAATGTCAAACTAAGAGTTGAGCGCCATTTTGAAAAAAAAATTAAATGGAACAGGGAATCTTGTGTCACCTAATTTTAAGCTCTTAATGAGTGCTTTATAACCTCAAAATATAAAGTTATTATCTATACCTGCTACAAAATGGCGATACTTTGAAAATTACAGGAATATCTGATTTGAAGGGCAATATTCCTGTAAACTAATAAAGTTATATAAATTTAATGTGGAAATTTTTAAAAGTTCTTTTAGATTTCTGTTTAATGGTGATATAATATAGAGGGTGCGTTATTAAAAAAATATATACATTTCGTCCAATCCTGTATATTAGTACCAATACCACCATTAAATAGATCTTTAAAAAAGCTTTAAGAAAATACTACATTAAGCATATCTAACTTTATTAGTTTATACTTGCCTAAAATTTGGTTTATGTTATTTTTCTTAAATTTTCATCAAAAATACCAAACGATTCAAAAGTTACGGGGAGGGTCCTGACTTTAGACAAGCACTGTACTTGGGGTTTAATGCGAAAATGTAGCAAGAGTTAAAAATAATTGTTTTTTTACGCAAGGTCTCCCCGGTGGCGCAGTGAAGAGAGCTTTGATCTTCGAAGCCAGAAGTCGCCGGTTCGATTTCCAACGAGAAAGACATATTTAGGTAGTAGTTATTTGAAAATAACGTCCATGGTGGAACTACCGCGTTGTCTAGAAGGTGCTGTAAAATGCAAAAACTGCATGTTTCAGTGCTTAGACAACGTTGGCGAAACGGGGAAACGATGGGTTAAACATCTAATAACCCGACACCAAAGGTACTCTGGTATTTAGTCATAGGCCTTTGTGGAATGTCAAAAAGTAAAAAAAGTTGCAATCGCTGCAGCTCGGAGGGAGTTAATTTCATGACAGATGTTTGTAAAAAATCCTGTTTTAACCCCAAAAATACGCTTTTGAAACATGTAAAGTAAATTTTAAATAACTCTCATCTTATTTTTTCTAGCATCAAAAATGCAAAAACGCTTAAAATAATGTGTTACAAAAGCTTGACAATAAGAAATTGATTTATTAGTTACTTAATGGAACTCCATTATCAATGATTTTATTTAAATAACCACTTTTGATTGATTAATATTTAGGGTAGGAAGTGTACAATCTCCAATGTTAGACTACTAAATTAATATTTTTTAATAAAGAAAGAACCTAGACATTAAATGTAAGGCATTTCTTTTAAGTTTAAACATTTTTAATGGATATAATCATGGATTTAAAAGTCACTTATTTAAGTTTAGCGCTAAAAAAATGCAACTATTGGGATAATTATGTGACTGGAGTATTAAAAAGTTTAAATGGAGATAGTACTCGTACATTTAAAAACTAGACTTCCTAATTTTACTTTTATTTACAACTTGTAACAAGTGTTTAGCTAAGACTGTAGCTTCTTTGGGTGTGTAGGTTAAACTAATATTACCCTTTAACCACAGAGATTTTTAACGGCTTTGTGTCAAAATTACTAAATGTTAACAGAAAAATAATTTAGTGAAATACTTGGACGCTGTTAAAAAATATTTAAGCTGTATCCATGGTTTAAAAAATCGCGACCGCAGAATTACAGGCTTTTTCCTGACATTTTGAGCCATTTAGTTGGAACCCTTTATTTTTAGGGTCGCAAAATTAATTAACTTAAAAAGCAATCCATAAATAAACTTGGAAAGAAAATAGTTTAATAACTGGAATTATAGTCACAAATATCATGGGTGTTTATTTTTTGTACTAATTAATATTATAAAATAAGAGTAAAAAGTAAAAAACGCACCAATAAAATAAATAAATAAAGAAGAAGTATTTGCAAATATAATAATAATTTTATAATAATATATTTTTGCATGAGTTTTGGTCCTATATCTTCCATATTTTTTTATAATATATTTATTATTTATAATTATCCAACCATGTTTAGCATTTATTATGTTAACGTAAGCCTTATCTGTAACGTTATCACAAACCACCGGTCATTTTAACCGGTTGTCTTTTGTATCATATATGGACAACAAGAATTTTCTTTTTTATTATTGTTTACGGGTTAATTTTAAATATTTTTTACTTGCATTTAATATAGTTTTAAGTATTTTTTAAATTTCAACCCATATGCCACTTATAAATTTAACAATGTAAGAAAACAAAAAAAATATTTTAAAATTAGTACGTAAACACAGACTACCGGTAAATTTAACCAGTGTCATACATTAAATTTCAATATTTTGGTTACTTAAGGCATACACTTTTAACGACTTTAATAGTAGAATGAAACTAAGTGCCAGAAAGGTACATAGACACACATAAGCGCAAATGATGAGGATGATATGATCTTGACAAATCGGTTAGCCCCACTGGTCAAAATTTCCGGATCTCTGCGGTTAAGCGTTAAGAGAAACATTGAAACATCCTTACTGTTTGTTATTTTTGAATTTGTATTACTTATTGTTAATTTCGTAAATTATTTTAAAATCCTGTTTTAAACAAAAATTTATTAATGTTGGAATGTAATTTTTTTATTTTTTAACCTTAAAAGCACTGGCAGTACTAAAATATAGCGTATTGCAGATGAATGGTTACATCGATATTTAAGCCTAGCGTATACGTATCGGCAGCCAGCTGGCATTCCGAGTTGTAAATGAGGCGGAATTTCTCCTAGAAAATCGTTCAATTTTCGGAGAAATATAAAAGTCGACACAGCAAGATGTTTTATTGATTTTGTAATGGGTATTTAAATAGAAGTATGTTCGGGCGTAAAATTCCAAGTGAAATATTCACAAATAGACGACAATCCTTTATTCGAGGCTCTTGAATTATTTAAGGCTTGCTCGTATAGCAATTTTATCCACTTCTTTTGGTGTTGCTTTTGCCACATCGCTTTTCTAGTAAGTTTTATAGAAGGAGAAAACAATCCTTTTTATTTTTTTACACTCTAAGAAAGAATGTGTTTGTGCTTACTATTTTAAATTTGTAATGAGTACGTTACCAGGTGAAAATGACGGGGTAATAAATAATGGAAAAGAAGTTGCATAAACAAAAGAAAGGCGTTTAGTGAAATTAAATAAATAGTTACCTCCTCAAGGTCTTGGAAAAATAGTTAAACACATTAACACTTTTAACAACTTCTACAAGATGGGGATCGTATTGTATAATATATAATACAATAGGATCATTTTTCGGCCATCGGCCACCTAATATAACATACTTTTTATTTTATGCTTTTTTGTTTTCTGGGAGATTAAATTTAAAGTTTATTTAACATTTTAAGAAAATTAAAACTTTTATACATTATGAAAAACTACTCTGCTCTTACACAATATTATAAAAGTTATGATTACTTTAAAAGAAATAAAATAATGAAATATTTAATATTAAGTTACTTACAATAAAAAGGTTTCAATTTATAAACAAAGGTTCATTAGCACTTGGTTGAAATTATTTTAATCCAATAAAATAAAATCTTAACAAGACGCCAGACGAGAAATGGGCCAATGGTTGCGTCTCAAAAATGTGGTAAATAGTTTACCAAAAATGTGGTAAACAGTTTACCTAAAAACTTACTGCTTAACTTTTTAGAAAACTGAAAAAAAAATATGAAATGTCTGATTATAATAATTAAACAATATACCTTATCAAGGCAAAGAAAAGAAACTACTTCTAAACTATTTGCATATATTTTTCTTAAATAAAAAAAAGTAAACTGCTAAACTTTACTTGCTAAACTAATAAAATGTTAGATGTAGATAACATGGAAATAAATCGTCAATACGTCGCGGCAAATTCGACGCGTAACAATTCGATGTGGTCAATTCGACGTACGACAATCTGTCGCATCACAATTTGAGAGAGCTCACTTTTCTCTTATGTGTGTTTATGAAGCGCTACAGACGGTCATGCAAAACTGTCACATTGGGAGGGACATGGTTAGTTAAATATTTTTTTAATTCCCCAATAAAGTTATTTAAAACATTGTAAGCCAGATGAGGCTTTATCCGTGTCTCTATTATAATAGTCACGGATAAAACGACCAATTTCGGCCAAAATTTAATTATTAATATATTCTTTTACAAATATGTTCTTTTATTTCATGTGTTAAGTTTTGCGACCAACTGTGTCTGCGTCGAATTCTAAATGCGTCGTATTTGAGCACGTCGAATTGTCGCTGCGACGAATTGGCGTAGCGCAATATTCTCCGCGCCGATTTGTCGCGGCACCAATTGTTTGTGTTGAATTGTCGTAGATTTAAATCAATAAATTAAAACGTTATCTTTGAGTTTATGCACAAAATGTAAAAACTTGTGTTCAGTTATGAGAAGAACGTGTTTTTGATTATATAATCAATAATCTTTACCATTTCTAAATATTTTAACGTTTTTTGGTTAGTTACCAGTATCTGGCCAAATTGGCCATGATCTACTTTCACCATTGAATTTGTTTTAAAACTTAAAATTGAGATTGTGCAAATAGATTTGCTCTATCTCTTTTAGTTGTCGCTATACCATGCAAGGTCAACGAAAAGGCGACACCCTGTACCCATATTGTTTTCCTACATAATAAACAATATTTTGTTTTAAAAGTTACCAAAAGTCTTTTTATTTGGTTATTAGAAATTTTCTAAGTTAACAAAAAATAAAAAATAAATAAATCCAGAAGAAGTTAATAAAAAAATCAAAATGTTTGATTTTTGGTTGTTTTTGTAATATTATATTGGACTTAGCGGCTTAACTCAACAATTTTTTACGTCATTTGTTTATAAATTTTTATAAACATATACCGGGTACCCACGAGATTACTATCAAGCCTGTTATTTTCTTGAAAAATATTCCGATTTAACCGAAAGTGCTCGCTATGCTATGTTAAATGGAACACCATATATATAATTTTTAATTAAATCAATTCTAAAGGTTAATCCAATAAAATACATGTACCACATTTTATACCTATCTTAATTAGTTTTAAAAAAAGGGCTAACTTTATTGTCAAATGTCAATTTTTGTGGCACTTCTGGTAAAACCAAAAATTGTTTTTTTACTGTGACAGGATATAAGGTTCATTAAATATGTGTAAAAAATCAATTAGTCCTTTTTTGTCATCATTTGTTTTTTTGGCAATTTAAATTACTTTTTTAAACACCATTTCCTCAAAACTAATTAGGATAGGTCAGACATATAGTACAGGTGTTTTCTTGAAATTAAAATAGCAAAGATTAGAGCACTTTCGGTTAAACCGGATGTGCCATATAAAAACTAAAACATCATAAATCAGTATCCTATTCAGCCATACATCTGACCAAAATATCAAAATTGTTTAACACTTCTCAAGAAAATAACAGACTTGATAGTAATAGTAATTTCGTCGGCACGAAATATTACAATACGCTATTTTTCCCAGAAAACTTATTTTTTGACTAGACTATACAGTGCATTTCTTTAATTTTTTTAAAGACCAATTACGAAATTAATGTGTTAATACTATGTTTTGGAGTGAAAATGACAGATGAAATTAATTAAAAAGGAGGTCCTATAGCACATCATTTTAAAGCTCCTGACGAGTTCTTTACAACCCTAGAATATAAAGTCAATATCTTTACCCAATACGAAATAAAGTTACTTTAAAAATTTCCTAAATACCTGATTTGGAACGCCATATTTCCGAAGCTAATAAAGTTAGATGTACTTAATGTGGTATTTTTTGAGCTCTTGGGTGGTGATTATATTCAGGGAAGGACAAATGTACATCTATTTTTAAGAGAACACCCTGTATATTATAATAAAATTAAAAATCTATTTAAAAGAGCTTTAAAAATACCACATTAAGTGCATCTAACTTTATTTGTCGTAGATAAAGATATTGACTTTATTTCTTAGGGTTATAAAGAACTCGTCAGGAGCTTAAAAATGATGTGCCACAAGACCCCCAATTTCTATATAACTTTTTTTCGAAAGAGGTCGCCCAGCCGCCCTCTTAAAATTTTTATCTGCCAATTTAACTTTAAAATATAGTATTTATACAACAATTTTATATTCTAGAGTTATACTTTTAAAATTAATCTGTTTAAAAAATAAAAAGGAAGGACATTAAAGAAATGCACTTTACATTTTTGTAATATACGCTCACCGAATACTCCGTCAATTGTTCGCCATTTTAAAAAGTATTTTTTTATTAAAAAAATTGTACTGTTAAAACCAAATCAGGATCAAGGAAAATGGAAGAAAGCTTAAACTATTGGTAAAAAATAAAATAATAATAATAAAAAAATATATAAGCAAATTAAAAAAGAACACCAACTATATTTTTTTTTACTGGTAATAAATGAAAAAAAAACCCTTTCTTCTATTTATTGCTAAAAAACCCTGGTAATATTTATTACTCCTAATAGCTTTTCAGACTGATGCTTTTAAAAGTGTTTTCAATTATTTTGCTTTTTTAAGAATAATGTTTTTAAGATCCACTTTACCTAAGTTTTTGTTGAATTACTTTATCTTTCTCCCTGTCGTTTTTCTCTTAATAATTGACAGAAGGAATGACACGCTCTCCATTAATTCGACCGGATTTCGAACAAGATAAAAGTGGATATATTTTCTTTATTGCGATTAATTTTCTCTTTTTACTTTAAAAATAAAAACAATATTGTTTTGGGTTTTATTTTAAAAGGTAATGTTTTTCCTTTGTGAATATTTACAAAGCGCAGCCAAAAAGTTCTTACCTTTATTAAATGGGACTGTTTTTTGTTATAATGACATTTTATAAAAGTTTACTGCTTAGTAGGTATGTTTGATATGCAGTGACCACCATAAATGTTTAATAAAAACTTTGTTAGTTTTGATTTTCAAAAAAATTATTTATTTATAAAAATCTCTGTATACACTGACTCACAAAACACTGATCAAAGTTTTAATAAATCATAGTGTACACGAGGTAGGTGCAAATTAACTAATATGACATAACGGAAATCTTCCTTAATTTTTGAACGAAAAATATTATTTATTTATTAAATTACTTAAACGTACTTTTAAACTTACCCCGCATAAAGCTTAGGTTGAACCAAATTAGCTCTCATAAATAATCTCTATTGCCCCTAAATTTTTAAAATAACGTCAAAGCTTTGTTATTCCTAAAACAATTAAGAACATTTGGATCACTTTAAAAAACAAATGTCATTTTTGTGGTTCAATAAGACTAAAATTTAAAAGTCTTTTCAAATTAATGTTTCAAATCGTTTTTGCCATATCAAAACGTCTTTACGCACTCTTCAAAAATAATTATATTTTTATGATTTTCTGTTACAATGGTTACACAGGGGCGGTCATATTGACTTTCTGAGGGGGCCATGGGCCCAGGAGAAGTGTGTGAGGTGGCAAAAACAAAAAATTTGGCATTTTGCCTGCCCCTAGAAAAAAAAACAAATTTTAAAGAAAGTTCCAATTTTTTAAAGAGCAAAAAAAAGGTCCCACAATTCCATCATCAGCCTCACCCCTTGGACCAAGCTTGGGAGGGGCCTCAATAAGTGCTCATATTTGCCATTAGACATGTATGAAACACAATGAAATAGAAAGGATGTCGCATCCAAGGGGGGCATGGCCGATCTTTCAGTAAGTTTAAGATGATGCGCTTCTTAAACAAAACTTTCTTCTGACTGTCTTTTACCCAAAAATTATTCTAGATCTAACAGCTTTTTTTCTAATCAACGTTACTTTTCTAGTTTTCTATAAATTAATTCTATGATCCCCATGGCTATGTCCTGGTAACATCAACAATGTTTTGCTAACTTTTAATTTGAATAACTAATTAATATAAATTAATTTATTAATTACAGAACATTCAACTAGTTACTAAGTTTACACGACCCTTTAATTCGCGTTAGCCAAATGTGATTTTATTTTGAAGGTTTCTTGACCCCAATTACAGCCGCTTAGTTTGAAGTCTATATGCTATTATTTCGGTTGATATGACAGCTTGTCAAAATTTCATTTTTTAAAATGTTTAATATTAAATTACTTGTAAACGCAATCCACTTTGAACTAGGGCGATATGATAAGGGTTTTACGATATTTAAAATACGATATTTATCAGGGGTGTCACTTATCCCTGAAATTTCAAGGTGAATCACACCCTTGCCAGAAAGATGTTATTGATATCAAGCAATATATTATAATATTGTTTGAAATAAAAAAGCCCGCCAACCAAAAGATATCGTCACTGATTGAGAACTCAGCAATTTAATAGAAGACATGGTTCGGAGTGGTTTCGTGTTTTAAAACACATCTAAACGGATACTGCGAACTTTGTGTCTTTGCAAAGAACTGACACCTAGATGGATTGCGACGAACGTTTAAGCGCGCATTACACGCAACCTTCAAAACGAACAAATCTTGTTAATTTGTATGTTGCATTGCAGGTTGCATTATACCCATCTGTACGCGGCTTAAGGCTTTTAAAACGGTTTAAGAGCATTTACACATAAGTTTAAAGAAATTTCGCATTTGGGTAATGCGTAAATCTTGTCCTTTATTTATTCAAAAACTAAGATGTATAGGACATATGTTCATATGAAGTTTTGTTATTATATTTTTATTGTAAAATCATCCCTGAAAGTTTCTTGGTAGAGTAACTGGACACCCTGTATAATCTGCATCTATGTCAAGTTAGCCCATCCATCCATAACTTTACTGAGGAGGGTAAATTCCATACAATTTATAATTTATTTATACCAAAACCTCCGTTTTTGTCTAATTTAAAATATTTCTATATTTTTAACAATTTACTTTGCTTGCTGACTCCGATAAAACTCGATGTCACATAGGCATGATGACAGTTTTTTAAAAACTGTTCTATGATGTTCAGAAGTAGGTGCTATTTCCAAAAAATATTATCTTTGCTAACAATTGTAATTTACTAGAAAAAAATGCGATTTCAATAATTTAAAGTTTTAAATAGTAAATAGACATGACGTCACCAATAAGCAGGGGTGCGTTTCTAACAAAAATCTCACAAAAGCGGTTAACTGCAAAGCGGCAACGTAACCTCTAGTAGGTATTTACTTTAAGATTATAAAAAAATAAGTAACAACTTCTTGAATTTGTGATATTAAACGCACTTGTGATGTCATTTTCTCGGTTTTTATTGGTTTTTTAAGATTTATGGAAGGCTCTTTATTTGATAAATTTATTTTATGAAAATTTTATATTAATCATAATAACATTTTTAAAATAAACAAGTTTTTTATGATCTATGTATCTGATTTCATATATTAAATATAAAATAACAAAATAGGAGTCATTTTGTTGTCAGGGCTCTCATAAGCGCTACTGGTGCCTGTGTGCAAAAAAGGATTTTGGCGCCCCTAAAGGCATTTTTTATTATTATTATTATTATTTTTTGAAGGCAGGCAGTTAAAAAAATGCATAAAATAAAGCAAAAAACGAAACTTTATAAGTCATATTTATTTGTATACTAAAATATCAAAATAAAACAAACAGAATAACAATCATGAATTAAAATATATTCTTGTTTACACCTATTTTAAATCCTTTACTTACTAATCGGGTACAGACACGTTATTTATACAATACTAGAAAATAATCCAAATATCAGACCTAACAATCACATCTTTTTAAAAACAAATAACATTAATATTGCCATATTTCTACATACAGTGTGTCCACGGATGGACTATACTAAAAAAATATTTTCAATATTAAAAAAAAGCTATTCTTCATAAAAACTTTTGCTTTTACTGAAATGCTAAAAGCTATAATAAAATTTGATGTAAGATATATAGAGTGGTAAAAAATGGCGAGAAAATATATTACTTTAAAAATTTAAAAAAATCAGAAAAACATATTTTTGAGACTACCTAATTAAGAAGCGTAAAAAATTAATATATTTTTTTGCTTTTGGTTATGGTTTCTAAAGAAAGTTAAGGTTAATGTTACAAGAAAAGAAATATTTTTTTAATTAAGTAAAAAAAAACAATATTTTTTTAGAATAAAACCGTTAAAAAGAATCACCCTGTGGTTTACATGGCAATTTAAACTTACGAAAATGTTGTAAATAAAAAGTTCGGTTATGAATATTTTTTAACTACTGATTTAAATAGCGTAAAAAAGTGATAAAACCATTAACTTGGAAAAAAATAAAGATGTTGTGGTAGTGTGTGTATTAATTACATGGCTAAAATGTATACAATCAAAAACTTCTTATTTAATTGCGAATATCGCATTATTTTTCCAAGTTTTAGCCCTGGGTTTTGCCGCCCCTAAAGGATGGCGCCCGTGTTCATTGCACACTTTGCACACATAGTAGCGGGGGCCCTGGATGTTGTCATCATGCCTATTCACTGCATGTTGTTTTTCAGTACGGCATCAACGGTAAAATTTATACCTTACCGTAGTACAATGATAGTTGTTCAATAGAAAAAATTTTCGTTTATGTGTTATTCACCATGTACCTAGTATACATTGATAAGTTTTTGTAAGGTATGTAGGTAAAATACCTCAGTGGAGAAGGTCCTGGTAAATAACATAAATAGCAGGAGTTGTTTAATTAATTGACAATAATTAAAAATTTTAATTTATTTTAAAACATTTGTTCTATTAAAAATAGTATATTACATTACAAGGGTGGAAACTGACTTATTTTACACGAGTGGGAATATTGTTGCACGAGGCGTCAGCCGAGTGCGACAAACCCACGCGTGTAAGAAAGTGATTTTCACACAAGTAATGTACACTATTTTTCCTACGACCACAAGTTATTCATCAAAAAATCAATAAAAGTTTTTGTCTTCACGGAAAAAATAAAAAAACAATTGAAAACTTTGCATCACTAGGGTGATATATAATTTTCCTTACTGCGATATATTATACTGTTTAACAATATTTTTATATTAAAAATCACCTACCTAGTCGCTTTTTATCATTTAAGAATTTAAAAGGTCCTCATTAAAAAAATATTGCATGGCTTTTTCAATGTAAATCCCATTAACAGCCTGATAACTCCAAATTTATTTTAAATAACAATGACAGCGATGACAGCTTTATATTATAATTTGCAACACTAGTGTTGTAAAGTACTTTGCAACACTGGTGTGGTATAAGGCATTTTCTATGCATGAAAACAGTGTGCTATTTACTATTTTCACATGTGGTCGTAGGAAAAGGTATCTTTAATATCTGTTAGAATTAACTAGCTTCCCTTCCCTTTTTACTAAATTTAGTTCTTGTGTCTTGACAAATTCAAATTTTCCCAAATTATTTTTATACTAAACCTGGTAACGCTTGGAATTTACAACGTCTTGTAATCTTGAGAAACAGAAAAATACGTCCATTAAATTTATTTTGCACAAACAGATACTGTTTTAAAACCCTAAATTCATAAAAATAGATATAATGCCTGTATGGCAGAATAAAAAAACATCACGAACCTCAAGTGACAATTTTATCTCTTATCAAGTAACGATGAATTTCTGGGAAATACTTAACATTTTGTTTTAATAATTCCCTTATAGTCTCTAAGTGCACTTGGCAAACAAAAGTTGAAAATGTTTTTCAACGAATAATATTTTTCCAGTCCTTTTAACATTCAGTCTTGTAAAAACATACCATTTCGTATAACCGTATATAACATAAAATTTTAACACTACTAAAGGGAAAGGTTTTTTACACCCCATAAAAAAGAGAAAAACGCAAACATCCCTAAAAGAAAATACACTTATATAAAAAAAGGACAAAGAGGAAACACAAAATGTAAAGTATCTAAGTATACGTTGGGGTTTATTTGATATATATGAAAAGAAAAATATTGGGAAAAATAAATTTAAACATAAAAAATAAATAACATCTTCCTACAAAAAACGTCACTTAGCAAAACAAGGAAATATGGAAAATGGTAAAAACTAAATTTAATAATATTTTGAAACCGAAAATCCTTATTGTTTTAAGAAATGGGCTGATAATCCGAAAGAACCTTTTATTTTTAAAAAAAAAAGTTGTTCCTTTTAAAATCTGAATGATACTTCCAGCACAAGTTTTTTTAGGCAAATATAAAGAGTCTTTAGATTTAAGGGGTTCTAAGGGGTTAGGTGAATTTGAAATGTTCAAAAAGGGTATTTTACTATTTTTTTTTATTATATACAATTATATATTTTATCTAAACAATTTAGCATTCCAAAGATACATATTTAAGCAGTAGTTTGTAGGATTTTTATTTAAAAATTCCAAAAACTCAGCTGTTGGTACCTCGTCTCCCTTGACGTTTAAAAAAATGCTTTTGCAGTGGAAACCATAACTCATTATTGGTTATCTAAAATAAAAAAATAAAAAAACAAAAATATTTTGTTAGTACATGGATAAATCTTGTAATTGGACTAAGAAAAAAATTAAGTATACATTTTTAACAGGCTTTGAACAAAAAGACACATCTTTTGGTCAAATTTTCGCCATAGATTGGCCCAAAAATATTAGATGTATTAATAATTAAAAAACCCTATGTTTATTAACTTGATATTGTTATTTTAAAGATGTGTGCAATATTTGAACAAAATTGCTTTATAATTTTTCAGTAAATTATGTCTACCGACTTAAAAAATTGAGTTTTGAGATAAACGTTAAATGTTTTTAAAGATGCAGACTTTGTTGACGGGCGGAACTTCTGAACGGTCTATCGCTTAGAATTATACTTGGATTAATTTAAAATTTAAGGGAAATATTTTAAACATATTGAAATATGTAATAAGACAAAAAACAAAAAATTTAAATAGGTGAGTTCTCATTCAATATAAAGGGTACACGACAAAAATAGCTCTGTAAAATAGACAGAAAAAAGGTTTTTTCCCTTTTAATTTGTTTGATGTTTTTGGCTAAATAAATAATATTCTTTCCTTTGAACAATCCTCGCATTTTATATCCCATTCCAACTCATACATGGCGAGCAACTTCAAAACGTTCTTGAAAAATTTTTGCGAATGCGTGGAAAAAGACAATTTAAAGCAAGGACTAAGCGAGATTGATAGGTCATCCAATCAGGGAGATATTTACATGCAATTTCGAGCTGGAATATTGTATAAATTAACAAAAAAAAATGTTTCTAGGTCACCAGAATATGTTTAAAAAAGACATGAATTTTATGATGTTTTAAAAGAAGTTTTCTGATATTTATAAAGATAAGTATTATCTTTGCAAAAATAATGCTTTGGTAGAAAAAATACGATTCTAATTTAAAGTTTAAATACCTTCTAAAAATTACATTTTATTATGGCGTCGCCGTTTATATAGACGGGACGTCACCTATAAACAGGGGTGCTTTTGTTTTTCACAAAAGCTGTGATATGCAATACGGCAATCCTACCTCTAGTATGTGTATGCTCTACGAACATCATGCAATAATATTGAATTTGTAATTCTGGACACACCTTATCTACTTGTCAGGTCATCCTTTCTAATTGGTTTTATTTTTTAGGTTTATTTTATAAAAATTAAATATTATTTCTTATTAAATTCGTAACCCTTAAGTAAACGCGTGCCTTTTTATTACGTAAATAGGTGCGTGGGGGTTAACCGGAAACATCCAATTATTACTTTTTCTTTAATTTTTGTTTTTAACTGCGAAATTACATTTTTAGTTTAAAGAATTTTTTTCAATGTAATGTATTAATAATTAAATGAAAAAGTTGCTCAGAACTCGAATTAAAACAATTAAATGTAATTTTCATTAAAGTCACTGTCATAATTTTTTAAAGCTAAATATAGAACGGCAATGCGAGGAAGCCAAAAAACTGAATTTTATTATTTAAAAACAAGTACACTTTATTCTTCGCCTAAATAAACATACATTAATTTAATTAAATTATATGAGCCCAAAAATGCGTATCGTAGTTGGAGCCTTATTATTAAAATAAATAAAAAATTATATTCTTTTTCACATTTAGATTGGAACACAAATTATTGAAAACTAAAATTAAGCGACTTGGCAACGTTGCAGTTGCATATTTAGAACATAATGATATTTCATAATCAAGTTTTGCTTTCTGTTGTTGCAGTTAATAATCCATTTTTTAAAGAATTTTTATGATTTATGGGATGAATGTAATAAAAAATAAGAAAATAGTTAGTCTACAACTAGTGTTAAGCGTTTAAGTGGTTGTCATCATAGATTTCGTTAAAAATTCAACAATGAAGCAAAACGTGCGAAGTCAGTTTTGGTTTATCTGCAGTTTAAGTCTTAATAACAAAGAACTTACGCTTTATGGCTATATATAAAGTTTCTCGAAACACTGACTATTATCCTGCTTTGTGTTACTTAGGTTGTCAGACAATGATGCCTAATATTTTTTGTGAAATTTAATAACTAATTAGATATTTATGTAAATATTCTTCGCCAAATTGAATCTAGATACCCATTTTTTTGGCTGTTTGACCGAATTGCAACACTGTGCCTAATTTGAATTCCCAATAGTTTTACACTATAATTGTCTTTAATTAAACTAAAAAACGTAATTCTTTTGAATTATACAATACCTAAAATATTTATACTGCCCAATTCAGTGGAATTTATTCTGAATCTGTTCCTTTTGTTTTCTTAGAGCTAGGCACTGCTTAAAAATTATTTTTGGTCCCTTCAGGGCCAATCCACCACTCTCCCCTTCCGGACTATGCTTTCAGGGCTTTGTCGGCGGAAAATCTAGATAATCGAGCTCGTAGCTCCCAGAAATTCCATAAAGAAAACAAACAATTCAACAATCGATGCAATGCATAAATTGTCGGCTGTCAAACCAAGATCTGCTACTGGTGTTACGTATAACCTACACTTTCACTACTGACAGTTCCCATGGCACGCCCATCTATTTCCCGCCATTTGAAAAATACCTTGTGTTCACCACCAAACAGAATACCATCAGCTTATAGGAATCTTCGCTCACAGCGCTTAGATCCAGAAGAAAGATGCCGTCTAATTAGCGTGAATCTTTCCTTGATCCCCGAAGGTAAAAAACGTTCGTACGACACCTCCAGCCGCCACTCCGGGAAGAACTTTGTAGTCCTCTACGCACGTCCGGAGGTCAAACAAAGAGTCCTTTTATCTGATGTTGACAAATAATACATCTGTACCCTGAACTTCCCGCAACTCGAGATACATATTGCTCGAAACTGTAAAGTAAAGTGGGGGTCAAATTGACCCCCACGCGCAAAAACGTCAAATTATTGGAATGAATGGTGTTGTTGTTTTTGTTATTAGCATATACCTAACGAGGTTCTAGGAAGGTACCTAGAGATTTTTTCTAATTGTAAAAAATCTGAAGCTGACACAGTTAGGGGTCAATTTGACCTCCACGTGCCTACTTAAGGGTTAAAATAAACACGTTTTTATAACCCATAAACCCTATTTTTTATTGTGTAATATTTAAAATTCTATTAAGTTAATGTTATGTTGTTTTTTTATTTTTCCCCAAACTTGTTTAATTAATTTTCATTCGCAAAATTAAATTGAGAGACAACCCAAAAACGTTTCCTGAAAATGTTCGTAATTCTATTTTAAACTTAAACCTAAACTAAACAAATCACTTAACTTGATTAACTAATTTGCCCTGACTAGTACAATCCGACTTAATAAACTTTAAGAAAATTGAAGCTGTACAGTTAAGACGGATGAAAATCTCTTCCAATTCTAATTAAAGCCCATCTGTTTTATTCTCGTTTTTACACGCAAAACGTCCATGTACTTCGCTAAGATAGACTTTCTACCTGTCAAAGAAGGCGATTTTGTTTTAAAATGAAGTGAAAAAGAAAAGGGCACATGCATATTCGTCCAATTTCACTTTTGATGTACCATAGTTCTTGAAGATATGTTCTGTAGTTCGGCGGATTCATTTAATGGATGGTAATTAGTTGGGTACTCGCCAAAAATAAAATTAAAAGAACTAAAAAAATTAAAACAAGTAAAAATATACTTTAAAATCGACGTTTCGGTGGCAAATCTGCCACCGTTGTTAAGATAAATTGAATACAAATAATAAAAATTTACTATTATTAGGTTTTAAATTTTCAAATTTTTATGTTTTTAGGAGATTCTGAAATGTCTTTGACATTAAATGTCAAATATGTTTGTTTGGTTATAGTGTCATAGTGACATAGATAACTGGTTGTTGGTGTATTTATTGTTTATATTACAAAAAAGGTGAATAGTTAGTTAATTTTTAGTCTTCCTGAAGATACTTCAGTATCAAGCAGAGGCAACCAAGTGTTATTTAAATTAACTGAAATTGATGCTACACAATTTTTTTTTGTTTTTTAAGTACTTTTAATTTCATTTTTGGCGAGGACCCAACTAATTACCATCCACCATAGTTGTTGTTTATTTTATTTTCCTTATGTACAGGGTAAGTCAGAATTCTGACAAAGCTAATTTACTGGTTATCTATAAAACTTATTTAATTTGTTTTTATTTGTAGGTATACAGAGTGTATTTTATTTGATGGCTAAAAATACGGAATAAGATATCTTAGTCCATTTTAGGAAGAAACGTTTATATTAACATATGTCCTAAACCTCCTAACTTTTAAGCTACAGGGTGTTAAAGTTTTAAGAAAAAATTGGTATTCTGATCATAACTTTAAAACTGTTCGAGATATTTTCATAAAATTTTGTACGCACCTACTAAGCAGTAATGGAAAGAAGTAAAAGAATTTAAATATTTCTTCCAGTGACGTCCATATGGGATGAATATTTAAGATTAAAAAATATATATGGTACGTTATTGCTTTTTAAAAATAAAAATTATTCAAATCTTCTTTTATATTGCAACAAATTTCATCTTCTTTTTTTCTGATGTAGCGTTTTTGCATAAAAAAATAAATATAGGGAACTAACCTAGTAGTTTCAAATAATTTCGCTGTACAAATCATGCATTAAATACGGGTTTTATTTTTTTTTACGCGAAAACGGTGCATCGACAAAAAAATCTAAAAGTCACATTTATTTCAAAATTAATGGGAAATTTAAAAACACTATTTATTTTTAAAGAAAGAAATGGCGTACCATATTTTTTTTAAACTTTAGTATAAATCTCGTAGAGATGCCACTGGTGAAAATATCTTAAAATCTTTCATAATAGAAATGCCTATTAGTGCTTACTAGGTGCGTGCCAAATATCATAAAAATATCTTAAACAGTTTTGAAGGTATGATAAAAATACGATGTATATTTTTTAAATTTTAACACCCTGAAGCTCAAAAGTTAGGAGGTTAACGAAATATATTAATGAGAACTTTTCTTCACAAAATGGGCTTAGAAATCATATTCTCTATTTTTAGCAATCAAACACCTTGTATAGTCAGACATAAAGTTTACTTTTTTAAAAACATTTTGGTATATACAGGGTTGCTGACAAAAACGTGACGGTATAAAGTTTTAGGACTGGGCGAATTCGTCACTTTGTGTGTGTTTTGCATGAAATTTTTAAAAATTGTGCCAAAAATCGCAAAGGTTACTGTTACGAAATGCGTCCAGTCCACTACCAAAAATATTTTGAATCTTATTGTTTCGTGACTGTAACCCTTTATATACTTAGCATAATGTTTAAAATTGCTTGTAAAACATTGTGGTAAACTGGTCCAATAAAAAAGTAACGCGTTCGCCCAGTCCGACATTCAAAATATGTGGAAATTGACCAGCTCAGTTAAAGCGCGACACGCAATAAAAATTGATGATGAAGGCTCAAAGACGAAACGTCGGATCCTAAATTTATTGACATTATTTTGCGGAATAAGTTGCTACATATAGGGTTGCCATCCGTCCCGATATATCGGTGTCACCGTTATTACGCTTTATGTCCCGACGTCACGATTTTATAGCAAAAAGTCCCGATATACGATATGGAACAAAATATTGATTTATATGCATGCACCCTTAATCAGAAATTATCAAAATATAAAAATACTTACTTTTAGCTTCTTCACATGTTAAGTCAGAGATGATTTTTAATTAATGGCAAGTCAGCAGAACTGTTGGCAGAATCTGTCAAAGCAATTATGCAATATCAGTGTAACTTTAAAATGTCCCTTCCCCCGCTAACTTACCAGAAATCAAGGTCGCCATTGGCTATATAATTTATGGCAACCCTATGCAACAATAATATGTAATTTATTTTAAAATATCTCTTTAAATTAACTTAGAAAAAAATAAAACCTATTTCGCAAATTTTGTTTTTGCTTTCCAAGGCTTCGTCGGCGGAAAATTTGGATAATCGAGCTCGTAGTTCCCAGAAATTACAAAAAAACAAAAATAATTCTACAATCGATGCAATGCATAAATTGTCGGCTGTCAAACCAAGACCTGCTACTGGTGTTACGTATAACTTTCACTACTGACAGTTCCCATGGCACGCCCATCTATTTCCTGCCATTTGAGAAATGCCTCGTGTTTACCACCAAACAGGATGCCATCAGCTTATAGAAATCTTCGCTTACAGCGCTTAGATCCAGAAGAAAGATGCCGTTAATTTAGCGAGAATCTTTCCTTGATCCCCGAAGGTAAAAACGTCCGTACGGCACCTCTAACCGCCACTCCGGGAAGAACTTTGTAGTCCTCTACGCACGTCCGCACTGTCCGGAGGTCAAACAAAGAGTCCCAACGTAAGGCATAAATATGCGCTTCTTTGCCCTTATTTAATTCACCCTGTATCTCGTAGCTTGTACCTAATGGTGGCCCTCAAATTTGTAAGAGCCTGTATATATTTAAATGTAATTTAAAACAAAAATATAAAAATATTGTCGGTTACCTGATTATTTATATCACAAAAGTATAAATAAAAGAGCCAAGTGTCTAAAATTTATATTATATTAATTAATTAAACAATATTGGTGAATATTAAATTTGCCTAAATAAATTGGTTGTTCAATAAAACCATTATTATTTAACCAAAAAACAATATATTTACTATAATACAATTGTATGATTGGGTAATCAAATTTTGTTGGATTTGAAAGGAAATTATAATTATTTATTTGAATAAATTTATTGCATTGTTTAATTATGATTTAAAGCAAAGACAGTAAATTTTTTCAAATAATATTATAAGTAATATTAATTTCAATCATAATTCAACGACAGACGCTATCTTTCTGAAAAATTGCTTTAAAGGTCAATTCTCACTATACAGAGTGTTTTCGGAAGTTTTTACCAAATGGAAAACTTTTTAATTATTAACTTTATAAAAAAATACCTCCTCATAAAAACTCCTGCTTGATGAGAAAATACATTTCCATAAATATAACTGTATGTTGGATGTACAGGGTAGCTTAAAAAAGTTTTCACATTAATATACAAGGAATTTTTAAGTAACATACGAAACTTAAAAACTATCTTTTTCTGTCATTTTATGAAGCAAAGTTCTCATAAACATATGTGCGGAAAAAAAGTCGATATTTTATAAATACCACAGCCAATATTATTGACAGAAAAATGTGCGCCACTGTTTTTTATGTAGTTTTTTTTTTCTATGAAACAACTTAAAATACAATTTTTTAAAAGCAACCTAAAATACAACTTTTTAGTGGCGTATTTTTTTTATCTAGTTTTGTATTTAAGATATTTATAAAATTAGACGCCCTATATCTCAGAAACGAAGCAACAATGGACATATATTTTTAAAAACCTTTTTTTTTTATAAAATAATGTATATTTATCTTTCAAAGTTCCATACCAAAGTTGAGAAATACCTTGTATTTTTAGTAATAAAAGAAGAAGAGTTTCGATCTTCCATTGTCTTTATTTCATTTATTCACACAACGTTTCGGGCAGAACTATCTTCGTCCGTTTTCAAGTGTTAACTTGTATTTTAATTTAGACACAAGTCTTTTTAGGCCACTCTGTACATCCAACATACAAATATTTAAAAAAAATGTATTTTCCTATTAAGCAGGACTTGTTATAAGGAGGCACTTTTTTCCTATAGTTAATAATTACAAAGTTTCTCATTTGGTAAGAATTTCCGAAGACACGCTGTGTGTCTCTGTCTCTTTTACCTTCCATATCCGTCATGGTCACTTTCTATAATATATTATTACATGCAAATCCTATACTATACAGGGTGTTAACGAATCTGTTCTACAAGTCATACTTCCTAGAGTATAAGACATATCAACAGAATACTTGGTATGGGTAAATAGTATGAAAAGAGGAGAGTTTTCGCATATTTCTCACTTTTCAGTTATTTTCGGTTTATTCGAAAATGGCTTTAATTTTGAATTTTTAAATGCAACACCTTGTTTTTGGATTACACAAACAATTCAAGATCAAAATTTGACATTTTTAAAAGTTTTTACGCCCACTTGATTTTAAGAGCCATTTATATTATTGCATCTAGGTGGCCATGATCCCTTAATTATGTCCTTATTTTTTATTCGATCGCAAATCAATGGTATTGTTAGATTTGTCATTTTTGTTATTTGTTTATTAGTGGTTGTCTAAATGAATTGCTATTTAAAAAAATTAGTTAGACACGAAAATGTCAATTTGCCTACTTGTTTTCATTCTATTTTTTTACACTAGCCGCTTAAACTTTACAATTGTATTTTTCTAACATCACCTTCCCTTTCTAATTTGCGTCCAATCATGGCCACCTTTAAAAATTCTCATTAAAATGGTAACATTAAAATATCAGAAAAGAATTTAAAAAATAAAGTAAATGATTGTCTCACGAAAACAAAATGTCTTATTTGAACTTGTATGACAGTTATCAGTAGAAAAAATAATCCGAATTTAAAACTTTCTAAACAACATACTATTGGGCACATAACACCTCAATTTTGTTCTTATTGAACCGACTCCCTTACCATTTTCAAGATGTCCATACTGGCCTTGCTTTCTGGTCTTGAATCCGTTGCATATTTAAGCTAAATAATATAAAAATCACAAAATATAATTACAAAATCTGGTAAAGTTTGCTATTATCCAAGAAAACTGTTTTTGCAAACGCTTCCGAATGAGTGGTTAGAAATATGACAAATTCTCTTTTTCTGTTTCTTGTTAAGTTAAAACGGAGTTTGTTTGTCGTTTAAAAGTTTGAAAGGAAAATCTTTATTTATACCTTAAAAAGGATGTCTCATACCCAATAAGTTATAGAACAACTAGAAATATTAGAGATTTAAATAAACCGTTAAAATATATACTGAGTAACCTAAACTAAGTGTCCACTAAATAAATGTGTGATTAGTTAAACGACAAAATTCTTAGAAACATTTACTTTTGGTACAAAATTGTTAATTTATTCTCTTATACAATGTTACACACACCATTTTTGCTTTTATTTATTAATATATTTTAAATCAAAGTCTTTAACATCATTAGTTGGTACCTAGTAATTTTTTTAACACCCTTGTACCTCAAATAGTATTTGACTTATTTTTTTTGTTAGGAATTATTTGAGGAAATAATAGTTTTCACTATAAAGGTACAAAATAATTTAAAGGTGTTATAATTTCTTTTGTGTGAATAAGAAGGCGCTACCTAAATTACCATGAATGTCTCTGAAACATCTCTACTTGATATGTACAATCTAAGCAAAACACTAAATTATTCTATAATTTCTACACGAAAATAACTTTTACCTTAAATGTATTTATTAGTATATGAACTTAAACCTAAATATTTAGCTTCAAACTGTGTATAAACATGGGGAAATTTACTGTTTACGAGAAAAGGTGTTCGAGAATATGTGGGCATGAAAAACATGAAAATAATATAACAAGTTCCTATTTAACGATGTATGTGCCCCTTAAAGGACGCCACTGGAAATCGGTTTTCCTTGAATAACTTTGATAGTACTTGGTATAATAAAATACTTTTTTAATATGGCAGATATTACCGAGGATTCCTTAAAATGGTACCCTCTTAGAATATTTGCATTTATTAGGGCGACAGGGACGGATTTACCCTCACCCAATATTTTGTTAAATGAGGACAAAACTGTGAGGATGGTATGCTCTATGAGTACATGTAAATCGGCGGCTCTTGTGGGATGATCATTGATCATAAGAATATGGTTGCATCCACGCTGGCCAGGAAGCAGTACCTGCTTCGAGGCCTTGCAGATAATGTATCCTTAAATGTATTAAGAACTGCTTACTTTGGCGTATTTCATTCACATCTTTCTTACGCAGCTAGTTTGGGGACATTCATCTGACGTCAGTCGTCATTTCGGTCTCCAAAGAAAAACAACAGTGCTTATTATTTTTACACCCTATATATTAGAGAAATAAAAGAAATAATTTTGGATGTCTTAAAATCTTAGCTAAAAAAAGGTACAATTGTTTATTGTCGATAAATTAAAGCGTTTTCCATTAAAACAAGTTTTTGTGTTGTGAGAATATCTAATAACATTGGGTTATTTAGTTGCAATTAGCATTAAAAAACTTTTTAAAAATATATATTTTTTTTTAATTTTTACTACAGTATAAATTATTGTTGAAGAATTGTAGAGGGTTCCATATTTTTCGATAAATAAAGCTAGAGAATGCATAAGTTTAGAGGAAGCTCATGTTAAATTGATATACAAAATTATTTAATACAACCTTATTTAAGCAAAAAATTGTACTTTTCAAAAACGTATCTTTGTTTTTAGCTAAGGATCTGAGCTATTAAAAATACTTCTTCAATTTCTCTAATATACAGGGTGTAAAGATAATTTGCACTATTTTGTTAGGGTAAGTCTGCCCTTGGCGCTCTAATAAATGCTAATGTTTAAAGGAGACACCATTTTAAGAAGTCCTTAGTAGAATCTGTCATGTTTAAAATTTATTTTATTATACCAAGTACTATGAAAGTCATTCAAGAAAAATCGATTTTCAGCGGCCTTCTTTAAGGGCACATATCTCAGTAAAGAGGGGCTTTGGACAAAAACTTTATAAGAACTTGTTATAATATTTTTACGAGTTCTATATGAATCCTAAAAATTGCCTACATATTCTCGGGCACCCTGCAAAACTTATATCGGATGTGAAAGGCTAAAGTAAAAGAAAGGTTTATTAATAGAATATCTAACGTATATCGAAAATTATAAAAGTAAATAGATAGTTATTTATTATACAGGAATAAAAATTCTAGATTTAAGGTCAAGATTGTGTTAATTAACAATAAACCGAGAGCTAAAGTTTAATTTTTTTCCATGTATAAAACAGTGAATTTTTGTGACAGGAAAAACAACGATTTATTGTGGATATGATTACAATATGGGCATATTAAAAGTAGATAATATTTAATGTAAAATTTAAAACTTTAAACTACTCATCTGTTGAATGTAAAACGACAATTAGAGTTGCTACGGAAACCTTTAAACTAATTATTAAATATCTATATCAGTCAATGTAATTTTGTGATTTGAGGGAATTGAATTAAAAATTTGGAACTTAGTATGATCGTCTAAATGTATTTTTTTTAATTAACACATATTATTTACTTACCTTTCCATATGTGTATGTATATGCGAAAAAAGTTCTTACTGATTTTCCGGCAAAAAGAGTAATTCCATAAAGTCACGATTTACTACCTGTCAACAGAAGTACATTGTGACATTTTTCTCGTCATAAAATGTGTTTTCTTTCTGTTGTCGACCCTTATTATCATCTTTTGAATACAGATATTTTTAGAAAAATCTTAATATTCTGGCGTAAGAAATCTGTGTTGTCTCTGTTTACTATTAATTAGTAGACACCCTGTATACATTGCGTAATATTTCATACTTGAGGCATACCATATATCAAGCGTTCTAGACTAAATTAAGCAGTGTTTTGTGCGTTCATAGTAAACACTACAGTTAGTCCAAGCAGTACGTCAAAAAATCTGACAAAAATTGCAGAAAGCAAGACATTTGGCAAACAAATTGTATATAATAATATAACTTATTTGATTCGCAGAACTGTGATTCTTGAGCTGTTGAACCAAAATGGCGGTTATATAAGAAATATATAAAGGATTTCCGAGAGGGTGAGGTCAAAAATAATAGGGGTGATAGAGTGAGCCAAAATAATGTTAGTACTTCATATAACAAAAATTCTCTCGCGCTTTTTTAAAAAGTTAATAACCTTCAAAGTTAGAATTAAAAATATGTATTTCATTTTTAACTTTTACCACAATAATAATTATATTTGGGCAAGTCAATTAACTCATACCAATTATTTTTTCCGTAGGCAAATGATTGCGCCGTAAGTTATAATTATACAGGAAGAGAAGATTTTTTTGATTGTATGTATTTTTTAAGGTAGTGAAAAATTTGACTTATTTTTTTTTGTCGTTTAATTCCCTAATCTTTTTTCAACAAAAGAAGGTATACTTTATTTTAATCGATATCCTGCACCGTTTTTGATAAAATTGCATGTCAAATCCAGACATACATGTATTTTGTATGTAATAAAAAAATAATTTATTTTGGAATAATTATTAGAATATGGTAAAATTATTAAAAATGGTGTTTGTAAGCCTCTTAAACTTTATAACATAGATAAACTGTTTTTTATAATTTTACCATATTTTAATAGTTTTCTCAAAAATGTGGTTTTTTTATTACATAGAAAATGCTGGTTCTCTGGATTTTAAATGCGATTTTATTAAAAACGGCTCAAAATATTGATTCAATTAATGTAGACCTTTTTGTAAGAAAAAACTAAGAAATCAAACAGTAAACGCAAAATGTCAAATTTTTCACTTGTGTAAAAACGCCTACAAGAAACGAAAAACCTCTCACCCTGTATAAATATGACATACGGCGCAATCATTTACCTATGGAAAAAAGCATTGGAATAAGTTAATTTAATTGCCCACATATTATTAATATTGTGGAAACCGTTCAAAAGTTATAAATGAAATATTTTTTTATTCTAATTTTAAAGGTCAATAACTCACTAAGGAAGCGCAATTGAACTTTTTATAAATAAAGTAGTAACATTATTTTGGCTCACTTCACCTTTTTGGACCTCACCTTTCCGGACACCCTGTATAAGTAATTGAAAGTTTAGGTTGAGTAAGGAATTTTGGTGTGTTTGTTGCGCGAAAAGGAGGGAATGACTTTTTGCTCTTTAAAAATGTTTTTGGTGGAAAATAAGCGCTTCGGGAATTCTAGCCTAGGGCGCCTTAAATAGATATACGGCGCTGTCAAAAGTTAAAGATGAATAATTTTTTTATGGCTACTTAACTTACAATTAATCGTTTTAACATATTCATAGAACTCTAAATTTAAATTTGCCAAAACTTAAAATTGAATCGTTAATTTTAAATAATTATTTAAAAACAAAATAAAATTGGGTTTGGAACTGTATTTTATTTCTTTTTAATCTGCATCCTATTCAAAACTTATTTTTCTATTTATAGGGTGTTTTTATATGCTTACTTCTCTAAAAAAATATGTTTTTTTGTATGCATTTTTTTGACATTTTATATTTTTAATTTATCTTGTTTTTAAAATAATTAATTAATTATAAAGGCGAAAATGTTCAAAAATATCATAAATGTTGCCATTGTTCAGTATATGATACCAAAATAGAAAAAAATATACCAGTATTATCATTTAAAATTAACAGTCGCACTTATTATCAATTAAACCCTAAGTGGCATAAAACAAAAGAATAGGCCAATTAATGTTTAATAATTTTTTTGTTTCATCTTAAAAAATAAAGGTTTGGCGGAAACAACCCCTGAGAAACACCCAGTATACCTTTTATTGCTACAAGGGCCTTTGCATTTTTAACTAATAAACTCCTTGTAAAGATCCAACGCTGGTTTTACTGGATAGATCATAATCACTATTATCCATGGTCATTTTTTGATTTTTGTTAAGGAAAAGCAAATGCCAGAACTGTATAGCTCTTAATGTGTCTATTGTCTCGACTTTTGACGTTATTAACAGTCCTAGGTAAATACGCAGTATAGGCTCCATTGTTTTCGTATTCCTTATTACATTAACTTAGCTTAAAGAATATTAAACATATTGAAATACTATAAGTGGCCTCTAAGGTAAAGAGACAAAGAAAGTGGAAAGTTTGGGGGGCTTGTTAAGTTAGACCGTTTAGAGATGTGTAAGTAAAGCAATACATGTTTATTTGTAAGGACAGAAGAAATATCTAATTTAGAAACTTTAAGCTCCCGCAAAGTATAGACAAGTGTAAGAAGCTCAGTTCACTCAACTTTTTAGCAAAGGATTTGATGAATGATCTTAAGGATTTGATATGTACTCAGTAAAAAATAACTTAAACTGAAATTTAGGCAAAATTTTTAAATCAATTTTTTTATATGGACTGGCCGCCATATTTTATAGACATGGCCGAAAACCAGAGTGCTGCAAATCAAATTTATTTAATGTTTGTGTACAAATTACTCACAATTATTTTTCTTGCTTTCTGCAATACCGCCGGACATTTATATTTTTTTCAATGTGTCGCTTAAATGAAGTTGCTCGTTATAGGGTTTAAAAAATAAATTAATTAACACCAACAAAGATAGGGAACAATTACTTTAATAAAGAAACTGTAATAAGGAAAAATCAATAAAAAACCTTGTACAAAATTAGCATTAAATATAGAACATAGAATTGTCATAAGACCACAATAACTATATGTAATAAAAGGACATCAATCAAGGTTTTACTTTTTCTAGGTTTATTAAGTTTCATTTAATTTAAACAACGTTTTCTTTATTCTTAGACTTGTTAGTCGTACAGAGGAATTAGGACTCCAACATTCACCAATTATTTTCGTGATTGTTTTTAGAATATCATTTTCTTCCCACTCTTGCCTCAGGACAGGTCTTATTTTTCTTTTAGCAACAAGTTCCACTAGCACGTTTCTAGATAATCCAAGATTTTCAGAAATTAACTCTTGTTCATAAGGACGCTGATACTTGTTTGCAATAACTAGGTCTTTCACATAACATCTGCTGATGAGCTCCCAGAGTACGAGCGAAAAGCTATAGATGTCTCCCCTTTTAAAACACTCAAAATCTTCTTTATTAAAACTCTTTTCTAAAACTTCTGGTGCCAAGTAACAAATTTCTGAATTTTCAGTGTTTTCAGGAATATCCATCTTATCTTGACCAATAAAAAATTTAACGGCATTTTTAAAGTCTCCAATGCAACATTCCTTATTGTTTTTAATTAAGATATTTTTACTATTAATGTTATTGTGGGCTATAGCAGCTTTGCCCTTACATCCAAGAATTGCCTGATGCAGGTGACTTAGTCCACTGGATAGGCCTTTAGTCATTTGAAGTAGCTCAAAAGGGGTGATTGTATTATTTTTCAGGAAGGTACGAAGACTTCCACGAGGATGGTACTCAGTTATGACAAACATTTGACATTGAGGACCAATACCTGTAAATAAAAATAATAATTGTAAGTCTTTTTTATTATGTATTTTGGGTTAATACAATTAGGTCGATATTTTTTATTAAAAACCTTTATTTTACGTGCATTTTATGTATTTATGAATTAATTTTTGTTTGGGTAAAATCTTGTAACTTAATTTTAAAGCATTTATGTTCAACGTATTGAGCTGAAATTTGGTACACGCGTATAGTTTAGACAGTGCTTGGTTAGGTATGCGACGTCATTTTTAATCCACCATGGCGGAACACTCAAAATGGCGGACCAGTTATTTTTAATGCACCCCTACGTCAAGTTATGAATTTACACCCCTCTAAACTTAAATTTTCATTGTACAAAATAAATGAAAACGTTAGTTTGTTTGGTTGGTTTTGCAGTTTCAACATCAGTAATTTTTTTATTATCTTTTAATATATACAAGGTAAGACAAAAAGTATGATATTTCAAATAAAAGTGATCCATTAAACAAATATTACCCTGTATATCTAAAGGGATAAAGCATTCTGAAAAAATGCGGATACTACAGAACTACCCCAATTATATAAAATTATATCCAAAAATGCTTTTTTTCCGAAATACAGGGTGTTAATTTTTAAGAAAAAAAAATGCATTTTTATCATAACTTTCCTACCATTCCAGATATTTCCACAAAATTTGGTACACTCCTTTTAACTATTACATTACATTATTTGCTATAAAAGTTTAAAAAAAACTACCAATGGCGTTCGAAATTTGAACTGAACTTTTTCAAGAGAATAATAGTACTTGCTTTTTGTTCGAATTAATATTATTTTTAAAATACGCATTTACCTTATATTTATTCTGCTTTCTTGATATCTTTTTGTACGGCGAACGGTTTTCGTTGAAAGAAATAAAAGCCATTTTGATGCACGGCAAAATCGCTAAAATCTGATATAGTGTATGTAAAATTCGTTTTTGTCTAATTTTTTAACACGCTTTTATTAGCTTGGGTTGTAACTATCTATCTATCTATCTATGTAACGGAATCTTTGAGCCTAATTTTTACCAACTTCCAGAGATTCAATTTCTTTGAAACTTTGCACACGTATCAAGGACCGATGACAATGCAATAATTTAAAAACACTATCCCGTTATCCTGATTAGGACCGCCAGGATAAATAAATTCCTTTACAGATCCTCTGTGTCTCTTGACAAAATGGCGAAGGAATTTTTTAGTGAATAAACTGGAGCATTTATTTTTAAAAAACTAATTGATATATCGAACTAAAAATGAAAAATAAATAATAGTTTAAAAAAATAAAAAAACACGCTTTTATATGCAACCGAACTAAAAATTAGAAAATAATTTTTCATTACAAAGAGTTTGTCACTTCAGAATAAAAGCGTGGGGTGCTTAATATATTAAATGTTATAATTATTCTATTTGCAAATATCTATGAGGGAAAAGTTATGAAAAAATAGTAAAATGCACCCCACGCTTTTTACTCTGAAGTGACAAACTCTTTGTAATGAAAAATTATTTTTTTATTTTTAGTTCGGTTGCATATAAAAGCGTGTTTTTTAGTTTTTTAAACTATTATTTATATTAAAAGGAGTAAAATACTTACATTACTACAATTTAAATTTAATAGAAAAAATTTTAGTAGTACTTTAATTACACAAAAACAAATTGTACATACAAAGCACCATATCAGATTTTAGCGATTTTGCCATGCATCAACATGGCTTTTATTTCTTTACACAAAACCCGTTCGTCGTATGAAAAAATTTAAGAGACCAGATAAACTTTAAAGTATATGATTATTTTTTAAATATTATTGATCTGAAGAAAAAGCAGTGACGTACTTTTTTTTCTTAAAAAATTCAATACAAATCTTGTTCGAACGCCACTGGTGAAAACTTTTACAGCAAAAATGTAATTTAATGGTAAAAAGAAGTGTACCTAATTTTGTAAAAACATCTGGAGTGGTAGGAAAGTTATGACAAAAAAATACATTTTTCATAAAATTTTATCACCCCGTGTCTCGGAAACAAAGTAATAATATTAATAAAGGCTATTAAACATAATTTTATTTGAAAAATCTTGCATTTCATACAGTGGTAAAAGAAAAATACCAACTTAAAAACAACCCTGCTTCTTTTGAAAAAAAGCAAACCTTTGGTCGCACCCTTATTATCTTAGGAGATAATAAATGCGATAATTGATTTGAAAACTACAGGATTACCCAAATAAACTAATATGGTTATCTATTTTATACGACACCAAATGAAAAGTTTAGGAGGGTGCATATTTACTTGAACTAGGTACATTTTCTTATAAAACACGTCTGTTAAATTAGGAATTTTATTTTGGTTAATCGTCAGTAATACAATATGTTGTATAGTATGTAAAAAGGATTTTAGTGTATATTACCTTTAATGTCTGCGGCAATAAATCCCAAAATATTTTCATGCCTCATTAACACAGTTTGATAAATATCAGTTTCCCTAAGCCAGTATTGTTCTCCGGCATAAAAATATATCTTAGCTGCAACTTTTTCTTCTCTCCATTGGGCTCTCCATATTTCACTGTATTTTCCTAATAACATACATATGAATGGTAAGAAAAAAGAGATAAACGAAATAATTTCTTAAATAATGTCATTGATAGACATGCGCTACGAGAACCGATCTCGCTTCTAATGCCGCCGTCGGCGTCGGGCCGGCTGGCCAGCGTAAAACTTAGTTTATTTACTTATGAAATCCGACTTGCAAATTACTAACCTTGTTTAACAGGGTAATTTCGAACAAAACATTAAAAGTTGATCAATTAGAGACGTTCCACAATTCGCATTTCGTAAGTATATGAACTAAGCTTTATGCGACACGGCCGGAGTTCGATAAGCCAAATTTGCGCCATTGAAAGCGGAATCTGTTCGCGTAGCGTATGTTTATTTGTAGTAATATTTATGTAATGTTCAAATTTTCTATTTTACCTGATGCAATTAGAATCTCCATTTTTATCTGGTGAGATATAGTCCTTTGTACCATTCCCTGTAATTCATACTCTGTTGCAGATTTGGAATGGCTGGTCTCCAAACCTAATTTCGTATTATTACTATCTGCGCTTAATTCATAGGAAAAATTCACAATGTTCTTTATGTTTAAAACGTTCATTGTTTGTCCAGTTTCCACTTCTTCGGGAGCATTATTTGTTTCACGACAATTTTTTTCTCTTTTTCTTTGTATTAGGTACACCACTGTCACTATTATCGCCAAAGCAATTAAACTGATTGATAGTGAGGATACTAATACTTTTATGGTCATTTTATCAAAAAGTGTTTGGTAGGGTGGTCGATATTTTCATTAGAAATTACTGGTAAAAGTGTTTGTTACAGTAATCATATTCGTTGCAGCATTTTATACTTTTGGTATTTCTAATAGCTGGAATTGTGGTGCGGCACTAAAATTATGTTAAAAGTAAAAAATTATTAGTATATGTATACTGGGTGTCAACAAATCAAATTAACAAGACATTACGTCTTCAATGTTAGACAAATCAAAAGAAGACCTTCGGCTTAACCGGAAATGGCTACAGGTTGGAATTTTTAAATGGTACATTCTGCATATTTTACCATTTTTAGATTCTTGAGACGATTCTAATATTTAAAATGTGACATCCATGACCTTGATGATCTCACTATAATCAATTTCTTTATTTAGGAATATGATAAAGAAAAGGTCTACTATGCAACGGCTACAGTCATTCTAAAAATCTTGTTTTTCAAAGGAGACTTGATAAAAAGAACTGAAAAATATTGCGCATTGTGGATATCAATTTTCCCCACCCTTTATGCAGTTTTATTTTGATATACCTCAGAAGTTATGGTTTGTTTAATAGATTCGTTGGGATCCGGTAATTACAGATTAAAACATTTTTCCTTACTGTATTACGGACTTAGTTGCATTATCATGGTTATTATAAGAGATAGAAACTTGCAGTTTTCGCAAAATGTTTCCACTTTTTGGTGAAACATATACTGATACTAAAGATATTTCATTCGGGTGAGGCGGTCATATAATTACGAGTCAAACTTCACTTAGGTAAGTTCGTTTAATCATATATTTCTATTTTTATATCTAAAGATTTGGACGAAAACAATGCGTATTTTTTTAATTTAAGCACAATTTATGATTTAAATAGTTTTAACCCTAATGACATCACTTTATACGACTCTATACTTTTAGAAAATGATCGACAAAAAACATACCTTTTATTTTCTTATTTAAATCATTTTGATAAAATAACTTATAATGTTCTATTTTATTCGTTACAAAATTTTAGAGAAAAATTATTAAAAAATAAAATTACTAAAATTTATTTAAAAAATCCTATAAAATATAACCCTAATTTAGGGCAAGTTTAACGAGTTATTAGACTATTTTAGTAAACAAACCTAAATTTTGCCCAAAAGATAAATCGGAATTCAAACAAAGTTTTAAAGAAAATTATGAATCTGCTCTAGCCGATCATTCAGGCTTTTTACGTACCTATAGACGAGTAAAAAAATTATAAAAGGACAAACATGAAGTCGGACGTAAAAACTTTATTAGAAATTGCCAATCTTGTCAAATCAAAAAAATTTAGGTTAACATCCTAAAGCACCCATTGAAATCACTACAACTAATGAAAGACCTTTTCAGAGATGAGCGCTAGATATCGTAGGTCCACTTTCAATCACAGAAAAAGGTAATAATTTCATTCTTACTATGCAAGACGACCTTACCAAATATTCTTATGCCATTCCTATACCTAATCATGAATCACGAACAATAGCCAAAAATCTTTTAAATTTTATCTGTAAATTTGGCATACCCGAAACTATTTTATCAGACCAAGAATCAGACTTCACTTCTTTACTAATAAAAAATTTAAATAAACTTTTAAAATTAGGCATATTCTTTCTAGCCCCTACCATCCACAAACAAATGGCGCTTTAGAAAGGTCGCATTCTACCCTTAAAGGTTACCTTAAAAACTACATAAAAACAAAACAAAGCAATTGGAACGAGTTTGTACCTTTGGCAATGCTTACTAATAATACTCACTATTATAAATCTACAAATTTTACTCCCTTCCAATTCATGTTTGGTCATAAAGCTTATATACCTAATAGCCTAACATCTAAAATTGATTTTAAATATAGTTATGATGAGTATTATTCCAACCCTAAATTAAAAATAAACAAAAGTTTCGAATTAGCACGCCAAAATCTTATTAAATCTAAAGAAAATTCAAAAACTTATTACGATAAAAACATAAAGGTTCATAAATTTAAAGTAGGAGACTTTGCCTATCTTTTAAATAAAAGTCCAAAATTAGGATTAAGCAGAAAACTGCAATCTAATTGTAAAAGACCTTATAAAATTATTTAAATAAATAATAATCAAACCGTCAAATTACTTTTAAATAATAATAAAATGCCACTTACCATCACAATTTATTGAAACCTTTTATTTCAGATGGCCATCTTAGCGATAGTAGGAATAATCCTTGCTAATTTCCCTTCTTTAATAACCTTCGAAGTTTACCAAATAAAACCAATAAATTTAAATTCTGGTATTTTTTATCATCAAATTGGTTCTGCTAGAGTCTCTTAAGATTATTTTACTTTATTACCTTACTCAAATATCAGTATATACGAAGAAAAGCTAAAGCTAACTTCCAAAATGTATCAACTCTCGTTACTACTATGCACCAACCCTCCGATAAATGAATACAAAATAAATCAAAACAAAGATAAAAATATAAAATCAAAAAATTTAGAATTGCTACATTATAATATCGAAAATCCTAACGAAAAATATGACTCACTTTGCCACTTAACTGGGCATACTTTTGAGAAAATTCTTAAAAACACGGAATTTCGGTATAAACGTGGTGAAATAGACGGTGTCTCATATGCCTTTAAATAGCTATTTGGCATACCTGACGCTGAAGACGCTAAATATTATTCGGAAGCAATTGGTAATATCTAAATCTAACCTACAAATGCTGATTGATTGATGAAACAACAAGTGCACATAATTTCAGACGCAATTAACGATTACAATAAAACGGCACAAGCCCTTGCATATAGCGAGAAAAAATTAAAACAAAATATTGACAAATTTAATAAATTTGCAAATTCTACTTTGAAAATTAACTTATGCGCAAACTGTTACCGATCACTCAAATCTCTTATCTAAATGAACTAAGGAATTAAACGAAGAATTCGATATTATAATTTCAGCTTTTTTTTGTAACAAAATATTTTGCATCCATTTGTAATTACTCCTAGACATTTAAGAGAAAAACTCCTAAAATTAAAAATTTAATCGACTCTCGAGTTTCCTTTTTCTTTAGAAGACATAAATAATGCACACAAATATTTTGATATTTGTGGACTTTCTCTTATATACACAAATAAAATTTTAATTTTTGCTATAAAAATACCTTTGGTAACAAAAGACACAATCCAAATTTACAACCATTTTCCTATTCCTGCCTTAACAACTAAAAATGTATACTCCTATCTCGAGCCCTCCGTTCCTTATCTGCTACTAAGCAACACAAGGACACCAAACTGCAGGACCTAAGTAAATGCAAACCAAGTCCACCCAACGACTACATATGCACCAATGTCATCACGCACCTGGTGAAAGAACGACCCACTTGCGAGACGGAATAAAAATTGGTCAACCCCAGAAAATTCCAGCATCCTGCCAAACAAGAACAGCCAAGATGAAAGTCGTGATATGGCATCCCCTAAGTGCAAATTAATGGCTCCACGTTATTTCTTCGCAACCATTAACTGCGATAATGTTAATAGGATGGTAGACCCTAACCTACAAGAAACAGGTATCTTCAGCCTGCAAACGAAGTGCAAAGTTATACTTCTTTAACCCTGCTGACCGCTACATCCAATCAAACTTTAAACTACACGAATTACATACCGGCAGTAGATACCACCACTGACGATTGTTGTCTTGATAAACAGGAATACTAGAAAATATGGAACCCATTAATCCAACTAATTTAAATCTAAACGAATTACATCATGCTCAAAGCAAATTGGAACAGTTTGATGCCGAATTAACCCATAGGATCAACAACTCCTTTCAGTTACCTCACTTAAAATGGTACAATATACTTCTTGGTATTCTTGGTTTCGTTGCCACTATAATTGGTCTATGTTGCTGCTGCAAGTCTTGCAGAGTGCCCCTCTTACGCTTAATACGCCGATGTTGGCCAAGGAGCATGAACAGCTGTTGCAGTTCAGTAATCTGCGTAAAAGCCTGCAGCATACCCAAATCACAAACAGCCAAATTACCACCACCAGCACCGACCCAGGAGAAGCCTCAAGAAACACGATTTCCAGACAACCATGGCATAACGGGAATTGACCGTCCAACAAAAAGTTACGACCATGATTACGAAGACATCGAGTACCTGGAACCAATTTCCATCCTGCTATCAGAGTCCAAGGTCAAGTTTTTGAGAAATGAAACCTTTATATTATAATAACTTGTCTTGTCAAACTTCTTTTTTTATGCCTTCATTTTTTTATGTATAAAAAATAATAATAAAACACAATTTTGCTTTTAAATCATTTATTGATCATTTTTTATTTAATTTTAAGATATATATAAATAATAAGAAATTATTCAATTAAAAATAGTTTCATCATTTCTTTTCTTTTAACTGTTATCAGAATTTGACATCGAAATTGATCTAATTAAAACTTATCTTAATAGCTTTCACGCACATCTTTTTGCCTATAAATTATTTATTTTTGCAAAACAAAAACCAGAATACTATTCTTACGCTTACTGTCGTTATACTCTAAGCTATTTTCAAAATTAGTGGCACGACCAGAATATACAAAAAGCTGTGTTCTTATTTTTTAAATAAAACACAATCCAAGTTAAGAGATGAAAGACTTTTATTTGGGAACACAACAGGTAACTTACCCCTGCCTTCGACAAAAGAGCTGCCGTTCAAAATCTGTGAAAAGGCTACCTTAAAAAGGTACGTCACAACAGCTTAAAGAAGAGGGTTAGAGGGCTAAGAGATGCAAATAAATTTGTGACTGAACCTTTTAGCTCTCTCGCAGACCCAGCACCGACGGTTGATAAACCGCCACAAGCAAATGCTGTAGAACAGTTCTGGAAGGATGTCTACGAGGACTCGAAGCCTTTACGATGGGATACTCCTGCTTTAAACACCTTTAGTGCCTATTCTGCCGACAAGGAACTTGACCAGCATGAAAGTCCACCAATCACGACGGAGAAGGTGAAAAGAGCCCTAGATGGTGCAAGGAATTGAAGGGGTTAGTGCAAAAAGGGTATAACTAACATTTTTAAAGTTCTCGAGTTAAATGCAAAAAATAATACTAGAGTGTATGTTCTTTCAGAGCAAAAACGATATAAGCGTATTTAAGTTACTTGTGGTGCCATCTCTTGCTGGTAGAAAAACCTACTTAACAATTGAAGGGTTTGGTGCAAAAACCGGTCAAAGACCATTTTTATCGAAATTGAGTTTATAATATTTTTGCCATCGAAAATACCTTCTCACAGTTTGGAGCAAAAACCGTACACGAACTGCGTAAGAAACTCGATTTAGAATAACGTGGACGGTTATTGCACCAAAAATGTTCATAACATAAATCCTTAGGCTGAATGGTATTGAGAGCAATAATCGGCCACGTAACGCACATGGACGGTTTTTGCTCCCAAGGCTGAGGAAGATCTAACCTCTCATTTTCCTGGTTTGTAAAGTGGAGTGTATGTGCAGGGTGTATGTCCGCGAAAATGGCTAGTTTCAGTGGGTTTTCAAGTGAAAGTGATCCAGACCATGACTCTGATAATAGTGATGCTGACCCACATTATGTGGTAGAAGAAGAAAGTGGCAGCAGAAGAGGCAAAAAGTATTATAAATCATTAAATAACGTCGGTTCTGTTACAGATCAAGATAAAGGTAATTTTATTAGCTTTAAAAATAACTATGAACTAATACTCATATAAAAACGTGGTTGCAGATAAAGACATGAACAAAGCTAGTGGTTCAGGTTTAAGTCGGGGATATATTCCAAAGCATGTAACTGCAAATGAATCAAGCAGCACAACTGATGAAGGTAAGTCATTTAGGTTAGTTTTCTATCTATTCACCACATTTATATTTGTTTTATTGTAGATGAAACTGCAGAAAATGGCATAAAAGAGAAGACTAAAAAACGCAAGCGTACTCCCCATGCTTGGAAAAGAAATATTAGAAAATTGGAAAGAAATAGTGGGAAAATATACACAAATAGTAGGGGTAAAACTATTGAAGCAAAGAAACAAGGGGCCAGATGTGAGTGTCGTAGCCGGTGTTTTGAAAAACTGACGGAAATGGAAATGGAGAAAGATGCAATATTCACAGCATTTTATGAAACGGGAGATAAGAACATTCAGGATGGCTACTTAGTTATATGTTTGACGAAACAGTTGCGAAGAAAGGCTCCATAGAAACTGTATCCTTTTTGTGGCATTTCATACAAAAGTATATTAGAAATTCAGTTACTGTTCTGCATATATTCACTGACAACTGCGGGGGGCAGAACAAAAATGCTGTTATGATCCATTTCCTTTCAACTTTAGTCAACAACGGAAGATTTTCTAAAATAATACATCATTTACCAGAGCCAGGTCACAGCTTCTTGCCATGTGACCGAGATTTTGCACAAATTGAGAAAAAGAAGCGTGTGAAAGAGATTTTGTATTTACCCGACGAATGGTATTCGTTAGTTGAAAATTGTGGCAAAAAGTTCACTGTGGAACGTGTAACACAGGACATGGTGTTTGATTTCAAAACATATCTTGATCATTTTTTAAAAAATCCTGTGTAGTTAGAAAACGCCTTTATCGACATATAGATTATTTATATATGATTCTGCATCCCCTGAAAATATTTCGGTAACTGAAACACACAATCATCTCCTTGTAATACCATATGCTTTAAATAAAAGTTCAGGAAGGATTATTGACCTAAATAGAGCTCCTCTGGCTTATAAGGAAAAGATACCACTGAAATCAGCAAAGTACGATAGCATTATGCCTTTAGTGAAAAAATATGTTCCCCCTATTTGTCAAACATTTTATGATACAATCAAACGGGCAGATCCTGGGCGCGAAAATGACGATTCTGATTAGAGTTTTAGATCGTCCTATTTTATTTTATTTTTTATTTTCTGCGTTATTATAGTGATACTATAGTAGTCTATATTGTATTACTCACTTTGTCTTTAGGTTTGTTCAGTTATACCCAATAAAGAAGGTTTATTACAAAAAATCAGCATTTTCACTATTTTTTTCAGAAAATGTTTCTTATGTTGGAGGCAATAATCGTCTATGTGTAATATTCAACATCAAATTTCGAAAAACCAAAGTGAACATTCATACACATATTGTTAGTAAAGATTAGTTTTTGGTTATACTAAAAGTGCAAAATTACAAAAATCACATTATTTCAACTATGGCTAAATGACAAGTTTTTCTCGTTTTTCTCAAAACTATACAATGTGCACGTGGACGGTTATTGCACCAACCCTTCAATTCCTGAATAGTGGTTGGAGCAAAACGGGTATAATATCACTTGTACCGTTTTTGCACTCAACATTTTTGATTAGACTGTTTAGCGAACTCGTTGTGGCTAGTGCGTTTTTATTGCAGTTGTGTGTTGACAAGGTTTTTGTACATATAAATCGAGATCTATTTATCACGTTTTTTTTGGGAGATGACTAGTAGCAGGAAAAAGGGTAAAATGAAAATTAATAATTTTAGCTTTAACTTTATGGTTATGTTGCTGTTTATTTTTTAGATGCCTATGAAACCGATTCAGATCCTTACGAAACGGATGAAGATGAAGAATATCGACCAGGAAACGATGATTCAGTATATTCCTCAGAAGAATCAGAGCAGTCAGAGAAAAGTAGTGCTAGAAAATCTACACATGTTACGCCGAGTAAAACAAGAAAACGAAAAAGGAATATCAGTGCTTGGAAAAGAAATGAAAAAAGAAGCTAAGAACCGAAGGCAAGCAGTATGTAGGACACAAGAACGTCATCCATCCTAGTAAGCAATTAAGACCTTTTGATCATACATGCAGATTTAAGTGTAACGAAATTATTTCTGAGGTAGACAGACAAGCTCTATTCGATAAATTTTATGAGCTTCCTAGTTACGACTTGCAAACCGCGTATTTGTCGTCCTGCATAAAAAAAGAGGAAGTTGCTAGGAGGAATCAAGGATCTACAAAACATCGAAATTTTTCTACAAAAATCATGCTAATGAATAAGCGAGTGTGTAAAGCATTTTTCCTCCAAACGTTTGATATTAGTAATAGACGCTTTACTACAGTATGTGAAAAAACTAATAGATTTGGTATAACTGAGAGGAAAAAATGAAAGTGTTAACAAAGTTGATAAAACTACTCGAGAGACTGTAATTCAGCATATAAGTATGTTCCCGAAATACAAAAGCCATTACTCTCGTAAAGATAACTTGAATACCCGATATCTTTCACCAGATCTTAACGTTACAAAGATGTACTTATTATATAAACAATATTGTAATGAAAATAATAAGCCAATCGTTAAGATGAGTTACTACCGTAATGTTTTTAACAGTGAATTTAACTTGCGATTTCACAAGCCCCACAGCGACACCTGCTCAAAGTGCGACAGCTTGCAGAATATCATAAAGAACTCGCGAAACGAAATTAATGTTCGAAATGCTACGGTCTCTTTAGAAGTACATCAAAGAAAGGCGCAAAAGGCATCTAGTATGAAAGAACTAGATACTAAAAGCAATAAAACTTCGAAGGATACTGCGGTAATATGTTTCGATCTACAGCAAACACTGGCCACGCCATTGCTTACTACATCAAAGGTGTTCTATCTAAGGCAACTATGGACATACAACTTTTGTGTCCATAATTTACTCACTGGAGCAGGCCACATGTACACATGGGATGAAACTGTGTCTGGCAGAGGTTCACAGGAGATAGGGTCGTGTCTTGTGCATTTCTTCAAATCCCTACCATCGACTGTCACTAAAGTAATATCATACAGCGACTCATGTGGGGGCCAAAATATTTGCAAACTTTTCATGTATTTAGTGAAAGCCACCCATATTGACAAAATACATCATAAGTTTCTTGAGCCCGGTCACACTTATATGGAATGTGACAGGAATTTTGCATTGATCGAAAAAAGCAAAAAAGAAATCCTCAAGTTTTTATTCCTGACCACTGGAGGGAAGTAATCGCAAGTTCTTGCAAAAAATTTATAGTTCACAAAATGACAAAGGAAATGTTTTTCTCGTTCGAAAAACTTAATAACCTCATAAAAGATCCAAAAAAGACACAGAAGGAAGATCCATTAAATTTAGAGACATCGCATATTTTAGATATGCGAAAGACTGATTCGTTTTCGTTTGAATTCAAGCCAGTTTTGGATGATACCTATACTTTCCTGAAATGTTTATGTGGATCTAACTCATCTGGGCGGCCATCGCTTTCTTTTGATGAAACTTTTACGCAACTGCATACAACTTCAGTGCCAATTAAGCTTGAAAAGTGGAAAAATCTGCAAACTCTTTTGGATTATATACCTCCAGTGTACCATACATTTTATAAAAATATGAAACACGAGGATGCGACCACAAAAAATAAAAATAAAGAAAAGGCTCACACATCAAGAGAAGCAATGGAGCCGGGACCGAGTGCAGTTTCACAAGAAAAGTTGTAGGTTTATTTGTTCTGTTTATCAATAAAAACGTTTTGAAACTTTACTATTTTGCATTTTGTTTCCATGCTAAAACCCATATGACAAAATCCATTTGTCGGCGCTCTGAAATTTCGTAATAACTGCACGTGGTACGATCGTGCACGTGGTGTCGTTTTGTCAAAATATAAATATTGCATCATCGTTGCATACTAAAAAGCTGTACCTATTGGGCGGTCGCGAGTATCGGCGTGTTTATTGATATATTATTATTTTTCAAAATATTATTCTTCTTGATTTGTTGATAAAAAGTTTGTGTAATGTAGAAATCTTATTGCTAACATTTTAGTCACCTGTCAAACAATAATGGCATGTGGAAAACTATTTTTTTTTAATATGACTAAAATGTTGGAAATATGACTTCGTCTTTAAGAATGTATGATATTAAGAGACTTGAGCATTTTTTGAAGTCGGTTTGCGAGGACTTCCGTATTATAGAATACAAAAACATCACTGAGGAAGCATTTTGTGCGAAAGTTCAGTGTAAACTACCACCTTGTGAAACGCGACAGGCTGAGTGCCGAATTTTTATGCAAAAGTTTTCATTATTTTCCTCTACTAATTGGATAGTCCAGTCAAGACCACCTGCTCAACGAGTTGAATATCGTAAGTTATATATCTGTCAGCATGCTTCATTACATAAGAGTCATAAAAAACAAGAAGGAGAAAACAGTGAAAAAATGAGAGATATGAAATGCTGCGCCAGCATCGATTTTAAAATAAGGAAAATAAACAAAAACACTATAAAAAACGATAAATTACTAAAAATTGCCTTAAACGTTATAATTAATTTCACTTTTCAGCATACTCATAGAATTAAGGTTGCTTCTGCGTTTAGTTTATTACGATGTGATTATGAAACAAAAAATACATTTATACAATATTTTGAAGAACGTATGACTCCAGCAGTCGCCAAACAATTTCACGAGCTAAATAAGATTGAGTTAGAAGGACCAGAGTTTGTAATAAATCTTGCCAACGCTTAAATAAATCCTACCATGCGGCAAATAAGATATATTTATGACCCTTGGCGGAAAGATAACTATGGTAATCGCGATGAAAGCAATGTTGTATCTATACTTAAAGAAAAAGCAAACATTCTATCAAAAAAGGTTGCAAACTTCTTATAAAAGAAAATCCAACAATCGTGGTAATTATTACACCCATAATGAGGCGACTATTTTTAAATGGCTCAGGTGATGAAATGATATATGTGGATTCAAGTGGATCATGCGATCAAACTAGTACACAAGTTACATTTATTTTTACATCTCACAAGATTGGTGCTGCACCATTAGCTTGCATTCTACATACAGAAGAAACTGAAGCCAACTTCACAGCATCATTTTTAGCGGCAAAAGAAGCTTTGGAGGAGGAAAATAAAAAGAAATTTGTGCCTTTAGTTATAATGACGGACGATTGCTCGGCCGAAAGAAACGCATTACGTTGTATTTTTCCTAACTTAACACTTTTACTATGTACCTTTCACATTTGTCAAGCAATGTGGCGCTGGTTATGGCAAACAGGAAATAAAGTATCCAAATGTGATAGGCGAGACGTCATGAAAGGATTTCAAAGTATATTATAAGCAGAAAATAAAGAGCAAGCTGAACAGTATTACGAAAAAATCATGTGTAGTGTCGCAGTGACTTCTAATTTTTCATTGCAGTCTTACATGAAAAAGCTATGGTATAGGCGCCAAGAATGGTGTATCGCATTAAGGAAAAATGTATTAACAAGAGGCAATAATACCAATAATTATATGGAAGCATCAATACGTGTGTTTAAAGATGTCGTTTTGCAGAGATCAAAAGTTTTTAATAGTTGCGCCTTAGTTGAATTTATATGCGGTAAATTTGAAAATTACCACAAATTGCGCTTACTAGAATTTGCAAATACGCGTAGGAGTAATGCCCTTCAGTACTCAAAATTTTTAGAAATATCTTCTGTTATTGAAGAGTTTTACCAGATATCTGACAATGAATATAGGGTTAAATCAACCCAAAATGATCAGGTTTTTTATACAGTCTTAGTAGATATAGCCTGCTGCGATTGTCCCGCTGGTAAAAGTGGCAAGTACTGTAAGCATCTATGTGTTCTTGAAAAAAGGTAAACATGACCTTTAAGACGTCGCCCCATATTACTATGAAAGATAGGATTGAGTTTGCCAAAATCGCATTAGGCGATGATATACCAGAGCATTTCTACGCAGAACTAGCTATTGAAAAATCTGATAATATGTCTCTTAGTAACGAACATTGTCTGCAAGAACCTCAACCCTGCACATCTCAAGGTGAAAGTTTCGCAACCAATAGTGTACAACAAGCTGATGAGTTCGGCCCACAAATAATAAAAATGAACGACGAGGAAAGTCGTCAACGTCACATTGAATATGTTGCTGAGCTACGCGATGAATTTATACGCATATGCGATATTTTTCAACAAAATTTTTCACCATCCAATACTTTGACTTTAGCAAGACTTGTGAAAACACTAAACAAAACGAAAACTATATCTCAGGTAAAATATTATTTTTTAGTTTGTGTTTTAAGGAGAAACCCTTTAATTTAATTTTTTAGGTGAAAGCTTCGCTTTAGAAAATATTCACTGCAACAGATCCAAAATCATAAAAATCCAACCAACCTCTATGGCACGCAGAAAGAAACGAGTAATTTCAAATGGATCCTCGAGGATTCAGAGTGGCCGACCAGCTAAAACCGAAGAAGTCTCCAAAAACCAAACCATAAAGAAGCCAAAAATTTACCATAACTTGTCTCAAAATGTTTGTCTGAATAGGCCTAATGCCAAAAAACATTAACCAACAGTGTTTGTTATTTTTTATGTTGAGTTTTAATTTTATTTTGTTTTACGACTTTAGAAGATTTTTTTGTTCACAAATATGCGAGTTAAATAGGAGAATAAAGGAGAACCTGAAAAAATTAACTGCTTACATAATTTTGAGACTTATTCTATCTGATTAAAATCCTATCCGTTAAATATGCCTTAATGGTAACGATTTACGTAACGTAACGTAAATGGCTTATATTTCTTGTTCTGAATCGCAATATGTTTTGGCATAGCAAAGGCTGCGTCGATTTGTAAAAACCCAACCAAAATATATTACTTATCAGAGTGCAGCGATCTGAAACGTAATATCATTTGGCAATACGCCACCGGGTCCGGATGGCATCAATACCTGGTGAAAGAAATTTCCCCGTAGGATCTTTAATTCGTGGCTTACTGGAGATACACCAATTCCTCTATAGTTTGTAGAAGGCCGAAGTATATTAATACCAAAAAAAAAAGAGATTTAACACAGCCAAAATTCTATAGACCGATTACCTGCCTCAATACCAGCTACAAGGCTTTTACTAGAATTTTGTATTCTAAAATATTGAGTGCAATAGATAGAAAGCAAAGCAGCAGGAAGGAAAAAAAAGAATAAATGGTTGCAAGAAAAATCTCTTAATCGATAGATGCATCACACAAGACTTAATCCAATACAAACGCAACCTTAGTATGGCATGGATTGATTACAAAAAACTTTTGAGACAAAATCGCATAAATTAATATTGCATCTGCTTAAAGATCTTAAAGGGGAGGAATGAAACCTTTGTATTTCGTGCAATTATTAATAAAATCTAAAATGCATAGCAGAGCAGTGTTGCCAGAGATATTTTTTAAAATGTACTAAATATTGTTTTTAAAGGTACTAGATTCTAATAAATTGTACTAAAAATAAAAAACAATAATTCCATTTCCAGGTAAAATATATTATTTACTTAGATCTAATGAATATAATACATAAGTATAATAATCAACTAAAAAAATAACGGTACTTTACAAAATCTACTAAAAATAAAATAGAAATGCAAAATAAAAAAGTTAAACACTACTTATGGTTGCCTAAATTACTTATAAGTAATTGGTTTATCAATAAGTGTTTTGTCGGGTTTCCAACTAAAACAAGAATTTTTGCCAAGCAAAGTTTTTGCCATTAGCAAAGAGTTGCAGGTCTCTGGCAACAAACGATTTCTAACCTTTCTTTTAATAAGTTCTAATTGAGAAAAAATTCTTTCTGCTGACGCACTGCTATGAGGCAAAGATATTAAATCAAAGACAGAAGAACATATATTCTTAAATACTTGTTCGCCTGCAGAATTTTTCAATTGATTCAATTCAAACCAAAAATCTGAAAATTCGAGTTCTTTTAATCTATTTTTGACGTGAGGAGCTATACTGGATATTTCCCTAGCCTCCATAGAAATTTCTTCGATGTTATTGTCTAAAAGATAGGAGAATTGCTCCAATACGGGAATCAAAGAATACGGTTTTTCCAAAAGTTCATTAGGATTAAGAAGTCGCAAATTTTCGTAAATTGACAAGTTTTGAAATCTGTTTCGAATTTGGAGACATAATTCAGTATAAAAATTTAGGCAGTTATTGTAAAACTGAACTAAATTTTCTGTTTTCAAATCATATTTTCTTATAAGCAGTTCAACTTTTGCTCCCAGGTAGATGTCATTATTCGGTAAGTATTCATAAACATTTAAGGGATTTAAATTTAAAATGTTATTACTTTTATCGACATATGGATGTTTTAAATAATACTTTAAAATTGTTTTGTAAAGTGACATAATTCTTTCAAATAATAAATGTATTTTTGGCTTTTCAGACTGAAATTCAATATTTAACTTATTTACTGTTGGAAGAATATATGCGAGAAAGTTCAAATAAAGTTCATAGTCAATATCATTAAATTTTTCCAAAATGGTGCTTGGTCTGTCAAAGTCCTTTTGTTCGGACACCTCGGAAATAAAGAATAGTTTAAGCCCCTGCCACTGTTCTAAAATTCGTTTTATCACCGCCTAAAACATAATTATAAATAATTACATATGTTAATAAGACAGTAAAGCTATTTGCCGATTAGAGCTTGGGTTTTTGGCTAGTTAAAAACATACAGAAATATTATAATTTTTCTTTTTTACCTTATTAGACAAAAAGAAAAAAAGCTAGCTATAAATTGCTTCATAAAACTCACCTCTAAAGATAACCATCTCGTCTGGCTTAATTTTAGTAATTTGTGGGGTTTTAGATCTAAAAACTGCTGAAACTCTTCATATATTTTTAGTCGTTTCGGACTTCTTGATATGTAGTTGTAAATATCTTGAACAAATTCTTCAATTTTAGACGGAATTTTTTGCATGCTTCGGAGGCGCATAAATGGAGGGAATGGCATATGCAACCAATGACAAATATATTGGGATTTACAAATTCTTTTAATTTTGCTTGAACCCCTCCAAATTCTCCCATCATTACAGAAGCGTTGTCTGCACCAAAACCAATAAAATTTATATAGGGTATTTCAAACTTGGAAAGTAAATCTAGAATAGCCTTTGTCAGTCCCACAGCATTGCAGTTTTCTACCTCCATTAATGCCAACAAGTTCTCCTTCATGGCCATTGCATTTCTGTCTACATATCTGGCTAAAACTGCCAAACATTTTTTTGTTGAGATGTCTGTAGTTTCATCTATGATAATCGAAAATCTTGTTGTTCTTAATTGTTCAACAATTAAAGCTTCTGCTTCAGCTTTTAGCATAGGGTAAAGTACCCAATTGTTGGCACTCACCCAGTGAATGGCATTTTTAATATTTTTTCCAATTTTTTAAGTTCCCTGTAAATTTGTGCACAAATTTTACCTATTATCTAAAAGATGGCGGTATGTTACATTGATATGTCATAAAATTCTTTGAAATAATTCAATATGTCAGCCAAGTTAAATTGAAAAGTGTGTGTCTGCAATATCAAGGTAAGAAATTTATTAATTTCATAAGAAAGACGCTTTTGTAATATGGTTTATTTGGGCCTAAAATTGGGCATTTATGTTTTTTATGACTTTTGCTTTAAAACTGCTACTTTTGGCATATATTTCATGATATCCTAAGCATGTTTTTGATTTAACGGAAATGAGTTACTGGGGTGGCA